>JAYKAV010002877.1:2676407-2836680 GCA_035582835.1 Phoebastria nigripes | reverse complement strand
AGCAGATCGACACTGCCGGCCAGCTTGGTGTCATCTGCAAACTTACTGAGGGAGCACTCAATCCCCTCGTCCAGATCGTTGATGAAGATATTGAACAAGACCAGCCCCAACACTGAGCCCTGGGGGACACCGCTTGTGACCGGCCGCCAAATGGATTTCACTCCATTCACCACAACTCTCTGGGCCCAGCTGCCCAGCCAGTTTTTTACCCTGCAAAGAGTACACCTGTCCAGGCCATGAGCCGCCAGCTTCTCCAGGAGAATGCTGTGGGAGACAGCGTCAAAGGCTTTACTGAAGTCCAGGTAGACCACATCCACAGCCTTTCCCTCATCCACTAGGCGGGTCACCTGGTCATAGAAGGAGATCAGGTTGGTCAAGCAGGACCTGCCTTTCATGAACCCGTGCTCGCTGGGCATGAATCCCTGGTTGTCYYGCACATGGCTTGCGAGCGCCCCCAAGATGAACCGCTCCATAATCTTCCCCGGCACCGAGGTCAGGCTGTCAGGCCTGTAGTTCCCCGGGTCCTCCTTCCGGCCCTTCTTCTAGATGGGCGTCACATTGGCARGCCTCCAGTCGTCCGGGACCTCCCCTGTTAACCAGGACTGCTGATAAATGATGGAGAGTGGCTTGGCAAGCTCCTCCGCCAGCTCCCTCAGCACTCTCAGGTGGATCCCATCCGGCCCCATGGACTTGTGAGCGTCCAGGTGGCGTAGYAGGTTGTTCACCGCTTCCTCTTGGATTACGGGGGGTTTATCCTGCTCGCCATCCCCATCTTCCAGCTCAGGGGGCTGAATACCCTGAGGGTGACTGGTCTGACTATTAAAGACTGAGGCAAAGAAGGCATTAAGTACTTCAGCCTTTTCCTCATCCTCGGTGACAACGTTCCCCCTGCATCCAACAGAGGATTGAGGTTCTCCTTGGCTCTCTTTTTGTCATTAATATATTTGTAAAAACATTTTTTGTTGTCTATAACGACAGTGGMCAGATTGCGTTCTAGCTGGGCTTTTGCCTTTCTRATTTCCTCTCTGCATGAGCTAACGAGATCCCTGTACTCTTCTTGAGTTGCCTGCCCCTYCTTCCAAGAGTGGTAAACTCTCCTTTATTTCCTGAGTCCCAGCAAGAGCTCCCCGTTCAGCCAGGCCGGTTGTCTTCCCTGCCCGTTCTTCTTTCGGCACACGGGGACAGCCTGCTCCTGCACCTTTAAGACTTCCTTCTTGAAGAATGTCCAGCCATCCTGGACCCCTTTGCCCTTCAGGACCGTCTCCCAAGGGACTCTCTCAACCAGTGTCCTGAACAGGCCGAAGTCTGCCCTCCGGAAGTCCATGGTAGCGGTTTTGCTGGCTCCCCTCCTTACTTCACCAAGAATCGGGAATTCTGTCATTTCGTGGTCGCTAAGCCCAAGACGACCTCCGACCACCACATCTCCCACCAGTCCTTCTCTGTTTGTAAACAGCAGGTCGGGCGAGGCACCTCCCCTGGTGGGCTCCCTCACCAGCTGTGTCAGGAAGTTGTCTTCCACACACTCCAGGAACCTCCTAGACCGTTTCCTCTCTGCCGTGTTGTATTTCCAGCAGATACCTGGGAAGCTGAAGTCCCCCACGAGAACAAGGGCTAGCGATCGCRAGACTTCTGCCAGCCGCTTGTAGAATGCTTCATCAAGTATGTTATGTTATGTATAGAACATACAAAAATTATTTCAAAGATTTGATAGAAAATAGAAGACATAACGCTGCGTCCACTGAAGGCAGCAGGAACACTACCACTTGTTTAAATGGAAGCAGAAGTGAATATGAACATTTTTTCACAAGAAAGTTTTGAACTCTTTTGAAACTAAAACATCTATTTTCAAAAAATATAGATTTTTTAGAAATATACATTCAATTTAGATTACATTTTTTTTCTAAGTTTTTTTCATTTCAAAAACTCCAAAGTACTTGTAAAGTAAAAATGAAATGAAAACTGGTCTTTCCTGCTTGAATGATTTTCAAACAAAAAGGGCAGTTTTAGAGAAATGTTACTGAAAAATCCAGATTTTCCCTACGTAAAAATCAAATCAACATATTCTCTTTCAGCAGTTCAAGCCAAATGGGAAGATTTCATTGTACTACAATGATATGGAGAGTTTTGTTTGAAGTTAGCACACAAAAAAGCATAACATTTTATTTTCTTTCCAGTGCATTTAATAACTGGACGTATAGCTGGGATTCCATAGAAGACCTACGCATCTCCCTCACAATACTAAAACCACATGAGAAAACCTGCACACTGCCTGAGGGAGAGCTGGCCACCTACGGATACGTAACAGGAGGTGGCTGTTGAGGCAAAGAAGCTGATGCCTCCCTCCCTCCCCTCCACACTGTGCGCCTCAGCCTGGCTCTCCATCAGGTCAGCTACGCAAAGTGAAATACACTCTTTTAATTTCAAAAGGTAAAAAGCTTTCTACTGCAATCAGAAATGTTACAATAAAATGTCCGTGTTTCCATAGTCTTAGTCAACATTTTCTTACCTCAAAGTCCCTTTTCAGAGCAAGAATAACGATTTAAAGTTGGAGTTTTTCGGAAGATTGAAATTGCAATTTCAAACCAAAATGTTTTGTTTGATATGTTCTACAGGGAAATAAACATTACTACTGGGAATGCCATTTAAAAGTGTATCGGGGGCYGGTGCCCAGGCGCTGGAAGCAGGGCTGAGAGGTCTCTGTCAGAGGAGGCTGGGGCTGCCCTGTGCTGGACGCAGCTGGTTCCAGCCGGTTCTGGAAGGTTCTGGAGCACTGCAGCCAGACACAGCTGAGCCCCTCAGCCACACTGGTGGTGCCTTGAGGAAACAGATTTAGTAAAGGGCAAAAACACCAGAAAGGAGAGGAATAAGGAAAAACAGTGTGAGGAACAGCCCAGCGAGCACCGGGGGGGAGCGGGGGGAGGTGGTGGTGCTCCAGGAACAGGGGCAGAGACTTTTGGGGTTTTTAACGTTGGTTTCCAAGACAGATTTCTGCACAAAAAACCTTTCTCAGATTTACAGATAAAACCTTCCTTTGTGGCTGTATATTCATTGACAGATACAGCATATTATGAAACTTAGAGATAATTTAATATAATTAAACTACAGGTACAATCTGTAACAATATCCAAGAAAGAATATGGCAACTGAAAGCAAATATTAATTCAGTGAAAGCAGCGAATAATATTTACCTGATAAAAAGCTAAAGATGAGTAAACAGGACAGAGGTTGATGCTTTGTACAGCTCTTAAATTCTGCTCACAGAGCTAATTCTAATTTTATTTTCTATTGTAAATCCATTCGCTTTAAATCTTCCTCACTGCCTGTCATTAGTTTAGAGAAGCAAAGCATTTTTTTAGCCAAAGAAAAGCCTGTGTTATGTACTAGACCAAGTCTAAACTAGAAATTTCAGCAATATACGGATACCAACTAGATGTGTGAATTTTATTAATATTTCGCTGTTATACCTCCAAAAAACTGGGGGAAGGTTGGTATAACTTAATTCAAAGAACTAATTTAATGGTCATTCTCTTTTTGTTGTTATAGATAAATTCTCTACAATATATCTTATAGTATTTCCTGTAGACATTACCCTGATTAGTGTAGCTTAACATAGAGCAGCTGGCCTAGATGGTTACATTTAACCAATTCAAAGGATGAAAGAGAGAAACTGTGTTGCTGTGTATGCAAATACCTTGATATTTTCACCTCCTTGGTTTTCATTGCTCCTTTTGTTAATTTTTTTTTCAGCAGAATATGCTAAAGAGCTTGGACTTTAATTACAGTTAAAAATGTGGAATGAAAATCGATGATAAAATTATGGCAAATTATTTACCCTACTCCTCAGAATCAGCCTGATACTATATTCTGATTTTTAAAGATTAAATTCCTGGTTTAAAATTTTTCTTTGCCCGTCTTAAGTTTGGCTCTTCAGCTGTTTCAGATATGAAGTCTTTGAGACAGAAGAAGGTCCTGACTGTCCTAGGGATGGACTAATCTTCTCACAGAGAAGACCTCCAATTGCAGCTCCAACAATAGCTGCAAGAATACGGGTGGGCAAAAGCCATTTCCTCAGAGCTGAACTGAGGACACTTGAAGACAGACAGCTCAGTGCTCAGGGAGCGGCAGAAAACTGCACTAGCCAATTGTCAGCACATACATTTCTGTTTGTATCCAACAAGATACAACAGCACATTTCCCTTAAGACCTGAGCTAGTTCATTCTAAACCAGCATAAATAACATGTTTTTCTACACAATTAAGTTAATTTTGCTTGTTATTCAGAGCAAGAGCCCCGTGTACTCCACAAGTCACTCATGTACAGCTCCTCAACTGAACCCTCTGAAGGAGGGTGTACATATTTATGCAGAAAGACTATAAAAATGGGGAGAAGTATAACATGATAGCATGTGCAGCCTTTGTTTGCAATACATTTTACACTGATGGATTTCAAATAAACTAGCTATCGCTTCACCACTCACAGGAGTAAAACAAAATGGCACATTACAGAGAACTGCTATCTCAAAACAACAGCTGTATGCATACTTTGGCTATGAATGTAACTGGCACACAGTCCCAGCAGCGTTGCCTATTCTGTCATCCCCCCACAGGGAATCAATGCCTGATTAAATTTAGCATGGCCTCTCTTTTGCTACCTTAATTTCATCTGCTATGAAGTCACGATTCTCTGTTTTCATTTCCTCCCCAAGCTTTCTTTGTCCCTGAATTACTCCAATTACTGATTTTCTGTTCACAGTCTTTGTGTATCTTTTAAGAGCCAGAGCCCACATTGGAGGTCTTTTATGTAGGGTATTCCCCTTCAGAAGTGAACCTGCCTCCCTTCATCGCAGAGACTGCAAAAAATCGCACTGCACCTGGTTTGGGGCCATTCCACTGCCTTAAGATAGTCACATGTAAATAAAGACAATCAAAGTTTACTATCCTGCCTTCACCCCTCACCTGGGAGACATGCAATAAACATGACAGTAGCCCCAGCCCCTGCATATACTCTATGAAGAAGCCGACTGAGCCCTCCAAATTTGGTGGTCCTGATCCTGTTGGGTTGACTTCAGGGAGAACCCAGCAGAACTTTCCTGTCACCCAAAATGCTTCTTGAGGGCACCTGATGAACTCTGCCCCTTTGAAGTCATTCTAGATGCATCATTGTCATTTTTGCATACTGCAAAGGGTCTCAGATACACCTCTATAGTGCCATTAGAGGTGAGAATTAAGTAGGATATCAGGTTTTAGAAGTCCTGTATCCATGAAAGCCACTAAAGTTAGGTAACACTGCAAAGAGTACCCTGAGTATACTATCTCTCCCTCTCCCTCTCTCCCTGCCCCACCAAAGCAAAAAGCTGCGCCCTGCATCAAAGAACTTACCAGCGGTGGAAGGAACAGGGCCAAGCCTCACAATAGTACTTTCATGTTGCTGAGGTGGAGGGGGGTGGGAGGGTGTCTGTTGCTTACTCACTTTCTTTATTTAAGGTAATATGAGAAGATTCATAGTATGTGAAAGAAGGAAAGAAGCACACTCCTCCAGGTTAAGTGTGCTCTTAAATCAATATTCTTACCTTTGAGATTATAACATAGCTGACTGGTGTACTAAGAACATATTGACATTACTACAGTTAATGTACAAGGATTTCTTGTTTACTGAAGACAAACCAATTCATCATAACAATAGCAATGCTGAATACCTTGAAGAGTAAACGGATTTTGTGAAATTTCTAGAATGTCCTCAGGACTCATCTATTAATCCTCCATTAATACCCCTTAGTATATTGAGAATTACACTAATGTTTCTCACAAACTATTTTCAGATTTGTTTTTCTTATTGTAGCATATATTCAACACATTACAGGGTAAGACATGAATAAGCCCACAGGAGACAATGTAATGCGATGTGAAATTCGAAACCTATTCAGAGTAAAACCAACTCATATTTAGGACACATCATCTTGGCTCTTCTTAGAAGGACACATAAGACTATACAGGCTTTTGGAAAATGCGCAGAACATCCACGCAGTGTGATTTCCAGTGGATTTGTACTATATGCCTAACAGCCTGTCCCATTCTGTCAGCTCCCCCTCCCACATGCCCTGTTCATTTAACAGGCCACGTGGCAGCACGCAGCATGGGAAGCCTGGTGTAAGGTACGTGCTGATTCACCCATCCAACTATGCTGACTGGCCAACAGGCTGATGACTTGCCCTCTGTGGCTAATGTGTAGTTACAACCGCTTTATGTTCCACAGAAGCTTTAATGTGGACCTCTCTTCTCCAACCAACAATTAATTTTTTTTTTTTTTTTTAATCTTTATCATAGTGACTTCAACACTCAGACAGATTTGGCTGAAATCAGCCAAAAGTTCAAAAATTATCAAGGGGGGACCTGCAGTCAGCAGTGTAATCGCTTAAAACTCATTTTCCTAAGAAACCAAGCTAAATAGTGATTACTTTATAAAAGCCCCAAGCCAGGAAAACACATTAAATAAGTTTCCAATTTTAAGTATGAAGAAGTCCAATCAAATAAGCAGTAGCATAGCAGAGGGTTTTTGAGTGCAGTAAAAATTTGCACACCAACAAATGAGAGCACCCTCATACTGGTCTCACCTTCTCCCACCAGCAAGTGAAACCAGCACTGGAAACCAATGGGACAGGCTTAATTTAAGCAGAGACTAGTAAGCTCATGTCAGTTCCTGCTCTGATGATGTAAATAAGACCTTTCTCCTCGTTTTTAGAAGGTTTTCCTTGTTTTTATTTTTGCATATAGAGTCTTTATAACCAAAACAATGTGTACAGTATTGTTTTAGCATTCACTCTAATCTACATACATATATTTTTAATCTGAAGCTCAAACAACATTTCAAGATGGGGAAAAACTGTTTTTGAGAGGATTTCTTACTGATGATACAACCAGTAAAATATGGCTTTACATTGCTCAATAATAGTAGCTAGAGTTGTGTTAATGACATTGCCTGTGAGAGTATACTATAAAATGTAAATAGTAGCATATAAAAAATACTTACTTTATGCAATAACCAATTATTTATAATACATATGAACAGACAAAAAATTTTAATGTACCATTAAAATGACATTGTATTTTTACTATCTTTTGCCCCTTTTTCCTCTCAGTTTTAAACAACAATAGAAAAATCTAATGCCATGCAAAGAAGTTTACCATTTCTGTATAGGACATATACTGCATTTATAATGGAGTACAGGAATAGACTGGTGTGAGGACGCCTTTAACAAGAAGAAGGAATGCTCTTAAAGAATAAATATGAAAGGAAATATTCAAATGAACAGATGTCAAATCTTTAGTATGTTTTTCTTACCAAGTTTCTTTCATCCCATTCAGCTACTCCAAACTATACTGAAAAATCACTTAAAAATACAAAATATTTTTATTACTCCCTGTTTCCCAGACTTCCAATTCACTGAATTTTCATATGACTTTCCCTCTCTTTAAGAGTACAGTACAGGTCCAATAAGAACCATTCACTTTGTTTACAAYGGTAAAGTGGGCAAAAATAATCTTTGCCGTACTTCAGCAGAACGATCTGCTGAAGGATTCTCGGTCATGAGTTGGCGGGGCTCGTCGAGAGGGCTTTAAACTAGGTTCGAAGGGGATAAAACCAGGCTCACTAGAGATGAGCCTAGGGGTGGCATGCCAATGTTGGGGGCAAAATCGATAGCCCAGCTCAAGTGCATCTACACCAATGCACGCAGCATGGGCGGCAAACAGGAGGAGCTGGCAGCCATTGTGCAGCGGGATAGCTATGACTTAGTCGCCATCACAGAAACATGGTGGGGTGACTCTCACGATTGGAGTGCTGCAATGGATGGCTATAAGCTCTTCAGAAGGGACAGGCGAGGAAGGAGAGGCGGTGGGGTGGCTCTGTATGTTAGGGAGTGTTTCGATTGTCTAGAGCTTAACGATTGTGGTGATGATAAGGTCGAGTGTTTATGGGTAAGGATGAGGGGGAAGGCCAACAAGGCAGATATCCTGCTGGGAGTCTGTTATAGGCCACCCAACCAGGATGAAGAGGCCGATGAAGCATTCTACAAGCGGCTGGCAGAAGTCTCGCGATCGCTAGCCCTTGTTCTCGTGGGGGACTTCAACTTCCCAGGTATCTGCTGGAAATACAACATGGCAGAGAGGAAACGGTCTAGGAGGTTCCTGGAGTGTGTGGAAGACAACTTCCTGACACAGCTGGTGAGGGAGCCCACCAGGGGAGGTGCCTCGCCCGACCTGCTGTTTACGAACAGAGAAGGACTGGTGGGAGATGTGGTGGTCGGAGGTCGTCTTGGGCTTAGCGACCACGAAATGACAGAATTCCCGAYTCTTGGTGAAGTAAGGAGGGGAGCCAGCAAAACCGCTACCATGGACTTCYGGAGGGCAGACTTCGGCCTGTTCAGGACACTGGTTGAGAGAGTCCCTTGGGAGACGGTCCTGAAGGGCAAAGGGGTCCAGGATGGCTGGACATTCTTCAAGAAGGAAGTCTTAAAGGTGCAGGAGCAGGCTGTCCCCGTGTGCTGAAAGAAGAACGGGCAGGGAAGACAACCAGCCTGGCTGAACGGGGAGCTCTTGCTGGGACTCAGGAAATAAAGGAGAGTTTACCACTCTTGGAAAAAGGGGCAGGCAACTCAAGAAGAGTACAGGGATCTCGTTAGCTCATGCAGAGAGGAAATTAGAAAGGCAAAAGCCCAGCTAGAACACAATCTGACATTAGATTACGTTCTAATTACAATTAGATACGTATAGATTAGATACAACAAAAAATGTTTTTACAAATATATTAATGACAAAAAAGAGAGCCAAGGAGAACCTCCATCCTTTATTGGATGCAGGGGGGAACATTGTCACYGAGGATGAGGAAAAGGCTGAGGTACTTAATGCCTTCTTTGCCTCAGTCTTTAATAGTCAGACCAGCCACCCTCAGGGTATTCAGCCCCCTGAGCTGGAAGACAGGGATGGCGAGCAGGATAAACCACCCATAATCCAAGAGGAAGCAATTAACGACCTGCTACGCCACTGGATGCTCACAAGTCCATGGGGCYGGATGGGATCCACCCGAGAGTGCTGAGGGAGCTGGYGGAGGAGCTTGCCAAGCCACTCTCCATCATTTATCAGCAGTCCTGGTTAACAGGGGAGGTCCTGGACGACTGGAGGCTTGCCAATGTGACGCCCTTCTAGAAGAAGGGCTGGAAGGAGGACCCGGGGAACTACAGGCCTGACAGCCTGACCTCGGTGCCGGGGAAGATTATGGAGTGGTTCATCTTGGGGGCGCTCGCAAGCCATGTGCGGGACAACCAGGGGATCAGGCCCAGCCAGCACGGGTTCATGAAAGGCAGGTCCTGCTTGACCAACCTGATCTCCTTCTATGACCAGGTGACCCGCCTAGTGGATGAGGGAAAGGCTGTGGATGTGGTCTACCTGGACTTCAGTAAAGCCTTTGACGCTGTCTCCCACAGCATTCTCCTGGAGAAGCTGGTGGCTCATGGCCTGGACAGGTGTACTCTTTGCAGGGTAAAAAACTGGCTGGGCAGCCGGGCCCAGAGAGTTGTGRTGAATGGAGTGAAATCCATTTGGCRGCCGGTCACAAGCGGTGTCCCCCAGGGCTCCGTTTTGGGGCCGGTCTTGTTCAATATCTTCATCAACGATCTGGATGAGGGGATTGAGTGCTCCCTCAGTAAGTTTGCAGATGACACCAAGCTGGCCGGCAGTGTCGATCTGCTCGAGGGTAGGAAGGCTCTGCAGAGGGAYCTGGACAGGCTGGATCAATGGGCTGAGGCCAACTGTATGAGGTTCAACAAGGCCAAGTGCCGGGTCCTGCATTTCGGCCACAGCAACCCCATGCAACGCTACAGGCTTGGGGAAGAATGGCTGGAAAGCTGCCTGGCAGAAAAGGACCTGGGGGTGTTGGTCAACAGCCGGCTGAATGTGAGCTGCCAGTGTGCCCAGGTGGCCAAGAAGGCCAACAGCACCCTGGCCTGTATCAGAAATAGTGTGGCCAGCAGGAGTAGGGAAGTGATCGTGCCCCTGTACTCGGTACTGGTGAGGCCGCACCTCGAATACTATGTTCTGTTCTGGGCCCCTCACTACAAGAAGGACATTGAGGTGCTGGAGCGTGTCCAGAGAAGGGCAACGAAGCTGGTGAAGGGTCTGGAGAACAAGTCTTATGAGGAGCGGCTGAGGGAACTGGGACTGTTTAGTCTGGAGAAGAGGAGGCTCAGGGGGGACCTTATTGCGCTCTACAACTACCTGAAAGGAGGTTGTAGTGAGGTGGGTGTTGGTCTCTTCTGCCAAGCGACTAGCGATAGGACGAGAGGAAATGGCCTCAAGTTGCGCCAGGGGAGGTTTAGATTGGACATTAGGAAAAATGTCTTTACTGAAAGAGTGGTTAAGCATTGGAACAGGCTGCCCAGGGAAGTGGTTGAGTCACCATCCCTGGAAGTATTTAAAAGACGCGTAGATGAGGCGCTTAGGGACGTGGTTTAGTGGGCATGGAGGTGTTGGGTTGACGGTTGGACTCGATGATCTTAGAGGTCTTTTCCAACCTTAATGATTCTATGATTCTATGATCTACCTAATACAAAAGCAACCTGTAAAAATGACCCCATGTATGATGTTTGTGCTCATGTGCAAAGCTTTTTCAGATCGTCCCCAAAAGATTAGTCCCAGTTAATTTAGTGTTACCTTAAACCCAACCACATCAAAAAAGGTATGTATACAAGTGTYTGGGCTTTCATATAAATACAAGAACATGTGTAAGAGATGAGACCACATCTCCCCACTGCTCAGTATCCTATCTGTAACAGTGATCAGCCAGGAATGGTTAGGAAAAGTATGTAGGAYAGAAAAAATACACACTGATACTTTCTAAATTATGTGCTCCCACCTATTGGCAACATGCAGCATAACTTCTTGAGCTTGGGACTTCTTGAGCCAGAGATGGTATCCACCTCTTAGTACAAATCCACAGCTGCAGTGAATAAAAATGTGTCTTACTGCTAGCTACGYGTAATTCATTACTCTCTAGTCACTGAATCTAAAAGTAGAAACAATACTCTGTGACCTAGATGACCAACTGCACACCATGAACAATAAATTGCAAATAATTCAAGCAAACAGTTTATGCCCATGGGCTAACATTTGTTCACAAAATATTTCAACGGTTGTGAATAATATGTAAGTGAAGAGGAATGCCTGTTCATGAACAATTCACAGACAAAACAAATGCTACTTTAGCCAGATAATTCTTTTGTGACAAAGAGTTTGGCCAACTCCCATGCTCAGAGAACTGCTAATTTTTGGTGGTCTCTCCTTCTCTTCACCCCTCCAGGTCCTATCGCAGGGAATACCAATGACTGAGGGATGGGAACTACTAAGTTGCCTGAAGTCTATCTCATCATTCTGACACCTTTACTTCCCCCAGCATGAGGCAAACAGAGATCAGCCAGGACCACAGCTTCACAGCTAATGTTTTCTATGCACTGTAGCTCTTTCAAAGATGCTTCTCTTCTCCTCTTTCCCTTCCCTTCAATTCAAGGTGCTACCTAACATGAGAAGCAAAAAGACAAGACAATGACATGTATACCTCCTGGAATTTCTAACCACGTCTCAATGCTACTACCTGAGAGAAAAGCAGACTACTAGAAACTATCTGCTGAAAAAACAGCTACCTACTGCTGACACTGATGTTCACCATGTACCAAACAGAGGAAGCCCCTTCTAAATGTTTGTCCAAAATTCCATGTATATCTTGTTAATCCCCTTCAATTTTCAGCATTTTCAAACGAGTTTTCAAAACAGCTAGAGGGTTTAAACAAAGAATTTCTACTGAGTAGAGGCGCAATTGAATTCATCCTTAAAAATGCAGTTTCCCCTTCTGCACTGCAGACTGGAAATTTCACGCTGGATCCAGACACCCATGTGAATTTCTCCAAGTAACTTCAATGCACAGAATTAGATGCCATCTAGCGATAGCACTCTACATTCCCTATATAATCAACAGGGAGAGACAGCTAGTTCCCAGAGGGGAATTCAGAAACATGATACACAAAAAGAACAGCTACCAAGAGGTAGCTAGTAGAAAGTAACAAACATAGAGTGCATCCAATTCCCCTCCTCACTGCAGAGATTAGATACATGTCTCAGGATATCACACAACTCAGCCTGACATAGTTTCAGCCCATACCTCTCACTTCCAGGCCTGACTACCAGACTACAGAATAGGTTAGGTAGGGCAGTGTTTCGTCCCTCACACTGAAGGAGGGTGAGAATACAGGTGCCACGGGGCCAGAGCACGCTACTGATAGACTTCAGGGTAGGTCACCTGGTCCCTGCTTACAGGACTATTTCATCAGTCTTGAGGTGAAAAGCCAAAACATTCATTAAGATGGAACCAGAACTCAGATGTCTCCTTCCTAAGTGAGTGCCCACAGATTCACACTCCTGCAGTCACTCCTCGGTGTGGTGCACCTACCTCACTCACTTAACACTGCTTACAGATTCATTCTCCATGCATAGGGGAACTTTATGCTTTGGAGATTGGATTCACAATGGAATTAATATAGAATTAATATATAATTAATGTATAAAATATATATTATATAAATTAATATATAATTATATAATTACATTCATTTATATTATAATTAGTATCTATATTAATTATATATAATATATAATATATTATATTAATATATAATTAATACTTCCAACATTTATCTAGATCACTGATTTAACTACAGGCTTCATTAAAGTCAAGAGCCATCCCTCTTTTAAACGCAGTGTACAGATGTTCCAAAAAAGAACTTTCCATTACTAAGCAGTGGTGTGGCTTCCAGCCCCTCCCGGAACACTGCTGTTTTGTGAGGGTCCAATCTGGCAGGGGAAAAAAACAAACAAACAAACAAAAAACTCTTGGCTAAGTTTCAGATTTTGCACTCAATTTCTAAACAACTAGATTTTATTTTCACTACATCACTCARACTGTATTTTTTTTTCTTTTGTTTTGTAGATGTTAACAGGAGAAGCATGGACTCTGTCCCCAAGATAAGTTCTCTTTGTAAGTATTCACATCACTGCAGCATTCATTTGGGATCTCAGTTCTGTTTTGCACTGATCATGAAAACCAAACCCCCTGCTTATTCCATTAATACTGACAGATTATTTAATTTTGTTGTTACTTGGTAGGGTTCCATTTTCTTCCCTGTTTGTACAAGTCCAAAATAAAATCAAGCATGTCCACTTCTAGAAAGGGGATACCAAGTCAAAGTAAGGCTGGACTTATAATACTGCAAGCTAAAAACTCCTTTTTGTTGGTTTTGTTTGTTTGTTTGAGGTATCACGTACATTGTTAGATGATTAAAATACAAGAGGAGGGGGGATTGATCCCATACTATTCAAGTTAACCAAATCAACTCCATGATGATAACAAGCCTTAGCTACTAGATTTGTCATCACATTCCATAAGTTGTGTTTCTAAATCACCTGCACTGCTTTGAAAATTTCATATTGAAATACTGAAGATTCCTACAAGTCTCCTCCTCTATTATGAAGGACTAAACAATAACATAGTATACTAACTAAAATATACATTAAAAAAAATAGCCCATAGTAAATGAAGCCAGAAAAACAGAGTATTTCCAACGGGTCTGCCAGTTACTAAAGAAATTATACATATATTTTTACTCTTCCAAATCTTGTTTACCAAAAGAAACTTAGTAGGTTATCCTCTTTGTTTCACAGTTCATAAAATGTGTATGCCATTATAATAGTATTCACTGTACATACCACTACCATTTTCAGTCTTTGCCACATGAATTCATATAAAACATGAGTGTCAGCAGAAAGCACATTTGTTTCTAGATACCACTTAAAATGAAGTATGTCTTAGTCCAGTAACAAATATACTCTCTCACACATCAAAATTCCTCACTGTTTTGAATGGCAATGAAGACAAAATACACCTGTGCTAATGATTTTGTCATCAGACCAACCATATTATGCCATGCACTCTGAAAACGACATTTTCCTTGGCCTTCCGGTCAGTGCAAATACAAAATGTGTGTGAAACATGCACCTCAAAAATGTGTTTTTTTCCATGAGTAAATAGCCCAAATACTTAACTATGAATCTAAATGTTTTTGAAAACACAAACATGGGTCACGTGCATATGAACAGATATGCATGTAGTTTTAYGTGCCTGCTTATGCATTTCCTGATAAAGCAAAATCCTTAACATAGCTAATATTTGCCTTAACGGATATTTACACTATAATCAAAATTGAGATCTGGGAATTGTGAGAGGGTAGAAAACAGCCCTGGGAGGGCTATGAACAATAAGGGAAGGATGTACCCAGCAGTCTTGTGCTGCAGAGAACAGAGGAGGAAGGATAGACACCCAGCTGTCCTATGGGGTATTGGGCAGTCAGCTTCAAGCGTCCACCTTTCCAAATGCCAAGTAAATGTTGCCCCCAAGTAATCCTCATATTTCCCAGTCTGTCTCCCAATCCATCCTGCCCTACAGCCTTCAATTCTCAGTTCTTCTCCCTCAGAGTTTGGATGCCTCATGTTTGTGCTTTCACCCTTCTGTGGTTCCCAGCTCACAAATCCACGAGCCCAGATGCTATCTTTTCACTCCAAAATACTTCACTCTCGATTTTGAGACAGTGTTGCATGCCTASTGGGGGCATCTAGAGGTATAAATGCTTTTGCTTTTGTTGCTACCTCTTGTAAMTGGTATTCCAAGCATGTGACTTCACTTGAAAATGTGTCCATTTCTATAAAATTAATCTTAGTCACCACGTGCATACATAGTCTTACACTTACGTCTGATTGTGCCAAAAATTAAAATCAAATAATTGCTAAGTATAATTATTTTTGAAGTGCAGAAATCTAAGCCTCCTTACAAAGAACATTTTATACTCCTACACCCTATTTCTGAAGTTCAGCATCTCAGCTCAAACTACTAGTAACATTGCTGCAGCTTACATTTCAAGTTTTGACTCTGGGATGACAATTCTGCAGAGTTGCAACATTTGTATGTTTATTTGCCCATCAAACCTAATGCTAAACACTGAAGCTAATATTTTCATACTTTACACGTTGCAATTACAAGTTTATTTCTATAAAATATAGTTCAGTTGCTAGAGATGTCTCATAAACCCTGTTTTTTTCCTATCATTTCATTTCCAGCTCCTATGGTAAGAATCAGGCATTCAAAAAAATTACCGCTACTTTAAAACAAAGTTTCCAGACAACACAGTGGTAGAGTTGGATACAGTTAAAACATATACAAAAATGACTGAGGAATAGAGACTTTAAATCTGGCATCCTAAACGTGATTAAACTCTTCTATAGTGCACAGAACTGCAACTACTTCTACTAAAAATTGAATTTGGCTCTGAGTGTGGAATAAGCACTTGAGAGCTGCTGTGGGATGGCTAACTGAAGGATCACAATTAATGCCCTCTGGCCCACAGAGGATTTAAGGAATGCAGCTCACTGAAGTGACACAGATTTCTCAGATCATCTGAGCTTATATAGAAGATACAAAATACAAAGTTCTATTTCTCTGGCTTTCAGTGGAAATCATATGGGTTAGTTATTTAATCAACGGTAATTTGACAAACCAGTAAACAAAAATGCATTTCTATCAAAGCAGAAAAAACATAAATATTTCAATTTCATTTACAGGCTATCTAAAGACAAAGGCATATACCCACTGTTAATTTAACAGAGAATTCTGCTCAACACAATGCATATAGTTCTGCCTACACTGATACTTACCAGTTGTAGGAGGAGTTGGGATTTTAAAACAGTGGAAGCATGAAGCTTGGCATACCTCCTTCCCCTAATTAGCTTTTTAAATACTCTGAAAATGCAGTTTACCTTCAGGGAAAGAGTATTTGTCCAGCCCCATAGACACACTGTGGATTAAAAATTGTATCTCACCACTGATTTCAGTATGTCATCTCAGCAGCAGCCACAAGCATGCCAGAGGTGATGGCTGCCAGTTACGTTCAGGTCAACCAACCTTAAAAATTTTGCTAGCACTGGTGGGATTTCAACCTATAATTTTTTATCATCAGTAGGTTAATATGATTTATATCTATACCATCTTCCTTGAAAGAAAAATAAACCTCTCATCAAAGAGCCTTTTCTAAAGCACCCTCACTTCAGCATCGAACGATTTGGCTGTCATTAACTGAGTCACATTTATGCAGATGAGGAATTTACCAATAAAATCTATGAACATGGTTATCTTGTTCCTCATCTCTGATTTTCAGAATCTAAACAAAACAATAAAACTGCTGATTTCTTTTAGTGTTATCAGCCTGACATATTTTGCAATAATGTTAAGCTGCTTGCAATCTCAGGGAATGTATTATACATTCTAAAATTCAATGTCATCTAAAAGTGCTAATGCGATGAATATAATAAATTAAGACTATTTTGTATATGCATTAGTTTTTATTAATTCCATGTTTATTAGGCATTAGTTAAATCCAGTTTGCCAACTGATTTAAAAGTAAATACCTTTCTTTAGTCCTGAGGAATGAATTGCCTTTTGCTGCAATAGCAAAACTCTGAGAGTAACATGTTTCTAACAGAACTTTTCTAATTATTTCAATTCAAATAGCTTCCACTGTGGGAGACAATTTGGCTGCGGTCTGAGAGTTGCATCACCACAAGCATCCAAAGAAATCACTTTAATACACACTCAGAAATGAACAAATGCTGTTTCTACAAGGTGTCATTCCCACTGAGACCTGACTGGCAGGCAAGTCTCTATGTTCCTGTAATTCCATTCTTCCTCAGGGAAAAATTTTTGCCATAGTTTCATTCCCATTAAAGTATTTTAACTTCCCTTAAAGAGAAAGACCTTTTCTTGCTGCAGAATAAACAGAATTTTAAAGATTGAGGACTGAAGTTTAACTCATTCCATGCAGCATCCAATACCTTCAGCCTGATTACGTTATACTCCATCCAGACAATGTATCTTGCTGGAGTCTGTTTACTCTCTTCCTCCCCTCTTTTTGTTACGTTTAATTGCTCTATGCAGAAAGATTCACCATGCCTTTCCATCTCCCAAGTTGTCTTTTCACCTAAGCCTAAGTAGTGGGGAAGAAAACAAATGTGATGTTGGGTAGGACAACTATGGCAGACCTTCTAGAGATGTGCATTCCATACCCAATACAAGAAATAGGTTAACACCCTTACATTACGCAAAACAGTGAGGATGGAGAGAGAAATGTGCATTTCATTCCATAAACACAGTTATAACTCTGAAAAGAGAAGCCATAATAACAACACTACTACATATTTAGTGAATCCAAAGAAATCTCTCAAAAATCTTTCATCACAGAATGTGGACAACAATAGTTTGTGTTAAAGATGTAAATACGCGAGGACTGAAATCCAAAGTACAGTCAGGTTTTCCTCTTCTCTGTCTAATTGTCTATCTGTCTATCGTCTAATATGCTTTTCCTATCTGTGCTAAGGTCCACCCTTCAGGTAAAGCTGGTAGATTACCCTGATTTATCAGTGTATAAACACTATGAAACTGAAGCACTATGATTCTAAAAGCAGTGAAGCTACTGTATATACTTTTTGTCTGTTGTGATAGCTTCACAGCATCAATTAAATAATGGCAGCAATTACTCTCAACTTTCCAATGAAGTCAATATGGGTCAATGATGTCAAACCATCAAGCCGTACAGGAAGTTACTCTATGCACAGTTCTGAAAAGAACTATCATATATTCCACTCTTCCAGTCTTTTGAAAACACTTGTCATGTCTTTTTCTCAATAAGATTATAAACTCCTAGGGCTGGGATTAACTCCTTCTGCATACTGTCCACTGTCACTGCTCCAGCCAGTAATTTATGCATTAAAGACCTACACAGAATTTGTATTTTAATTTAAAATTATGTCAGCAAGTGTTGAAGATTGATAAATCTAGAACCATTCATCCCTGAACACTCCCCATTCAGTGGTCCTAAATGCAGAGAGCCAGCTACCTTGCCTAAAACAGCATTTCATTCTCTATTTCATGATCCTGATCCATGATGAGCAGGCAAGCCTAATACTTAATACCTAGCTGAACAGAGTATTAAGCCAGAGACTTCAAGATCAAGCATTATACTTGACCTTTTGAATTTTTTTCCAATCAATACCTCAGAAATTGATTTTTCTCTTAGTCAGTATACCCAGATGGTTTCATTAAACTGGAAGATTACGTGGCCTCCCAACAAGGAAAGGCCATCAGAACCTATTCTGTAGTCTGTGTTATAAAAAAGCCCTAATCAGCAACCAGTGAGTATCTGAGAATATCAAACACATCCACCTCAGTTATTATATGACAATCATACTAGCAGTGGTGTTCAGAAGAAATTATGTACAGAATATTAAATTATCAAATTTTTGGACTTGGTTAAATGTCTGGCAGCAGAACACACAGTTGGATTTGGACTGCATGAAAGTACAACTTCAGCCATTACCAATTCATTGTGGCAAGTATTTCAGAAAGTTTCCTAATCCAAATGCATTCAAGGACTTTGATACACAAACAAGTTACTCCCTATCAAGTGACAACTTCCCCCGATTGCACTTTTAACCTAGAATAAATGAGGTAACCACATTACTGTGACTATTAGTCCCAATCACCTTGTAAATGCTTTACTCCTTTAAAGGTGGTGAGGGCCAAAGGATAAAGGTGATGTCAAGGGTAACCAACAGGGAGAATGAGCTTTATCATAGAATCATAGAATCATTTAGGTTGGAAAGGACCTCTAAGATCATCGAGTCCAACCGTTAACCTAACACTGCCAAGTCCACCACTAAACCATGTCCCTAAGCACCACATCTACACATCTTTTAAATACCTCCAGGGGTGGTGACCCCACCACTTCCCTGCGCAGCCTGTTCCAATGCTTGACAACCCTTTCGGTGAAGACTTTTTTCCTAATGTCCAATCTAAACCTCCCCTGGCACAACTTGAGGCCATTTCCTCTCGTCCTATCGCTAGYTGCTTGGCAGAAGAGACCAACACCCRCCTCACTACAACCTCCTTTCAGGTAGTTGTAGAGAACGATAAGGTCTCCCCTCAGCCTCCTTTTCTCCAGCCTTAACAACCCCAGTTCCCTCAGCCGCTCCTCATCAGATTTGTGCTCTAGACCCTTCACCAGCTTTGTTGCCCTCCTCTGGACACGCTCCAGCACCTCAATGTCCTTCTTGTAGTGAGGGGCCCAAAACTGAACACAGTATTCGAGGTGGGGCCTCACCAGCGCCGAGTACAGGGGCATGATCACTTCCCTACTCCTGCTGGCCACACTATTTCTGATACAGGCCAGGGTGCTGTTGGCCTTCTTGGCCACCTGGGCACACTGGCAGCTCACATTCAGCCGGCTGTTGACCAACACCCCCAGGTCCTTTTCTGCTGGGCAGCTTTCCAGCCACTCTTCCCCAAGCCTGTAGTGTTGCATGGGGTTGTTGTGACCCAAGTGCAGGACCCGGCACTAATACTTTTGTACTGCCTGGACCCTGGCAATGGTCTAATAAATGGAAAGTCCTCCTGTGGTCTAATCAAATCCATATGTTCGAGTTAGCTTTTAGGTTACATTGACACTGTTTATCTTGTGGATTAGATGCACCAAGGATGATGAATCCCAGGAAGGCTCTGGTGAGATAAATGAGGAGGTACATCCTTGAAACTAGATAAGGGCTACAAATTAATAAGAGCTACCAATTAACCCCATTGTTTAGGAAAGCCCAGCAAATTCCTCTAGAGTACTCTGACTTATTCTGACCTATTCTAATTAGCACAGTAAAAAACCCACCCCCGGGGGGCAGGGAAGCCCCCTGCCCAACAAAGCCCCTTCCCCACTGAATATGTACAGTAAAAAGAAAGAACAGTGTGACTTTAAGTGGAGACGAGGCATTACAAGAACCAACAGAAGCAAGGATTACTAATTGTGGATGGTAAAAAGTGCTGATAACTGTTGCTCGGAATGTATAAAATGCTTACCGTGTGTTAACTGAGGTGTGCAAGCTTTGTGGAGTCACCACCTAGCACCCATCTCTGCGCAGACATGAAATAAACAAATATCTCGGCTCTGTGTGTGAGATTGGCTTATTGCACACCGGGTGATGCACTCCTATTAAAATATCAGAGATCCTGCGGGCATATGTAAAACACAAAGAAAATTAGGGAGTCCCTTGAGCCTTGAAGGAGGTGTGCAAGCAGCCTTGTGTTAGTGTCACCACCTGAAAACGGGGTCTTAGTTAAAGATGACCAGACTATATTTTCTGCGATCTGTCCCTCATCCCAAACCCACTTCTTTTCTACAAACCCTTACTTTCCTGTTCTAATATCCAAGAAGTCTCCAACCCTATTCAATACCACAACCTTCTCCACAGCTCTCAACCCCTCTTGCCTGGTGCCTACTCCGGAGTCATCACAATTCTAATCCTTGCAAGAACTTTCCCCTCCTACCCCAAATCCTGTCTGACAGAGCCCCTTCTATCCCTTCTGCCCTAAACTTCCCCAGTTTCTCATTTACAAGAACTGGGCTTTTTCATTAAAACTGATTACAGTTAAAGCAATCATGACCTCTTTGTGCTAAAGGAGAGGGTTACATATTTACATTTGTGTTTTTACTATCAGAGGTCCTGCTCTTCCTTGCTTCCCAAAATTCCCTCTAGATCCAGTGGTCTCCTTTCTCTTTCCTTTCTCCTATCCTCCTGCTGTCATCTCAAACCTTCCTGCCCTCATAGTATCTGGATTTGTGTTCTTCTGCCCTAATCCCACAATGACTATAATCCAGCTCTCCATTTACGGTAGCCACCCTCCTTTGATCCCTCTTTCAGTACAGCTGTTTGAGTCCACCATATGCCTGTTCTTTATCTCAATTAAGCAAATTAAGGTTTGGAGGGTGGCGTTGTTTGGATGCAGGCATGGGGAAGAAGGGGAATGAAAGAGCAACTTTAAAAAACTGTACCCAAGACAGCAATTATCAAAAAAAGTCTTTCTTGACRAAAGCATAGGGACAAGAAAATGCTTTGGAACTGAGTGGAGGAGAGGTAATTTTCCCCAGTGTTCATYCGAACTCAATAGCAAATACATTTATTTCTCTGTTCTCTACGAAAAAAAAAGTCACTTTGCAAGATTCTTTTAAACTTGTATTTCTTTAAATAAAATTAATCCTAGAAAATCTGAGTTAGGGTTAGCCTGGTGGAAAAATGTGTGGACTTTTTCAAGCAGCCCTCAGAATACCAACCATAGAAAAACAATAAACAGAAATTTAAAAAGTGCAGTTTAACAAATGCTTAATCTCAATGAATCACCTGTAAAAGGAGGAAAAAAAACAACAAAACAAAATTTATTGCATGGCAACACTGAAGCGGTGGGAGTTTTATCTGGCAGAGAAGAAATAAGGGAAGGAATATTAACCATTCTGTGCCTTAAATCAAAGCTGGTTTGTTGTTTGGTTTTGTTTTGTTTTTTCACTCAAAACATGTTTATCTGATTATAAAGCTCTGGAAGATCCTAGGTATGCATATAGTAACGTATACTACTTCTCAGTTTAACCTGCTATTGCCTTTTTTAATAAAGTTATGGCAATTACACAAAAATCCTTTGGCCATAGACACTCAGATTTAATCTGAAGAGGACATAATATTAGCATAGATAAGACAAACTCTTCTTTGGACTGGACCAGGGGAAATATTCAAAACTTTTCCCAAACAACAAATATCACTCGCCCTATCCTCACTCTGTCAGTACTGCTTAGATCAACCCCAAAATGGAAAGCTCCAATCCTTCCCTAACCCTGACCCCATCTACTTCCATATAGCTTCAGTAAATAATGCAATGTCCATAAATGATGAAACGCCTCCTCAGTAAGAGCACTGATCTTCCTTGCCCCAACTCTACTATGACTCTGCTTCTGAGCACCTTTCTTAACACAAGAATCTGTAACTTTAATCCTCAGCACAACCCTACATTTGGCACATCCAGTCTGGGCCAAGGCATGACAGCCTGAGAAAATCCCAACCTCAACTATAACTCTAAAAAATATTTTATTGCAAATAACTGCGAGGAGTCCTTATGCTTCCACACAATCAGTCAAATAATGGCCGCAGAAGCCTTTATCTGGATAAAAGACAGGCATATGTCAGTGTCACACAGAAAAACAAGACATGCAGAACTGGTCAGAAATTAGACCGTATTGTTAAAGTGTTAATGGCTGTTGCTTTGTGGAGGCTTGTATATGTACAGTAGGGAAAAGCAGGGAGAAACATCACAGAAAATGAGCCACAAAATAACGTAAAAGATCTAATCTCATCAGGTCCTGGGACTCTAGCACCCAGAAAAAACTAACGGTGTATGTTTTTTGGGCTGCAGCCCAGCTGAAAGAGATTTGAAACAGTACTGACGAGGCTTAACTCAACTGCTATTTGATTTTTGCTGCGTACAGGGACTGGAGTTAACAAAGAAGATAATCTTTGCCTCCAACATTTACCCTTCCTCCTAAGCAACGCTATTGGCAGAACTGTAACATTTGTCTACCTCTCACATCAAAAGGGATACCAATACAGACATATGCCCAAACACAGCTAGAGCTGTGACTCTTCCCTGAGGAAACAGATTCTTAACTTTACTTCCCAGTCCCTATAGTTTCAAGAATGTCTTGTAAATTTTTATTATATATGAAGGGAACAGCTAATTTGAAAAATGACCAGTAAAAAAACCCTAAAAAATTCAACTTTCCAACTTTCTGGCCCAAGATAAACAATAAATTACAATAAATTACAATGAATGATAGACACACCTGAACAATTTCTAGAAGACAATCTCTAAAGACATCAATCTATTTAAATTGCCAAAGCAAAYGGCCCACCTACAAAGTTTGCACAGACTGCAATGTTATCTATGAAAACTAGTTTTCATGTTGGCCTCTATTTACTGACCTTTTTTTAGATCAGTTCTATGTGTCTGAAGACTCATAGTTCTACATATATATGCACAATATCATTAAATTAGTAGATTAACTTTTTAATGAATCATACTTGTATTAAAATGCTGATTAGCTTAATCTGAAATGATTTGTGGGAAAACATCAGTCTCCATTTTGCATTGATAAAATGTGTCGGAAGTTTTGACTCTTTTTACAAGAATCCAAAACCAAATTAGGCCAGTGGGTGAAAATGAAAACCATTTCAAATTCAAAGAAATTCAACAACTAACTCTAATACTTTAAGCACATTATTAATAAAATTCCTATTTCTCTACATTCATATATATTTAATTTAAATGAAACATTTCTAAATTATCAGCATAAATTATCAGCATATACTTCAAATAAGCTGAAACAATTTTGTACTCATTTTGAAAATCATCATCTCATTAAATAAACCCTGAAACCTTGATTTTCAACACAATTTGTGACTTTTTAAAAAAAAAAACCACCTTGAAAACTGGTGAAGGGTAAGGGTAACTTTGTCTGCCAATTTCTAATATATACAACATAAAATCTGATGTCAATTTACTAAAACAGCAGCTCCTAGAAAAAAAAAAAAAAAATTCTATATGAACGCACAATACTATCTAGGCAGTCCAAAAGCACGTAAAGAGGGTCACGGCTGGTGCTCCTCTGGGTGAAAAGATCAAAATAAAAAAGCCAGATAGGGAAGAAGACATAAATAAATGTAAAGATTGGAATTCTTCTTCAGAGAGAAGTGTTTCTTGGTGATGACTCACTCATTTCACATGTATTCTTGTTGATTTACTTCTTTGACACTAACAAATGTTAGTGTTGAGACTCTCTGGCTCATATGCACAAGTCCATGATGATGGGTAAGATAGCACTTCAGCCTCAGAGAGAGGAGACAATGCAGAGACACTGTAACAGACCTCAGACAGCAAGAAGTCCTGATGTCAGAAAAAAAAAAAAAATCTCAGTTTCAAAATTCAGTGACTCCCTCTTTTCTTCAGCCGCTAAAGAAAGCACTGAAGAACTGCCACATGACTGACTATTGTCTTCAAACATCAAAAGTCTGAAGTAGGAGGAGGAAAAAACCCAAACCTTTACAAGGCTAAAAATGTAAGGACTGGAAACACAGGGTTATAGTTACTTATTAAGTATGTTACCCTTATTTATAATAAGGATTTTCAAGACTTTAGAGAGGAGAGATTTCAGGATTTTGAGAAAGAGAATTACATATGCAGAAAAATTCTGATCATTTTAAATTAGTAAAATGTATCGCCTGGCCAGAGAGAGAGGAAAACAAAAAAGCTGTTATTATAGATCTAGAGAAGCTGTTCCCGGTTTAAAGGTGGTAACAGTAAGGTAGGCTGACATAAAACAGTGACCGTCTGGACAGCAAAATAAGATACTGTCTTATGGAAAGAAAGTTGAAAACATACCTTCACTTCATGAGATGGAAACCTGCATGCTCAGCAGCCAACTAAAAAATCAGGTGGTTTTGTTTGTTTGTTTTTAGTGGATGAAATGAGAATAGCAAAGTTCCTCATGGTTAGAAAAGGTTTGAATCAATTAATAAAATTGATACCTTTTTATCTAGCTGCTGTATTTACTTGCTGAGGTTCAAGCACATTTTTATTTTCATTTGCATTTCCTGAACAAGAAATGGATCCCGAAGAGACTGCAAGAATTCCTAAGAACAACCTTTTTAGCAATCTGGAATTCACGATAATACTTTTTTCTTTTTTTTTTTCAATCTGACCTGTTAAGCTCAACAGGTTAAAAATTAGACATTAAAAATAGAAATTTCCTTAACAACCTCTTCTGAATTTCTTATTAAGTATCCTATTGAACTGGCAAGAATAATTATATACCATAGACTGAGATAAAGCCATTAAATATGGCAGTAAATATAATTCTTTGCTTTGTTTTATGTAATAATCCCTATTTGGCTCAACTGAAACAAGAGATCTGAGTCACAGGAAATGCATTACAGAGAAAAGTGCACTGAATTTTCATGAATGTTATATTATCTTGAAAAACTCTTTATGTTAATTTTTTGAACCATGATGCATGCTTCTACAATAACTTCAGTTCCTTTCCATCTGTGTGCATAGGAGCTTTGCACTTTTGAACAGCTCAGGAATAGCAGTGAAATTTACTTGAAAGTCACACAAAAYTGTTTATCTATACAGTGTTTGAACCAACTGAAGAACTGCTGTGAGCACAGATAGACTGACTGTCTTCAGAAGCATTCATTATTGTTTCAGCTATGATTAAATGGGAATGACAAGTATCTTGATAAAAGGATTATCACATTTCCCTTGTAATCTTTTTCCAGAGCAATAACATTTTGCAACAGTCTTCAGGAAAATCAAAACACATCCCTTGTCTGCTATAGCAAAATTCCTATATATAAATATCAAATGGATGTTTACTTACTACTTTGTGCATTAGCAAGTGATTCAACTTAGATTTATATATTGATTAAAGGGAGTAGCAGGGAGAAAGAAAACACCTCAAATCACAGAACGCCACTGTCACCAAGCTGTGATGAACCTGAAGGCTGATACCTTACAAACTGGTACCAGTGCACTTGGATACACACACAGACTCACAGAAACTACTCACTTCAGTGTAATGTGGATGAATATGCATGACTTAAACTGACCTTTAATTGTAGATCTAAGAAGGAGCTGAGAACAGTGAAACATGACATCCTATATTCTCATACTACTTAGCAGAAATGAACCTTGCAAACAAGACTTTTAACCAGTACCTGAGGGACTTTTCACAAGGTGGCGAGAATCTCATTATCTCAGCCTCTTTCCCCGTGGAATACTAATCCTGAATAACTGGACACAAAAGCTCCCCTTTAGAATGTCAAATAAGTTATCTGCTTCAGTTCAAAGTTAATTAAGATGCAAATTGAAGACACAGTGTTACAGCATAGCTCCCTAACCCTAAATGAAGACATTTAATAGTACGAGGGACAGCTACTTATAACAGAAGAACATTTTTCATGCCAGTATGTTTAGACTAAATGGTATATACCTCTTGTGGTAACCAGAGCCAAGCAAATTTTAACTCTCTGGTGTTTACATGGCTCTTGACTTACGAAGGCAGTCTCCATTTAACAGACAGATTCATACTGCGTTTTCTTCACATGAAATAATTTCCTTTCTTGGGGAAGTAAAGACAATGGGAGGCCAGTACAGCTGACTGAYGAAGGCCAAAACCTATTCCATTAAATAAAGGTAATGACAAAACTCAGGAGAGGCAGCAGCACTTTATATTGAGTTCCCATTTATTCGTTTTGTTTCAAACCCAGCAACAACTCTTATAAAGATTGTCTTAGACTCCGAGAATATTGGAGACAACAGAATATTTCCATTTTGAATTTTATCAATCTTCTAAAAACATCACCTACAGCACACACAAGCGTGTCTAACACATACAAGTTCTATAAGTTATTAATGCTTAAATTAAAAATGCATAAATCAAATCTTAGTATAAAATATGATAGATGAATCACCTTGAATATCAGGAGTAAAACTATCCAAACAGTGACTCTACATAAAACACTTACCTCTGACCCTTGTTCTCATCATGTAGAGTACAAATCAGAGACAAATAGAGACAGTCATTAATTCCATAGGGAACAGAAATCAGCAAAACATACTCCCAGTAATTGTTATGTTAAATCATGAAACTCATCACTAAGTTCCTAATAATGACCTCTGACAGACATATCAAAAATATGTGCTGAAGGTTACTGTTGTTCTGACATACACATTCATATCTGACTCACCGATACGCCTATTCACTAGCACTCCTGGAAAGTGTTTAAATAGCATATCACTCCATATAATGATGAGTAAAACTCTCCATAATTTTTAATTCTTTTTTGTTTGAGAACATGAGAAACTCCCTAATGATTTCATAAATGGTTTCCTATGTGGTTTCTGCCTTTCTTGAATGGCAACAATGGAAAGAATGGGAACCAAAACAAAGCAGATTCCTTTTCTGCTGCTGACTGCTTTTGCATTTAACTGTGGCAAGTAAAAAGAGCTGCTACCGACACACATGACACTTCCAGCCAGCCTCTGACAAGAAAGTAGCATGTGGTACCAAGCGAATTGTGCAGAAAGCAGAAGACAAATACTAGCAAAGGGTGGCAGAGGCTGCAAACTTGTAAAGCACTGAAAGCATTTACTCTTTTTGAAATATATTCTAGGCACAGTGAGACATACAGGATTTCATACATTTTTGCTGCAAGTGGCCTAAAGTAAAAAATACCAGCTAAGTGGCAACGTAAGCAAAGAATACAAATGTACTAGATAAATACTTTAAAATAAAAGGACATAAAACAGCCATCAAGTACTTCCAGTAGCTGTGAAAAAGAACAGCAACAGGAGAAAGGTCACTAGCATATCTATTAAATTATACGCTGAACATTTAAGAGGATAATTTTGCCAGACTTAAAAGGATCAGCAACTCCCTCCCCTTAATCTTTTGGATGCAACTTGTTGTATTAGTTCATGATATGATATAGGATTAAATATTCAAAAAGAGAGAGAGAGAAAAATATACCAACGGAGAATCCTCTTCCACTGTGAAATTCTGCAAATGAACCACATTCATTATGTGATAATTAATACTGTCATCAGCTAAGACATTTGACTGTAAAAAACTGTGCTACAAAGAGTAGGAATTCTCTCTTTCTTGGTGTCCCTGATCTAATTTACAACAACCTTTTTTAAGTAGAAGACCCAAGTTGGAAGCTTATCAGTACTATGCTAATTCCCACCATGTCAGTAACGGGTAATGACAGAAGTAGGCTTCCACAGTTCTCCCTAAAGGTACAATAACCGTGGACCACAAGCGGGATTTGGACTTTGTGCACAGACACGAATAACCAGAGTAGTAACTGTTACTGGAAACCTTTTCTAAATCTGTCTTTGGACATAACTTTGTTTTATCAAAATTAAGGAGCTTTGCAAAATCAAGTCTGGCAGTTCAACTGTTACAGAGCCTGGCATATTCACTCCTGTGTTCCTCTTACGTTTCTGTGTGTACAGAATGGGTGGAATGTTAAACCCTGGTCTTTACGTGAACATACGAATTATCAGCTTCTTTAAAATGTTAATCTTTTGATCAGCAAGTATCTGATACAGAATTCCAAATACCATGGTATTTATGTAAGGAGCAAATATATTCAAGGACATTTATAGTTTTCTTTTTGGAGATTCTCTCATACAGTGGTGTTCTGATACAACTCCAAGACTTTTATCCATTTACAGATATCTCCATTCTAACAGCATATTTCTACTTGACTTTAAATCACACAGAGAGAGAAGAACATTGAAATTGCTATGTCAGATAAGAGCACTGGATCTCTTCCAGCTTTCTGTCTCAGAGTGGCAAGTACTAGGTATTTTAAAGGAAACTGCAAAGATCTTCATAGGAGACAGCTCTTACTCAGAAACACGGCTATACAGTACCTTTTTTTTTTTCTTTTCCTAACACCCATTAGTTACTTTCTGGCTTTTACGTTGAAACATGAGAATTTTATGCATTAGCTTTTACTACCCTATGTGAATTTTTTATGCATGCAAACAGCACCAACACACATCACCTTAGAAGGAATCCCACAGAGATTGTATTGTGGGGTTCAATTATCATAGTATAAACTAAACTATACAGCTGAAATGATGCATATTGATATTTAGCTTCCCCTGAAAATTCCTTTTCTACTTTTCCTATGAATTTCAAAGTAAACAACATTTTGACATCATTCTCTTTATGATTGTTATGTGTATTAGATTTGTACAAAGTTATCTTAAGATTGGGGTCCTTTTTAGTCTTACATTCATAGAATAAAGTTCATTCCTTTCCTAGGAGCTTACAGTCTTACAAAGGAACACGGGAAACTGCTCAACACACAGCAGCAGAAATCCCCACGGGAAGTATTTTTGTTGTATTAGTTATATTGGTACCTGTCTATTCATGCTCTGGATTGCAATGCGGTCAATTTGTCCAAATGACAAATGATGACACAAACATATGCTGTAAGATCAAATCAGCAAGCCATATGATTTCCCTATTACATAGGCAAAAGATTTTTCTGTCATACATCTGTGACAAAACAGGTACCTTGTAAGAACAAGCGGATGGAGATGCACCTGCTTTCTGTGTGTCTGGAGGCAAAATGTTTGGTTTCGAAACTGAGTTTGGGTTTATAAGTCCTTACTATTTTCTCCCAATTCCTGTTACCATTTAGGAACACAGAAAGGGAGCTGTTGACTCACCCAAGTTCAGCTCTCCTGTGTCTCCACTATGTGGGCTGACCAGAGTCTCTACTTGGTTATCAATTGGCAGCATTTCTTGCTTCCTAACCTTTTCTGTATGCAACTAAGCTGTAAGAGAGAAAGGTGTTTTTAAGCTTCTTGCCTACTTCGGAGATACAGAATACTGGATAGAAGGATTTACAAAATGCAAAAACTACAACATGCCTATCCCACTATTGTTGCAAGAAAGAGAAGAAAAGGTGAAAACTCTCAACTCTTCTCTTCATGTCAGCTTCCTCTCTTCCTCCCTGTGCCTGCAGCACTCTTCAACAGTTTGGTCAATCAGAAATTAACATTTTGCAGATATTTATTGTTTTACACTGTGATGCAGTAGGCAAACGCCATGTATAATATCTGAGTCCCTTTGAGTTGGTTTTGTCATTTGTTTGCTGTCCTGTCTGCTGGATAAAAGACACTTAGTTTTAATAAACAGTAGAGTATACTGAGTATACAGAAACCAAAATAAATCTGCAGTAACCAAGACACTTGTTTTGAAATGAATTATATGGGAGTCCATTGCACTTTTGTAAATCACTTAAATATGCTGGGGTTTGGTTGTATGTTTATTTTTTTATTTAATCACATTTAATTTAAGACAATTTTCTTGGGTAGACATGGCCTGAAAAGATGAGCTAATAAGTCATTTAAATCATATATGGTTTCTTCAGAGCTCTGTTTGCCAGACACACCAATGGGAGAAGAATAAGAAGGATGGCAAATACAGAATTGAATAGTCAAAACATACCTGCAACAATTCACCTTTTGTATTTTTTTTTTAAACCAGAAAGTTCTAGTCCATCATTGCTGGGCACAGACGAGTGACCTCTGTGACTAAGTAGAAGCAGAGTACAGGCTGGTTAACTAACCAAGACTGTCAGTATAATTAAGATTCTGAGCTTTCTCAGGAACACCAGCTACCAAAGCTGGAATATCTAAAAACTGCTATAGCTTGCTTAATTGAAAAATACTTGATTGAATTATTAAAAGCTACAAAAATCTGAAACTTTTGATGAAAAAGAGAACAAACATTTTTTTGCAGGAAGATGCCAGAAAACAGAATTAGGTTGAAGCCAGGGAAGGAAGTGACTAAGCATGCAACTGTAACCATTTGGAATAAATCATTTTTATGCTAGTCACAGTGTGAATGAACATAATTATATGCTTCTTAACTTTGTTCATGTTTTTCTCCTTCAGTTGCAAATCTGCTCAACTGTCATGTTTAGTTTTCTCTTCAAAACGTTACTAATGCTGTATAGTAACACATCACTCTGACTGTCTTTGGATTTGAAATCACAATCTCAGAACACCACACTTGAGTCCAAGCATGAGTCCTAATAGAGGTAAGCTAGAATGCTTTTTTCTCTGTAGAGTTTTTCATGCATAAGCAAGTGAAAGGAGAAACTGGAAATTATTTTAGAATATTTCAACTGGTCAAATGAAATCAAGGTATTCTTCACTCTTTAATTGCTTACATCTTTATGCCTGTTTACACTGAAGAGCAATAAGACTACGAAGTAGCTCTACCTACAAGAATAGTCTTATCTACTAATATAGGTCTGATCCTAAGAAATGCTATGTATACATATCTTTCGTTTCAACTAGCTGAAAAATGTTAGCCACCCATCACAATTTTTATATGCAAAATTAAAGGTAATATTCAGCAGATTTTTAAATAGTTTTCAAAATGGTACTCTTGTAACATCAAAAAAGGTCCTACAGTGAAAAGAAGTTGACAAGCTTATTAACTAAAGATTTGAGATAATTTTGCATTTTAAAAACAAGCCTGTTTTCATATATTTGATGACTATGTTGTCCTCACATAGAATTTTGCTATTTGGTCATTCTAGCTCAAAAAAATGCATCAGAATAAATAATACCCATAGCAAGTAATAGAAACGACAACAGATATGGAATAACTTGTGTTGGAAGTCCAAAAAGGAATAGATGGCTTAACTGATGGAAAAGACGTATGTTTGAAAGTAACTAGTGTCAGACAAAAAGTGAAGCAAGTCATCTATAATGTGTATCAACTGACAGGATAATTAAATGTCACTATCCCTCTCTTATAAGTGCAGATACTGAGACCCAAAGAAAATTAGGGTAAAAGCTGAAGTTTGGAAAGCAAGTTATAAGATTTTTTAATGGCTTTTGATATGATGTGGACGTCATGGTTTTCCTATAACGAAAGTTCTTGCCAGCTGCCTCCCTCCAGCAGCCAAGGAGCCACAGCAGCCAACAGATATTCCCACGCTGACCTGACAGAGTAACTAACTCTACAGCTTCAGCATATAGTGAGATAGCAAGACAGTTTCATTTGGAGAGCCAAGGAGCAACTAGTTAAATGCATAATAGGGAACACGCCTGAAATTCCTAAGAATATGTGTGAACATGCATTGTATATATATGCTCTATGCTGACCAACTGACAAATATTCATTCCTCAGAGAAGCATACATAGGGTAGGAGTTAAGAAGGAGAACCTATAGGCAAAGGCATGAAGGTAGAGGGAACAGCTGAGGAGGAAAGGCTAGCCCTGAGGTTTTTAACTACACATCAACATTGAAGAGTGGAAAGGTCTAGGGTTTGGTGGAAAATAAAACACTGTCAAAATGGCCATATTACTGACACTACCACCACCTCATTAGTCCTTAGTCAAATGTTACCGTTCCTGTTCTTACCAATAAGAAGGGACATGCTCAGAGCTCCCTCCTTTCCCTCTGGCCAGAACTGGACACTGTCAGGATTATCTTTTTTCCCCCAACAAAGTGTCTTTCTGTCAGAAAACATTTATTTGTATAAATCTTCTATTGAAACATATCCATTTAAAGGAAAACGTCTTCAGAGGATGCCTCCAGTTTTCCAATTCATTCTCCAAAGAAGAAAAAGTATTTATGTGCATGCATTAGACTAGATATAAGGAAGAAATTTTTTACGCTAAGGGTGGTGAAACACTGGCACAGGTTGCCCAGAGAGGTGGTAGATGCCCCATYCCTGGAAACATTCAAGGTCTGGTTGGACGGGGCTCTGAGCAACCTGATCGAGTTGAAGATGTCCCTGCCCATGGCAGGGTGGTTGGACTAGATGACCTTTAAAGGTCCCTTCCAACCCAAACTATTCTATGATTCTACATGCTCCACCAACCCATAGTTCAACTGCTCATCACACTAGTTCTAGGTAGACTATCAGACAGAGCCAGACATTCCAATATCCTGAATGGCCCCATGGTTTTCTTCCTCAATCTTATTGAGACACCAAAGACTTACACTCCTTCCTTTTGCTACTCATCAACCATGACCATCATTGGCAAGTCATGTACTCTTCAGCCGCTGAGAGCTTGGAGCAGCCTGTGATATCAAACAGAGCCTCGGGCCACACAGGTACATGTTCTGAAACGAGCTGCTCCCCATCCCCTCTGTTTCCTCACATGGCAGCACAGAGCTGCTCCAGGGATGTCACATTGCTGGGACCAGGCTGCAACCCTGCGTGAATTCAGTTACACAATGCCTCCAGCCTGATGTCCCAGCCATGATAGAGTTCTCCATGAACAAAACTTTTCTAGAAGATCTCCATGTCAATCTGGCTCCCCAGGAAGTAAGTTCATTACCTTTGCCACCTATCATAGCCTGCCACTGATGCATATGCAGAATTCTTATAGCAAGGTAGAAGTCAGATACCCCTAGGAGGACAAATCATAGTTCATAGGCAAGCATACTTCATGGTGACACCTAAGGGTTTCTGAATACTTTAGGCTACATAAACCCCATACGTGCTGGCTGGACAGTAAGACAGTAGGCACTCTTCCAGCAATGGCATCCTGGCCCATAAAAGAGTAGGAAGCAATTGCAACAAGCCTGGGTTTATTCTAACCTAACCTCCCTGGCATCTTCACAGAGACTACAGGCAGAATCACAAGCAGAGGCCACTAAGACTGCCTTTCATTTTGCACCTACACATCTCCAGGGCACTTATGGTGTGTATCATTCATGCTCTGCAGGTTGAACCTAGCACTATGTGTAAGATGCAATTAATTTCTTTTCCTTCAGTGATGATCATTTGCCTTTTGCTGCTTCTACTCATATTCCCCTTTCACCAAGACGCAGGAGGACAAGCCTGAATGAATCAACACTAAATCCACTGAAACAGAAGCGGCACCTACCAATTTCAGAGAGTAACTAAATTATAGCTTTGCATCTCATGTAGTTGTGTCTCCAGAGGATGAGACTGAAGCACAGGCTGCTTGCCTTCAAACAGCTTCAAAATCATAGGACAAAAAGTCAATCGGGGAACAACTGAGTGTCCAATGCCTCATTAAGGATACAGGAGTTATGACAGGATCCAGAAAATCTAGCCACTGGATGCCATGAACAAAGGTTGTAGGCTTGCACGCAGCATTATCTACCCTGGGACAGCTTAGAAGCCCCTGTGACCTATCCACAATTCACAGATTTAAACAAAACTGTACAGCTGGAAAAGCTTCATTATTCAACAGTGTGTAACTGTGCATGAGGAAAGTGATAGCCTGCGTTGCCCTGTGAACCACGGCACTGAGGAGATCCTCCGGGTATACACAAACTGACAGATGTGTCCCTGATGTCCTCTACAAGCAATCAGATGTTACGGAGGTTACTGACTCCTAGAAAGGGGGCATGGCTCCTATTCAGCTTCAGATGTTCCTTCAGCTTATGACAGAATTTATAACATGGGATCGTTTCACCTTCACAGAGGCCAGGGGAGGCCTTGCAAAGCTAATTGTTCCTAGCAGGAGAGCAAGGGGATATTTTCATTTATCCACCTCCCCCATCTACCACTTACCACCATGGTCCTTTAGGTCAGTACTGACAAACTGCTGGGATAAGACCCTCCCTACTCTCAGTCCTCTTTCCCTGTTTCTTCAGAGCATTTTCTGTTGCCTCAATTTCCCTTGCCTGCATGTTCCTTGAACCTGGCTTTCCCACACTTCCCTTTCCTTATGTCCGCGTTTGGCAAATCCTGCATCCTGAGTTTCCCTCTGTCTTCCCACGCTCTGATATTTACACTGGGAGTTATACTCCCCCAGCTCTAATCTGATCCTCATGGAACAGCAGGTTCATTTAATCACTGGCTCAAAAATTGCAAACACATTTTATTAGACTTATCTACTCTTAATGATACAGTGATAGCACACTACAGTACGATTTAGAACAAGCTACTACTGCTAACCCAGCTGACGCCTAGTTTCCTTATAGTGAAATAAAGTCAAGGGAAAGACATACATTGTCACTTCATAAACCCAAAAAGAACACAGTGCAGCACTTGTTAACTACGGTTCCCCAAAGGGACATGCGATTACACACATAAAGGCACTCCTAGACCCAGGAGCTCTATCTGTGAACAGAAAAATGCTGTATCCAGAAGGGTAAATTCTGAAGTTTGTGCATTAAGAACATAATGCACTGTGGCTAGAAAGGATCATACTGCTTTTTTGAATGGATTTCTTATAGAAGTAACAGAAATGGAAACTTTTTCAAAAATTATTTCTTTTTTTGTAACAACATCGTTAAACAAGAACTGCATTTTAAAGAGTAAGCATGAAATATCCTGAGGAAGGCTGATAAGAAGCAAGTGACGGAACAGGGGAAGGCTTTTGACTGCTGATTTAAGTGGAATCCCACTAGCACCTGGTAAACGCTGGTTCCTTATGCTTTGGGAAGTATACATCTCTTCCCTGCACCCTCATCCCCATTCTGCTGGAGCCTGATAATTCTGTCATCCCTCCTTTTGAAATGTACATAGCAAACAGATGTACCTGGTCATTACAGGTGCCTTCTCATAACCCTGAAAAATGCAAGATTCGCTGTTTCCCCTTTCCTCTGCAAAATGTTTCAATTCCAAACCAGCTCTGTGGAGGAACAGGCTTTCACAGTCAATGTCATCTTTTGATTCACCCTTTACTATTTGGGCTGCAGTTCATGTTAAACTTTCCATAGGGAAGTTGCAGCGAGGTACAGAGACCACAGCCAGAATGAATGGAAAAAGAAAATATACTAGCATTTAACTATATAAGCAAAACCAAAACCAAACATGAAATTAAATTAAAGCAAATTACTGCAAAATCAGATAGTAGTGAAACTCATCTGGAACAATTTCCAGGCAGAAAACCTATTGAAAGTTTAGTACCAAGAGAAAAATCTGGGCCATCACTACCTTGGGATAGTGCATCATTTCCAAACAACTTTGAATTTAATTTGTCTGTTGTGCTGATGAAGAAAAGAATGTGTTCATCACAGGCTCCGCCCAACACATCACTTTTCATCTCTATGAATGTTAAGACATATTTAGCAACACATTTGTCAATGTATTTTCTGATGCATGCCATTTCCCCCCTCAGAAAAAGCCCAGAAAAACAAATTGGAGTGATCATGGAGGCATACAATTCAAAACTAATAAGCTTCCCAGGTTCTGTGGCATCTCAATTGATGTCTAAGGCTGAAATCCCAAAACACAGACTGTGTGCGAGAGTACACAAATAAACGAAGTATTTCTCTTAAGAGTATCTGTCTTTGCAGAATTGCATAAAATGCTGTCTTCATAGGCAGAAGAGAAGGAATAACATTGTTTCTGAGTGCTAATATTCAGTCAGCATGAAGTCATTGAGACTTCTGTTAYTTGCAGTTTTTGCCTCCTGTTCCTGACTGGGAACTGCTGTTCCAGGACAGGAGACAGGGCTGCCTAGCAATGGTGCAGAGGTGAACTTAAAATGCCCTGTGACTACAGCAACTATCCTGCAGAATGAATACACACAAACTCACACGGAGTWCAAGTTAAATTCACACCAAGCCTTCAACAAACTCCTGGCATTTTAGGCACTCAGGAGTTGCGGTATTAGTTCCAATGAAAACTAGCTTATCCATAAGAGAAGTTAACCAGTTTGGCCTTGAGTTCTTTCTTCCTGGTTACATGAGTTAAATGGTAATTCAATGAGGTTGCACAGATATATAAGGTGTAGTTGATACAAGGCAAAGGTTAAACCACTTACAAAAGGCATCTTCTTATCTAAAATGCAGCTTTAACTTAATTCTCTATTTTTCATAGTTCATAATATGGCCAGACTGGTCTGAAATTTTGTATGAAATGTTTGATACTGGGAGCAGCTTTATTTCCACAATTTGAAAAGAACCCATTCAGCTGTATGAAGATACAGAAATGTAATTTTAAAAAACTGTTTATCAGATACTGGCACTTTTCCTGCTTGTGTAATTCAAAAAGGATCTCAGTAAAGAAAATTGAATTTGGCAATCCATTAACATAGATTTGATGCTCTTTCTGTTCATCCCTTGATGTCTCAACCCTTTCAGAAAAATGAAAATAACTCATGGTAAAATAGTGGCTGTTCCCTCTTATTTGTCCAGTTTATTGGCAGTTATTAAAACCCTGGAAAAGCTACTGAAGCTCTGCTGACTCATGGTGGCAGAGAAGTTACTTGTTAACTCCACAATGAAGATGGGGCAGGGAGAAAAGACAAAAGAGGAAAAGCCAGAGAATAGGCAAAGTCTGGGGAGAAGGCTCAGACTGAGCTGGTGTACTAAGTAGCACCAACTCTTCAGGAGAAAGAATTTATATGTTATCTGAAGCTTTACATGCTACGTTTGAACCAGGTGAAGATTTACACCTAATTTCACACCGTCTAAGTTTAGAAACCTAACTGAGCCATTTCAGTAAAGAGTTTACTTGTCACAGGCATCCTCCACCGTCAACAGAGGAAGAGCGGCAGTTCCAAGAGGCAAGTTGGCTTACTGAAGGTCTGAATTGTCTTCTGAAGCTGCCAATCCTGCTCCATCAAGTACAGAGAGCCCCCAAGGCAGTGATGGAAAACCTATAACAGGCACACCAGGACTGGCACGTGACACTCCTGTCAGCAGAACAGCTCCCCAGACTATCACAGTTCCCAGTGCAGTCTGCAGTTTGTCGCTGGCTCCTCAACCCTACAGATCAGATTTAAGAGCCAGAAACAAGCTGTGGTAGAGAATGGGAGATGGTGACGGTGACAGAGATTAATGGAGGAATTAACCCTTTCCCTCTCCACAAATCTGACCCAAAGGGGAGAATTTTCACAGGATGTGCCTTGATAYAGGTATGTATTTCTGACTCCTGACATGAAAGATGTTCATAGTTGTTAGCCAGGGGCAACTGTGCTCCTAATTTAGGCACTACAGATAGGTGCGTTCATACTAGTGGGATTAGTCTGTGAATGACTTCAGGCTTCAAGTAAGTACTAGGCAATGCTGGCATTTTAACGCATGGAAAATTTCAGGTTTCACCTCATTTTAAGTTCTTCTATGCTCACAGCAGTGAATAATAAAGGAAAAGTCAAAGCACATTATTCCAAGGGGTAAGGATTCTGCTTCAAAAAGGAAAAGCAGTTCTCAGAGCTGTCTGGTTGCATTTGAGGGACTGTAATCTGTACTCCTCTCTTAATGAGCAGCACACTTCTCTTCAGGCTCTAGTCTATTCTTGCACGACAAAGAGCCGTGATTTTACACTTCCCCACCAGCATCTCTGATCACATATTTCTTGGTGAAGGAAGACTGCCAGTGTGGTGCATTTGCTGTAATGCCGTCTTACCTTTGCTCTGCCCAGATAAGAGGATGTGTACTTTCTCTACAGCACGCAGGAAAGAAGGGAAGAGTGAGGAAAGAGAAAAAGGCTCTTTATGTGACATATAAGGACTGCCCAGAGTCACACATCTAAAAAAACTCTGCATATTGTACCTTCACATAAAATCCTGCCCATATCATAACTTACAGTAAAAACAATTCACCTGATTAAGGTACTACACCAAGCTGCTTAGTCCCTATATTGTTAGGGTTATGGAAGCCTATGTTTGAAGTGTTAGTGTTGTGGAACGAAGTGACAGCAAGTTGGGAGATAAATGAGCACAATACTCTCTTCTAACCTCCTGGCACTGTGCCTTTTAACAGAGAAGAAAAAAGCAAAAAGGCAAAATGTCAGCTCCAAAACATTTTTCATGTTGTAAAATATAGTGTCCCCACTGAAACACTTGATAAGAGACACACTGAGGGGGCCGATACTTCACTAAAAAATAGTGAGTTATTGCAAGAAGGTCATGTGAACACATGTCTAATGCAGTAAGAAAAAAAACCCCTTAGGACCAAAAATTTGTATCTATGTCCTACAAATGTCATGTTAGCCCTTCAGACAAAAGTCTCAGCAGCGCATGCTGAGCTATTAAGTCCAAGGACACAAAACAGCTTTCACAAACAAAGCAAAAGAGACTAAGAGGATTTGGCTATTTCAGCACACCTCACTAGTTTACATCGAAGCTGACCATTCTGCTCCTATTAGTCACTCAGAACAATCACTCTTTTCCCAGCAGAGCTTACTCATTTGCAAGATAAAAGGAAGACGTATCTGCACATGCCCATAATATTCTTCACCACTGGGGGCAGCTTTACATAAGACTGCATTCGCCGAAACCAAAGCAACAGTCGGACGGAGCTTTCAGAATGACAGTATGCAGAAGTGAGCAGAGCTTGTTCATTGTACAGGCTTATTCTACCTTCTATGCAGCTTCCTAGCCGGATCGGGTACTAAGTAAGGGAACTGCTGTGCTATGGAATACAGATGTGTGAATTCAGATAGCTAAATGGTGCTTGGAGGAATCTAACATGCTTTCCTATAAAGAGAAATTTTAAAAGCCAGATTCCTAACTATAAAGATGCAAAAACGTAATATCCATGAAGATCCTATTACCTAGGAAGAATTTGACATTTTGCTGCGAATGCTGTGTTGGGATTGATTTATTCTTGGAGTGTTCTGCATGGCTGGCAAAGAATAATGTTCCAAAATCGGTCCATCTCCCAAGGGGTCCAATTTTTCTTCCTGGGTGTCAGCGAGCCCTGACTCACTACAGTACAGCTGACAGGGGCTGCCATGCTTGTGGCACACTAAGCAAAAAACAAAAGACCTAAGGACGACCTTTGAACAACACAAAGGATGGGTATGTTTTTCATGTTATTTTTTTAATGTATAGTTCATAGCCACTGCATAGCCTGTGCYTTAATTACTCCATAGACTTACCTTGATGTGATTTGTTATTACAGTTAAATTGCTTAGGGATTACACCTTTTACCCAACTGTTTTTCAGTATTTATATAAAGGCATTCTTTAAAAAAATCTGAGTAAAGTAAACAATGTGAAAAGTAGTTGAGTCGAGCTAGGGATTTTTAAATGACTGTTGAAATAAAAGATTTTAGCATGATTGAAAGAAATGACTGATGTGTGGGGGGATAACTTTTCTAAGTTGTTTTTATTTCCAGGTTTCAATGTAATTAGGCTACTGAGCGGATCAGCTGTAGCTCTGGTAATAGCCCCTACTGTATTACTGACAATGCTTTCTTCTGCTGAACGAGGATGCCCTAAGGGCTGTAGGTGTGAAGGCAAAATGGTATATTGTGAATCTCAGAAATTGCAGGAGATTCCCTCAAGTATATCTGCTGGTTGTTTAGGTTTGTCCCTTCGATATAACAGCCTCCAAAAACTAAAATACAATCAATTTAAAGGTCTTAATCAACTCACCTGGCTCTATTTAGACCATAACCACATCAGCAATATTGACGAAAATGCTTTCAATGGAATACGCAGACTAAAAGAGTTGATCTTGAGTTCCAACAGAATCTCCTATTTTCTTAATAATACCTTCAGACCTGTGACAAATCTCCGGAATTTGGATCTGTCATACAATCAGCTGCAGTCTCTGGGATCTGAACAGTTCAGGGGCTTAAGGAAGCTGCTGAGTTTACATTTGCGGTCCAATTCCCTAAGAACCATCCCTGTTCGAATATTTCAAGATTGTAGGAACCTTGAACTGTTGGACCTGGGTTATAATCGCATCCGAAGTTTAGCAAGGAATGTCTTTGCAGGCATGATCAGACTGAAAGAGCTTCATCTGGAGCACAATCAATTTTCTAAGCTCAACCTGGCACTTTTTCCAAGGCTAGTCAGCCTTCAAAACCTTTATTTACAGTGGAATAAAATCAGTGTGATAGGACAAACTATGTCCTGGACCTGGAGCTCATTACAAAGACTTGATTTATCTGGCAATGAAATAGAAGCTTTCAGTGGACCTAGTGTTTTTCAGTGTGTGCCCAATTTACAGCGCCTCAACCTGGATTCAAACAAGCTCACATTTATTGGTCAAGAAATTTTGGATTCTTGGATATCCCTCAATGACATCAGCCTTGCCGGGAATATATGGGAATGCAGCAGAAACATTTGCTCTCTGGTAAACTGGCTTAAAAGTTTTAAAGGGCTGAGGGAAAATACAATTATTTGTGCCAGCCCCAAAGAGCTGCAAGGGGTGAATGTTGTTGATGCAGTGAAAAACTACAGCATCTGTGGCAAAAGTACCACGGAAAGGTTTGAATTAGCACGAGCTCTCCCAAAGCCAACGTTTAAACCAAAACTCACCAGGCCTAAACATGACAGCAAGCCCCCTCTGCCCCCAACTATTGGAGCCACTGAATCGAGCTCTGAACCTGAGCACGACACAGAACACATCTCCTTCCATAAAATCATAGCAGGCAGCGTGGCCCTTTTCTTGTCTGTGCTTGTGATCCTGCTGGTAATCTATGTGTCATGGAAGCGTTACCCAGCCAGTATGAAGCAGCTGCAGCAGCGCTCTCTCATGCGAAGGCACAGGAAAAAGAAAAGACAGTCACTGAAGCAAATGACTCCAAGCACACAGGAATTTTATGTAGATTACAAACCTACCAACACTGAAACCAGTGAGATGCTGCTGAATGGAACAGGACCCTGCACGTATAACAAATCAGGCTCCAGGGAATGTGAGGTATGAACCATTGTGATAAAAGAGCTTTTAAAAGCTGGGAAATAGTGGTGCTTTATTGAACTCTAGGGACTATAAAGGGAACGTTTTTCTCACTTTTCTGGCACAGCTCTTCCATGTCACTTTTTTGTACATTCATAATACTGGTCATTTTACTCTCCTGCATAATCAACTCATTGAAATTTAAATACCACAATCAATGTGAAGCCTGAGCTCTGGTTTAATACAATACCTATTGTACAAACCCTCTACTGATTTCATTAAAGTCTCTCTTGTTTTTAAATAGAAAACTTCTTTCATAAGTAATCCACTGCACCTGCAGCGACTGTGCCTCTGTTTAGGGAGAAAAATGACAATAATGAAAAAAAAAAAACCCCAACAATAAAAAAAAAAACCAAACAAACTCAGCTTCCCCCCCACCCCCCACCTAACCCCAGCCCTTGCTCTGAAACTCACTTTTTGAACCAAGAACAAACTAAAGACCCAGGTACTGTAGCATCATATGAATTCTGAGTTGTCTGAGGAGAGAGATGGTGCAGGAACAGCTGTGAAAGAATGCCTGATTTCTCCCCAACACAAGATATAATAAAAAGCCATTGGGGAGTTAAAGCACTGTCTTAGGACATGAGGTATCACACCAAAAGCAAAGCAGAGGGAAATCTAGGCTTAATAAAAATTTTAAAATAAAAATGTACAATGGGATTTACTTTACTGCATCATAATACAGTGTTTCTAGGGCTGATAACTGTTAATTGAAACCTGTTTATGTGACTTCATACAAAAGGTGCCAGTGTTTATCCCTTACATCCAGTTGCCTTTCAGAAAGTAGTCAAAAGGCATTCATTAAATGAGGAGCAGAAATTCCTTATTGATGCAATTAGAGGAACTCAAATGTGCAGCAGCAAAAGCAAGACCACTTCCTGCACACATTTGTTTCAGCGCTCATTAGAAATTCTCTTTTCAAGACTGTCAAAGACATTAATGTAGCTGAGGAAACCATTAAATCTGTCATTTTCTTCTATTTCTTTTTGTTTGCTGGGCTGGGCTTCTCAGGGTTTTGTGATGTGTTTTGCACCCTGTCCCTCTAATAACTAAATAAAGCTTCATTACTTACAAAGCCAAACAGTGTACATTTTAGAAATACTACAACTGCAAAAAGCTTTCAGAGAAAATTGGTTACTCACTGATCTGAGAAAAGTGCATCCAAAAATCCTTAAAGAAATCAGTGACAAATTATTTTTCTCTCTTAGCAAAACCCTAATGACATTACAAGAATCCACAGATATTCATTTTTAATGTGTAGTCATTCATCAGTGGTTCTGGACAAAATACAGATTTGTAACCCGGCTACTCCCTGCCCTCCCTCTCCCAAAGTTATGTATTTTTGTTGGTTGCAGAAGAATATAATATCCCCCATATTTCCAAATAAATCATACCTCCTATTCTGATTATTAGGAAGGGGAGGACGGTTCATTCTTGAAATAATACAGTAGCACCTATATAGAAGCAAGTCAGTAACTTAATTATCTCTATTTTGTAACTTGATTTGGATTAGTAAACTGCACGTTTTGAATCACTTGGGAGGGAATGTTTCTACAAAGCAGTTTCACTGCAGCAGATGAGGAAAAGCAAAACCTTAGCAGAATGTTCTCCTGAATTTTTACTGGAAAAAAACTAATCACAGCCAATCACCTTGAAATATGCTAGATACAATGAAAACAAAGCTAGAAAGCATCTCTTAAAAAGAACTAATACACTTGAAGGGTTTTTGTTTTGGTTTGGTTTTTTCATATAATGAAACCATTCTCATTTTCAAGGACTGTAGTGAGGAAGTATCTGAGAGTAGAAGCTTGAGACTATACTGAACCCTGCAACACTGAGACCTGGTTTTACTGAGTACTAAGAGGATCCCACACAATTAATAATGCAAGTGCTTGAGATGCTTTAGCAGCACTGAGCAGACTGTGATTTTTAACCTGAGTCGTACCTTGAAAGTTGCTATTAAAAAGGCAATACACAATGAATTATCTTAGCTATTATGTGATTCAGTTTTCTACCAGCAGGTCTTGGTTATCTCTGTACTGAAGGATTAGAGTTTGCTGTAAACTTCATGTTATGAACCATCTCTGTACTTCTACAGGCTTTAATGTCTGCAGTGGTGACTAATATTAGGCACAGCCAAAACAAGGAAGATTTGGCCCAAAACATAATACGTTCATATATACGTACATAAACATATATACACACACACACGTGTATGTGTGTGTGTATATATATATATAAAAATATATATAAAAATAAAAGAAAATTTTTCTATTTCGTTTTGGGAGTGCTAACTGCAATCAGAAATTAATTTCATACTATTAATTTAGAATTTTTGCTATTTGAAAATATTCAATACATCTTCTAAAACTCCTTAATGGACTGTGATTGTCAATGAGTTGTATATAACTGAGTTTGACTTTATATGCTTCCTTTTATGTTTCTTCAATGCCTTGTTCTAACCATAACAATACTCAGAAAGAACCAATCCATAACCTCCTACAGAAAGCAATACCTGTAAAATTATCATTACCTCCCTTCGAAAAATATTTAATTATGGGCGTGAAGAAGAAAGTAAGGCCAGTATGTCATTAATCATAGATGGATAACAAAAATAATAATGAAAATCCAGCATGTCTATATTCAAGCATAGACATACTCAGATCAACTAATTCATTTATTGCCTGAAAAACTACAGATTCACTTTTCATGAATTTCCAAACACTTAACAAACACAGATGAATTATTGTGTAGTGTATAGTCCACTGTCACTATAGTGTATAGCAGTGTAATTGCTGCTATCGTCATTGATAATGAAACCATTGTCTGATTACACAAAATAAGATGCCCAGTATAACTCTTTGAACCTTCTTGCACAGCCTGCGGCCTGCAAGCTGAGTAGTTAAATCCCACTCTAGTGGCTATGGCTTAGAAAACATTTTAAACTAGCTTCACAGCATGTTAAAACACATTACAAAACCCATGCTTTCATCTGTGCAAAGACTATATGAACTAAGCTAAACTTAGTCTCACCACTGTCAAATTGAACACTATAGAAGTGACTTGGTTTGGGTGGCTAGGCCACCAGAGTCACAAATTCTAATAATCTTGTAGGAAACGACCTGGTCTTAGCTGAGCAACTTTCAGTCCCTGTGAAAGGCTGCCCCTTTCCTGAACACAAATGATACGTTAAAGCCTCAAAGATTCCAGAGAAGAAATTTCTCCTTTGCTTCTCTCCAGTTTGGGCAGCAGGTATCTAGAATTCTGATCCCTCTTTGTCTTGGGTTTTGGATATTTTGATGCCAGTCTCTCACAAAACTGTTAAAACCTTGCTGGGGCGATGCCGAGGAATCCTCAGAGGATGTGCAACAGCTATGATGGCTCTTACAAACCCCTAAGCCTTCATACAAGTATTTTAGGCACCAACTTGAGGAAGGAGATGCGATTGAGTACCTCTAATGACCTGGCTATCCCTTAATGGATCTGATGCTGCCTACATATTCCAAGTTTAGGAAGCAACAATATATTTTGAAGGTGTCTGGGTTTTGTTTTGTTGTGGTTTTTGGTTTTTTTAATCAACTTCTATTCCTTTTCCTGAGTCATATATGGTGTTCTGGAGCTACCACTCAAAGACCAGGGCTTTTCAAGCCACAGACAAAGTGCAGTACTCTTCCATGCCCGTTTTCATTTTCATTGGTTTTGCAGTTTACATTTATTTAAACAATGTTGAGACAAATGTTAGGTAGAATCACCAAATAAGACTTTCATTTTATTGTAGCACCCCAAAAATCTTAAAAGAAGTCAGGACTTCCTCTGCTAGCCACTGTACAAACACCTTCCAACAATCTCTTACATTTAATTTTTACAAGGGATGTTGAGAAGACAGACAGAAGATGGCAAATAAACATGACAGGTTTAAGGTAATTTGCTCGAGATCACACACCAGTTGAGTACTGGGAATATAATCCAGTCTCCTCACACCAAGACATCCTCCTAGCCAGTAGACTACTTGGCCTCTCAACTAAATGACCTAGCTCCTGGAATATTCAAGTGGTATTTCAGAATAATAAACCACACAGGATGCACATCTTTGAAAAAAGAAAATAACTAATATACTAAGCAAATTCAAGGAGACTGGTAATGTTCATTCACTGTGTTGAGATTACCTCCAGCAATTGCAGAGTAAGAGAATAATAATGATAACAAGTGGCTTGAGTATAATGAATGCAAGCTTCTCTACTGGCTGGTAGGTTTTCATTACTCACTATCCGCACTTACACAGTCATCACAGTTTAAGGTTTGGCAATGCTCTTTTTTTTATTATTATGAAATAGTGAACCTTGATATAAAATTCAATTGCAAAATGAACATAAATGTACAATATTCCTGCAAACACAATTAGAAATTTTCAGTTTGCTGCAAGCTAATGGTCTTTGCTGTCAGCCACTCCACTCTAGATAAATATTCTCTTAGATGAATTTCTGTGGAACAATAGTGACATCCAGCGGGTAGTTAGCTTAATCACAGGTATCTATTGTCCATATCAGTTCACATACAGATGTGTTTGCCTTTTTACTTTGTATTCTTCTGTATCACATGATAGTAGCATCAAATCCTTTCAGCATACTAAGTATTCAATTGTATTTTAACTTCATCTCCGTCTATAGGAGTTATAACCTGAATGTAGTAAATGAGCGGAGAAAATAAGAGTAGATGAATGCTAACAAGAAATGGTCTATCCAGTGTGTAAGTCACTACCGTCAGTAAAGGCAAGAAGCATATAATAAGTAAGCAAGGACAGGAGCTGTAACAAATTTGTGGCCGCTGATTTAGAACTTATTACTTATAAAACACCACTAAGTGATTTTAAGATACTATAAAATAAACTCAGACTACAAACAACTCATTCAACTTCCTAATAGCAGAAGATTTTAAAAAAAAAAAAAAAAAAAAAAATAAATAAACAAGAAAAAAAAAAAAAAAAAAAAAAAAAAAAATTTTGACTTTATTTTTACAGTAATGAGTGAAAGATACTATTAGACATCAAAAGGAAGGGCACTCACCACCTGGGAACAAGTTAAAGTAACAGCTTCATCTCAAAAACACACCATGTACAAAAGGGACAAGAAGCAAATGATAAAAGATCAAATTCACAAGCAATAATGAAGCCAAACAATGGGAAACTCCCCAGTGACATGAATATGCAGCACATTTGCTTGGGCAGAGTTGCTTGCAGAAACCTCTGGTATGTTTTGCAGCAACTACTTTAGGCCTCACAGTAACTCTATGCCAATGTTACTGGCAGTAATTTTAAACCACAGTGAATGACATAAGCCAATGAAATCAGGATTATAGGTCTGTTGATAACAGACAGATTTCATTTCCCTTAAGAAGATGCATAAGAAGTCATTTCACTCCACACTGAATGAAATACAGTCATATTTCTAACTTTTTATATACTTAGGTGTGTTTGGAGGTCACCTATCAGTCCATGACAGGTAGCCTTGATTGCTATTCCTAGCTACACTTTCTAGAACGGGTGTTATCACAGTGGTACAGTATAGGATTTTGATGTGATCCTCAGGGTTATAGTCAAACTATTTCTTGGCATAATGGTGAATGGAACACAGTAGGGCACAAAAGTAGTAAAAAGTGACTGTGTTCAACAGCTATAAACAGATCACCAAGGAGGTTGTAAAGTAATAAAAAGGAGTACATTCAAGACACTCTGGGATGGCTAGCTGTGAGTTGATGGCCAACATTTTACCTACCAGAGAAATTGCAAATCTCATTTAGAACGAGCACAAACATCGTAAAAGCAATAATGAAAAAAGATTTGCAAGTAGTAGGCAGTATCTTTTATTTGACCAACCCATCATAGAAATCACATCTCCCTACAATCCTTGTCTTGCTCGTATTGTTAGACTATCATGACCAGAGCATTAGCATTCTAATGTAAGAATGAGCATTGTTTACTGACAAGGGACAAAAGTTAATCCCTATTTATTAACTTTTTCTTTCTAAACAGCTTAATGAAACTTACTGAAGTTATTATAGGAAATATTTTATATTCATGTGAAAAATCACAAGTTTAAGATTCTTCATTACTGAAATCAACCAAACTCTTTAACAAAACAAAATATTTCATTCTTTACTTACAGTTTCTTACTGTTTCTTACAAACTCTTCCACTTGCCAAGAAGAAACTGAATGACTGGAGATGTAATCTTGAAAAAGAATTCTCCAAAAAGCCCTCAAACATGTCTTCTTAACCACTAAAACCATTCCCTTCCTATGTTCCTGTGCGACTAATATATTGACTATGTGTCACAGCTTACACTCTTGACTGAATGTTAGATTTCTATTGCTTCAACATTAGCAGTAGCATTGAGATCATGTAGGACTTCATAATTACAGTTCAACCTTGCAAATTCTCAAAGTGTTTTGTGGCAGCACAGCCAGACTCTATTAACACATCATAAGGACATATGAAAATAAAACATCCTAATTACTCATCTACTTACACGCCAAACAAGGACATAAATGCATTACGAGGTTTATTGCTTCACTACACCATTGAGAAAATCATCTGCCCAGTTCTGTGTGCAAATCCTTTTCTTCTTCAAACTAAAAAAACATTTAACTAGCTAGGTCTCTCAGGAACCTAACTGCTTAATGCTGAAAGAAAAAAACCTAAGCACGTTGATATTGGCAGCAGCCTGCAGAAGTTGTCATCGTGAACTCAGCCTTTATTAGTTATTCTCACTTGAAATCCTGTACTTGTCATGTATTATACCTGCACTATATCCCATAGTGTGATGTACTAACTATACGAAAACTTTGCATTTTTATGGGCACTTCTGTTCATGTGCATAGTTATACAGAGAGATGGAAAACTGAAAAGACTCAGGAAAAGGACTGCATATGGCTTACAGTGCTAGTAAAAAGTTAAGGAAGATCACTCAGCTTTTCCAGAAGTGAAACAACTGGTTCTAAAAGAGATAACATCACATTCTAAAGCAAAACTGGAATGTTAAATAAATGTTTGTGCATTTCTTGAAATTATTTTAAGCATCTATTTTTTAAAAATCTCTACTGTCTGGTTCTGGGCATCTTTAAACATCAAACAAAAAAATTCTCTAACTTTTATTTCACACCTAACTTAATGAGAGGGAGAAAATACCTGTAAGAGTATGAGACCTTTTTATGAAGCTGTGAGACTGAGCTGATATGGGAATAATCAAAATACATTTCATCTTACTATTTTGTTGTTTCTTGTATGATAATTTTCAACATCTGTAGGAATGATATGATACTGCTAACTGGTAACATGTATGTTACTCTAGCTGAGTACATTCTCCTGGCGTTTATTTTGCGCTTCATGTCAAATCATGGGTTTTGCTGTTGGGTCTTACATGTGCCCTTTATGGTCAGGAACAACTTACTGAATGTTTGAATACCAGTTCTTTAACTAGTGTCTGTAATAATTGGTGCTGTAGAACTCGTGGTTCTGATTTTAGATCAGGCACTTATACTTTCCACTTCCTTAAAGGCTGCAAAACTCACAAATCAACTTCAAAATTATGTAATGAGATTACCATTCCCTTCCTGGTTCCGCTGTAACTCAGGGGAGAAAACATGCACAAAATGTTCAAAGGTACAAAACAAGATCTCCAATGGAAGCTGGGCATCCTAATTGCCTTTGTAATTCTTCCCTTCATTGCCCTCAAGATTAAAAGTAGCTGTAGATGAAGGAAACGTGAAGACTGAACATGTGTTTTGCTGGAGTGTAGATAATAAGCAATAATAATACATTAGTCATACAATCCCTGAGCCACTGAAAATACAACTGTCATAAACAGATTCCTTATTCCAAAATACAGACTTCATAATGTGTATTCTACCATACACATTGTTTCTTGTTTGCTTTTCTTTTTCTTTTTTTTTTTTTAACACACATTATGCAGAAGCATCTATTTGGCTTGTGGTAAGTTGTGCAAAAGCTGCAGATGATAAAAGTATAAAAAAGGCAATACAGTTTACAAAATGCAAACTGGAGTCAAACAGAAAAACACTTTAGACTTCATCTTAATTAGTGTTTTGTTACTAATTTTTCAGTTTCCTATAGATTACCCCATTTATTTTAAAACAGACTATAGGAAAGATTTTCAAAGCTGCAAATGGGAATTTAAACACCCAGATCCCACCCACTTCTTGCAGTAGTTGAGCACTTAACTTTTGTGACAGAACAGTATCTCCTCTCCCCTTGTCCCCAGAATTTGAAATTTGAACAAGACTGTTTGTAAGGTCTATGAAGTGCTCTAACGAGCTTCTTGAAGCTAGTCTAAAAAATTACCTTCCCAGAGCCTTTGGCAAGTTTTCTTACAAGTGAAAGACTTGAAAGGAAGCAGTTGTACCTCAATGATGTGCAGATGGTGGCATATGTATCTTACTAACATTGGGTGGGATGCATATTGAAAAAGGGTATATACTGGGAAATGGCCTTCTGACCTACTACGAAAGGGACTGCCACTAATTCCTGGCACACAGTTAAAATTAACTGACCTCAGAAAAATAATTACCTGTTTAAAAAACAGCTACAGATTCTGGAGTCTGTTTTTTAACCAGATGAGTTTATTCCCCACATTCCTCACTAATAACAATCATAGTAATCTTATGCAAAAATATTCAGCCAAAGTTTGAGAAAAGGATCATCTTTTCCTCTTCAAAAAAGAATAACATCAAATAATCATTCCAGCACATCAGAGTTTTGTTAGCAGTGCACTATTACTTGTAATATAACACTTTCATATCACAGTATTAGCCTTCCAGCCACCTATAATATGAGTCATATCCTCAGAACAGTGCAGGCTTCATTCTACATTGCTTCATAGCAGCCAGCTTCTCCTGAATCACACTGTACTATCCAGAATACATACGCATTGCATATAATAGCAATTTCCAATTCAAAAATTAATTTCATGTGATGTTACACCTGTGACTCAGTGTCACATACTTACTATCCACCTTCCAACAAAGGATCACAACAGACGGGGATAGAAACCCTTCAGTGGGAACTTTTCCTAAGGCTAATTGTACCTATCATGAACAGTCTCTGTACTTTTGGGACTAAATGTTTAGCTTTCCCTACTTTCATTTATCCTTAACAACAGTTTCCAGGCTACACTACTGATACAAAATGTGGACCTGCAGCAAATACTAGCAGTATTATTAGATGAGCTCAGAAGCTCCAATTACTAGCCAGTAACTTGTCCTTCATTAAAGAACAGATTTACTTCGAACATACAGTATGCTGGACAGCATATTTCTATTCATTCCTAGTGATGCTGGCAACACAAAAATAATTTTTCATTTTTCTTAATTAATAAGTCACAATCACAGAGAATACGGGGGAAAAAATTCTGACGTCTAAATCAGAATCCTGTATATTGAATCATAGAATCATTTAGGTTGGAAAAGACCTTCAAGATCAACGAGTCCAACCATATGCTTTGTTGCAAATGGCATTTTGACCACTGATCACCAGTCTTTCATTCTGTTGGGGAAGAGAGCTGTAGGATGCGAGCACATGTCATGGGAATCTTTATACCTTCGACATTTTGCATAAGTGGCTTCCTATTTTTAAAATACGTATGTCAAAAATAAACTGTTTGCCACAGGGGAAGCAATAAACTTTGGGAGGCAGTCTGCACGTAATTGCCAGTAACCAAGTTCTTTTCATTGAGAGTTTGAACTTATATCCAGTGTTTATTTTACAGCTTAAGGAAGCCTACAGTACACAGCTATGGTGTCTCAACATTCTCTTACTTTTTTATTAATTTTTGCATATGACCTTTCTTAGGACAAACCTTGAAATATTTTAAAGTGAGAAGTTATTGCCTATCAGGCTGAGCAGAAGGCAATAACATTGTAGGGGAAAAAGTGACTGTGAGTGGTATGCAGTTGCCCTTAGTTTGCATGTACTAAAGTCCAGCAGCATTCATGGAGGTTTGTTTTTATGAAAGCTTAATAAAGCACAGTAACTTAAACAATTATGCACAATTCCTTGCTATCCAAAGGATGCAGGTTTGTCTGTAGCCATAGCATATAATGGTAAGTTCTGACATGTAAGAAATATCTTGTAGCAGTATAAAATAATTTGAAATCATAACATAATATATTGCATTCTCAAATCTGAAAGCATGCCGTATTTGGACTGTAACAGTATCCTAAATTAAAAATGCCTATATATCAGGAATAATAATAAAATGCATTTTTCCAAAGCCACAGAACTACTGATAGGTATGCTTTAGCTTCATGTATAAACTGACATGGCAAATTCTAAATTTAATAAAGCCAATGTCTTTTAAAGCCTCATCACACTAATTACATCCATCAAGTGTGTAAAATACATTTTGTCAGCTAAGAACAGAGGACTTCAATTAAATGTAAATCCTTATTCAGCACTCTAAGCTGTTAATGGCTCAAACTCATTAATGAGATGATGAAAAGAAAATGCTCCTACATACAGACTCTGTGGTGAGAATTTATTAGAAGTACTCATTACTTCCACCGAGTTCATATACTTAAGAAAGTGTCCCATATTTATGTCAACACTCCAATATCAACAGAAGAAGATTCCAAAATAATCTTGTTTGTTTGTGAATGTGCATGTATACATATTTGGGGCTTGACAGTCATTTCCAAGAGAGATGACGTTCTTCCCTAACCTAGAGGGCTCCCAGAATAGCTAGTGTGACACTCTAACCAGCTGTGATCTGCTGTTGATTCAAACTTCAAGACACCTTCTGCGCAGAGCTTGCTATAGCTATTTGATAACTTTTTTGCACAGTCCCAGCAGCTCATTTGAACAAGTTTTCCATATTCCCAAACCTTTCCTCAGCCATCCAGCAGCATGGCTATCCAAAACCGATAACAAAGTTCACCTGGCAGGTACCAAAATTCTGCCTCAGAATCAAAATAGAAGAGTCTGTCTTTTAAGCTGTATGGGTGATAAGGCCTTAAGTAGGGGAGAGGAAACTGTCAAAATGGTATTTTAGGCTAACTGTCCAGCATTTTAATTTTTCAAATAAGTAATATGAACACTAATGGCAGACTGCACAGCATGCCTGGGTTTATAAATTTTTATAATGATTTTGGATAGATCCTCTATTTGAATTAATTCAGAAGAGCAACGGAAAGAGGTTTACAGAACTACAGGTGAACTACTACAGCAGGACGGGGGGAGACATGAGAGTCAGAGGAACAGATCCCTGTTCTCCGAAACTTGCAAATTTCACTTCAATTTAGCAACATCAGGATTCATGAATTTTCATCCTTGTTTTAGATTGCAGGATCTTCCGTATGTGCTTATAACCTTAAGGAAGTTTATTATGGGGATTTCCCAATTGCAAGACTCCCCTAGATCAGGCTTACTTTTCATAGAAAAGAAAAGTATCATTATTTTGATTTCTTTTTCAGATTTCTCTCTCCCACTCCACTCCCTTTCTTTCCTCCAGCCCAGGCTCCTCTTCTCTTTCGATTATATATTTCCCAGAAATAAAAAGAGAATCCAAGGGCTACATGTAAGCGTACCAGATGCCCTTGAATTTCTACCAAGTCCTGCCCCTGCAAAGTCTTGTTTACAAACAACCTCAGCTCCAACAGCAAGCAAGCTTTCAGCAACAAAGAAACATTAGAGACATTTTCACAAGTTTTAAATTACTTCCCCCAGTAGAGAAGACTCATTGATCAAATAACAAGTAAAATGAGATACAGTGAAGTGATTTATGCTCAAATACTAAGAAAAAAATAAAATAAAGCCGTTTTGAATACTTGTACCTTCTGCAGGAACCCGATCCTATCAATTTTAAGTGAAAATTAACATAATGTTCAAAAATTGTTATGCATGAGAAAACAAAAGTTATCTCAAATTACAGGCCTTGCCATAACAGCATGCTGATTAGCTACAAAGAATTGAATTTTTTGTATCAATGCTTTATTGGGGCACTATATGGATATGACAGACAGGACATGTCCCTGCACTGCAAAAGGGAAGCAGATTTGCCTAAGGTTAATTCCACACTAGCTTAATTATTAATTAATCTCTCCCAAATGCATTTTTTAAATTTACTTAAAAAGGCCTTTGCAAACAGAAGTCCTCTGTTTACCAATAGGATAGTTTTCAAGGTGGACAGCTACACTGCAGTATATAGACAACATTTCTTCAGCTGATCTGGTTAATTAAAATGCATGGTTATAACAGGCTCTCTTAGAACTGCAGCTGAATAACCCATGATCCCTTTTTTCTCAGTACCACAGAACACTTTGCATCTATTTAATAGGGCTGTTTCAGGATTTAATCAAAGATTTCCAATCTACACTCTGGAACAAGGAGTCTTTCCCTTTTTAAAAGGTTTAAAATAAAACACTCATTTTCATAGAGATCCCTTCTGAATATCTGTAGCCTGTGCCCCTTACCTGTGCCTTCATTCAATTTAATGCTTGCTTTATACAATTTAATACTTCCTCTTCCACTTCTCTGCATCCCCAACACAAAGAAAAAACAAACAACACTATTGCATGTTCTTTCCAGCATAAATCTGTAAGTCCAGTTCTGCTGAATGAATTCAGGAGAATGTATTAACAGCTTTGAAGGGGGAGGGTAACTGGGAGAACTGCAATAGCTGATAGAAAACCTGTGCCATGCAGAGGATGGAGCAGGATTGAAAGTGGAAATCCACCTGCTATGTAGCATTTGCGAACACACTGCAGTGGTGCTGCATGCTAATGTACATAAGAGAAAGAAGAAGGGGGTTTGCAAAGGAATATTAACTTTGAAGACGTATAGGCATTAAACCGTTTGGAAAACAGCCTGGAATAAAAGAATGCCTCAAAGTCAACAACTCAAAACTAGCAGATGCTTGAAAACACAGCCCCTCCTTGTTTCTGTTTATACATTGTAAAAATCACTGTGATAATTACAAGGCTCATTTAGTCAATAATGGTAAAACATGTGGATACCTGAAAATGAAACATCTTCAGTTCAATTTCAGTTCTGACTGTATCTGATTCAGTTCCTTCATGTGTTGGACCAGTTGGTCATTCACCCAGAGCTAATGTGGATCATTTGTGACAGTACTTTAAAATGATCCTCTAATTCAAACCTCTAACTCAAGACCTCTAGTCAAATACCTTGTCTGGGTTGGCCTATGTATCTTTTCCAAGGAGTACTGGAAATCTTCAGTAAGTTGACAAACTTGTGTATCCTTCAGAGAAATATTATATATTAGGTCTCATCTGCTTTACATCCAGCTGTCCGATGAGCCTACCAAAAATGACTGAAAAGAAGCTCTTCTCTAAGCCATATTTTTCCTCTCTACTGGGCGAATTCAAGTAGACCTCCATGGTGCAGCCTGCAAAGGGCCCCTTATTGGCAAAACCATACTGAATGGGTGTTCAGGGAGGTCCAATTACCTTTGCAAATATCTTTACATTCTTTTTATGCCACTGAAGCAACATAGATCCGTGAAGAATCACTGCAYATCCCTCTTCTGCTGGTTTCATTCTGTTTAAGAGTTGTTTAATGGACAAAACAGTACACTTTCCAGGGTCTTCAACAGTAGCATTAGCTTTCTCAGGTTAATTGTCAGCTCAGGTGTGTTATTCTTCAGAAAGTGCTGTTTTGCTTGACAGTAGTAACACTGACTATAAGAACAACAATATATAACAGCAGTAGCCTTATGCTTTCCTATTCTATTAACGTTCCAGAAATCAAAGCTTGCAGAGTCTGTGGGAAAGAAGCCAGTGACCATTAACCTTCACTTTATTTTAAGCTTTTATAATTTTAGGAGTTTAATTTCAGCCTTCAGGCTGCAGAGTTGAGACTGAAGTAAAATAGAGCAAAGAAGCAAACGTGTGGCAGAAGTCAAAAAAGCTCTTTTCCTGAGACCCCTGGTTATCTCCCCCAGCCCTAACGCAAAATTTATTTCAAGGCATTTAACATATTTTCCCCTACTTGGAGTAAATGTGAGAGAGTTTTGATTTCAAATAGATGAGGGAGAGAGATTTTCAAATCTTCACTAAGAATCCTCTGAAATTTCCACTAACTTTGCACCACAGATGCTATCTGCTTTTGCAACAAAGAAATGCCTCCTGGTTTGATAGTGGCCAGGTCAGTAAGTCCCCAGACCTCCTCGAGAAGTCATGTTGAGTAGGCAACATCAGACTATCTTTCAAACCCTGAATTTCTTGTCAGTGGACTGGATGAATCAGGGCTGGAGGGATGGCTAGGACAGCATACTCATCTCTTCGTTTTTGCCACCCATATGAATCCAGCAGAAAACTCTACTGCTATTAAAAAGCAGGAAATCACTCTTGTACCCTTGTTCTCTCCTTTTGTTCGACTCAGATTGGTCCACTGGAACTCAAGACAAGAGTTTTCCAAAGCATAAGTGTCCCACAAAACTCAAAGGAAGACAGAGCTTATTAAGAATGCACTGACACGAGGAATTTGTGGGTATGGTTACCATAAAGCCACAAGGGTGTTTCAGAAAGTTTAACCTTCATAACTAATTCATACATCAAAGCATTCTAAAACGTTAGCTGAATTTTACAGAAGTCTGTCATGCTGCAGTTTGTAAATCAGCGGTATGAAAGTAGGACAGTGGTATCATGCTGACAAGAGGCCTTAACATTTAACAATTTCCTCACTAAATAAGCATGACTTGTGATGGCTGCAACAGATCCACTCTCCTCAGTATCAGCTTTTCAGCACAGCCATTGAGAGAGGGAAGGAGACAGGGAAAAGAAGCCTAACATGCCACCTTCCCTTCTCAACACAATGTATAGCAGTTGAAGTGTGCCCCTTCCATAGCATCCACACGCTTCTGTACAGCATGAGGACCAGGCTGGAGAAGCTGAAACATTATGCTATCGTTGTTGAGGGATAGACCCAGAAACCACGAATGGCCTACACTTTACATAGATCTTCACAGACATGCATTACGCTAACGTGGCATGCAATGTTATTCCCGTTGAAATTACGGTCCCTTATTAAACATACAGAATCATTTGGTCTAAGATTTAGAAAATTCATGATGACTGTACAAGGTGCGAGGGAAGCCAGCACTACAGAGGAAGGATGATTTCATCACAAACAGCCCTTTTTGCATTCTATTTTTCGAAGTCTTGATTGATTAAATAATATTCATTAGCTCCTATTACACACAAAAGCTGTAGAAGAGGGCAAGCAGGCCAATCTGTTCAGTGGAAAGGAAGATGGCACCACTGATTCTTCATGTCTCCTAGAAATCAGGTTCAGGGGGTTCAGGCCATCTTGACCTGTAGGTGAAAAACAGCTGATAATGCCCTTTATGTCATGGCCCAAATCCTCCTCAGGGAGAAGAATCCAGAGCCACCACACGCTGTAAAAAGGGCTGGTTTTTTGTTTCTGAGTTTTACAGGCTGATGGCTTTCAGTAATGGATTCTGTAAATCTTTTATATCTCTGTCTTTCCTGTGTTCAATACTCCAGGTGGGAAGGTCTGGCAACAGATGCAGGCAATTTTCTGACACACTGCAGCAGTGTGCCACTGCAAAGGAGTCAGGCTACTGCCCACCGGCCCCCAATTCCTCCCAAACCAAAGGAGGCCACAAAACACCAAATTATTTTCACTTTTCCAAGTCAAGTCAGTCCCCCAGTGAGCCAAATATCTGTTGTGATGTTTGTCTGCTCACCTTCACATTTGTTTATGTTTTGAAAAGGCAGTAGATAAGGACATAAAGACAGATTTCCTCTAAATTATACCCTCAACAAGAACAAAGTAAAACAGAACTACATCTCTTTTGTTTTGTTTCTTTGCTTGGTGTATGCAGAAATAAAACTCATCAATCTGGCAAGTAATTGTTCTTCTTACTCGGAGTTTTAGTATCAAACAGAAAGAACCCCACTTAATTTTGCAGGAATTTCTAACTGAAAATAAACAGCTCATCAAGTCAGGTATCTATTAATTAATAAATTAAAGATTATAACATTCCTCCCCAGCTGCTTCATAATGGAATTAATTAGTTGTAATCAGAAATAAATGTCACTCCTTAAAGAAATCTTAACAACAAAAATATTGAAGCACCTTTCATTAGAGAGTCTTGAAACACTTTACAAGACATTATTAATGCCATTTATACAGCAAAGACACCTGATCTGGTTTCCTTACAGACCATGGCAGCATTGGGAGCAGATGCTCAGCCTCCCACCGCCAGTCCCCAGCTCTGACCATTAGATCTGTGTGACTGCCTATTCCACACAACTCAGGGCAACTTTGTTTAATCGAGCCAGAGTGGATTTCCATTTCTGTTTATACCTCAAAACTGGTATTCAAATAAATGTTGTACATTATCAGTACTTGTGAAAAGGGCTACTCCTCACTGCATTTTAAGAACTTTCTCAAACAGTGACCTCTGTGTGAGATGGGTGGGAAGAACACCCATCAGACACAGTGATGGGTGCCTCACAACCACCAGAGCAACTTTATAGGTTTTTCCCAAAGGCAGGTATGTAGCTGTAACTCTCAGGTGTGCCAAACAGCTTTAAACATGCAAGGGAGTCTGCCTCTCCTAAACTGTGTAGCTCTTAGCTGCAGTTCAGGAAACCCTCATGGGAATTGCCTTCACCCCAACATACATGGTAAAAATTACGTCTTCATCTTAGCTCCTGTCTAGCCCCTACTTCAGCAGCAGCACTGGTCACATTTTTGCTTGTCAGTTTAACATAATCTAATTTTATACAGTGAAAATTATGTATTATTCCTTCTATATCCTTACTCCATTTTTAAAAGGTTATTCATTAATATTATTTTATTGATTTTTCTTACTCACAAAGAAAGTGGAAACTGGGTAGGAGACATGAGTCAGATGAAGTGAGAGCGAAGGATTATGCAGCAGCAAGGGAGCAACCCCAGACACTACCATCTGAATTTAGAAAAGTACAGAATTTTTTAAATTAAGATAGAACCTTAATCCCATAATAGCGCACTTTCAGAAGTGTTGCTTGAAGATCTATAGCCTGTCAAACCATCAAATAAAATTACTCAGAGCTTATAATCACCACAGAAATCACGTAGGCCTGTTGTGGTTTGGCAGGCTTTCCTCCTACATTGACAAATATAAAACAGATGACGGTGGCCTACAGAACTTTAGGGAAACATAATGCTTGACAGGAGAACAACACTGCATTGAAAAGTATTGTATATCTTCCAATAAAATAAACAAATGAAAACTCTCACAATATGCATTCCAGCAATTATGACCACCATAATAAATCCAGAGTTTGAGTTTTTTAGTTTTAAAAGACTCATTCCACTTTGTGAAAGACTCATTCCACTTCGTGAATTATGGCTACTCTTTCTAAAGTGGCTCATGATCTGATGTGAATACATGATTGCTTAGAGATTCATGTACAGTCAGGTTATTGTAAAATTATTACTGGGAATGTCTATTCAGATGAATACTTTCTATAAATTGAAAAAATGACTAAATTCAGATTTTGTATTTAGCATCTAATAATCTATTATTAATAAACTTTTTTTTATTAACAACAGCTGAAATAATAACTTTCTATTTATAGTGCCAGACAAAATTCAATTTCATTGCTAATCCCTATATATTGATTCCTACTATTTGTCCTACCCAACATGACTTAGCAAGAGCATGCCGATGTTGTGGTTATCATTTCCAAGAGATCCAAGTTTACTGTTCAAAAGCAACCCATTTTGATCCTAGTATTTATAGTAGTACAAACAAGTAGTATTGAAACACACCTGTCTATGATAAACTAATGAAATCCAGCTTAAATAAAGACAAGCAGTGATCTACCCTGGCAATGACCGCACGTCAGTATTATGCTTCACCACTAATACTACATACAGAAATGAAAGATGTGTCATCCAAAAACCAGACAACTTGAAAGTAATAGTCTTTTTTTTTTTTTTTTTACTATAAGAAATATTATAATAAAGTGACACATGCCGAGTACACAGAGCCAGGCTTGCCCATGCAGAAAGAACAGGGGATTATCAAGAAGGAACTGGACTACACCAAGGAACGTGCTACCCTACCCTCTGCGTGACGAAAGCACATCCTCTACAGTAGAAGTAGCTCAGGAGAGTTTTCCTACATTCCTAAATGGGGACCAGCTACAAACTGCCAAACACTGCTTTTCTCCAACTCTCCCTGCAAAACATGATGGCAGGTGAGAAGGGGGTATAAGTGGTGTTTAACAAGTTGAAAATTCTGTTCCAACTTCCGTTGACCACATTAGCATTACAAAGGAGTTGGAACACTAATGAGATTATGGCTCTAGAGAAACTCAGAATCAAACTGAAACAAATATCAACATGAAAATTGTTTTCTTTAATCCCATTGTGACTCTGTTTAAAAAGCTCAGATCATGATGATACATGATACAATAATCTACGTTAAATTCAGGGATGCATTTGCAGAAGCACAGACAATTGCAATACCACAATAAATTGAAGGAATATATATACAGGGCATTTAACTATTTGTGCTTTCTCCTGAGCTAAGGATATCACAATCACAGTTGGAAATGTCATACTAGACCTGCCTAGCAGGCTTTCTAACTGAGTAACCAGTGTCTAACAACAGGTAGAAGAACATATTTAAATAAAAAAAATAATAAAAGACAGGCTACAACAGTTAGAGAAGAAGATGCTGCTGTCTTAGCCCTTAACATATTATCCCTTCAGGCATGTGGATCACGTATCATACTTTTAATTTTAAATAACATACTTGTAAGTGTTCTCATTATACATTTAGAAATGAAACCTTTTTATACAGAAATTCTACTGAAACCTTAACATCACTGAGTTCTGGCAGCAAGTTCTACAGATGAATTATGGACTGTGAATAAAAAGATTTTAATAGGCCATTTTAAAATCAATTCCCTATCCCTTGAATCAAATGCTTCTAAACATTTTGCTCAGCAAGCTCCAAACCATTTCTGTTTCAACTATTCTTCCTTGATATTACATAATTAGAATTGAACATAGACTCAAGAGAAAAGGTGAAATATTTACACAGAGGCATTTATTAATTTTCAGTGTATTTTCTAGTCTATCACATAAAAGCCCGTTTACGTCATCGCTGACTCTGAACAAGCCTTTTGAACACAGTGTCCAAGAAGGACACCACATACTCTTTTTTTCACTGCTAACACTTGCTTAAATACTAACAGCAGATGTTTATAGTTCAAATTATTCCTACCATTGCCAACAGGCATTACTTTACATTTGTCAATTAATTTTGCTTGGTATGGTACTGCTCATTCATCTAGCTTCACTGAGTTCTGGAAGGTCCTGGTTGCATTTCCTAGGTTTGACGGACTTAAACAAATGTATATTATCTGCACATTTTGCCATTTTCCCTTTCACAGAGACTTCAAATTGTACTGCGTGAATCTAACCTGTATACCTGAGGGCTCCCTGCTCTTAACCTTTTGCCATGTGGAAAACTGACATTTCATTCCTTTGCTTTGTTTTCTGTCTCCAGCCAGCCCCTACCCCAGAAGAGTAGTTCCCCTTTCAGCTCAGGACGATTTAGTTTCCTACATAGCCTCTTATGAGGAACCCTAGCAAAGGCTTTCTGAGAGTCCAAATAAATTCTGTCAATGTGCTCTTCTTTACCCTGTCAGACAGTACTGATTAGCTATCGTGGTAAAGCTGTTCCAGGGAAAAAAAAAAAAAATTCTGGGTTGGTGCTACTTTTAAGCACCTAAGACAGTAGTGGTTAGCCCCCATTTACCACATCTACTTGACATGACATTTAGGAGACTGATAAAAAGCAGCTATGTGCAATATTTCAAGTATCTATTGTACCATCTCCCAGGAAACACATAAGAAGGACTTTCCAGCAGTGGTTCTGAATTTTTCTCTTTGGTGAGTTCAGGTCAACCCCATAATGTTACCCTTAATTTATTTGTTTTCTGATTTAATTATGCTTAGTGCCAGTTTCCAACAGGATGTGCTTATATTAGGCTAGACATACTACAAAGCACTAAGGCTTAACAGAGTGTAAAGGTACAGCTGTTACCTTCATTCATACGCACCGGATTAAATCTAGAAAAGTTTATTACAAAGCTATCATTCTGGAGGGAGAATTCAGTTCTTTCACTTTCCCTTTGGAAATCAGCGAGATGAATATGAAAATCAAGACTTATTATGTTAAAAACTACCATTAAGTAATGGGTGTAGAATTAAATTTGATTAGAGTCTTATTGACGTACAATGCAAAAGCATGTAAATGAGAAAAATTAAAATCTATTTATTTTACAGTTGGCAAATAGAAGTGTATGTAATACTAGACACAAATAGCATGCAAGTTTACAAGCATAGCCAATATTCAGATAAAGGCATATTTACTTCAAGTAATGTCTGTTATTCCAACAATCCATACATGAATGCCTCCATACTAGAGTAAAAAGAGAAGAAAACTAACATTATATAAACTATTTGTTTATAAAACACATATATGAGATCAGTCACATTTTTTGCTATCCTATTAAAATACCATCTTACAAAAATTAATACTGTCTATTGTGTTATTTTTCACTAAAAAGACAATTTGCCCTCTTTATGCCACAAATAGAGACACCATAGATTAACACATTCTACGTAAACGTATTGTTATACATCTTACATATATAAAAACAGGAGCCACTGCTTATTAACAACAATAATAACATTAAATGATATCTCCAGATATCTTCATGGCACTATAATCCAAACAGAACTTCTTCTTTTGAATGCTAATCCACAGAAAAACATACAAGCCTGTGTGCTTATAGCAAGGCTACCAAATTCAAACATGAGCACCTTAATTTCTATTCCAGAGGTATATTACTGCCACGAGGTACGTGGGAGAGGAAAGGACAGGCAACCACACCTAACTTCACAGGAGCAAACTCGATCCCTAAACTATGAATGAAGCCTCTTATCATCCACCCATCTAAATTAGACACAGTAAAATCTTAGTGGTATGAATAGTCCTGCTTAATTCCATCAAATTGAATGAGGTGATGGATGTTCTTAAAATAACATTTGGATGACTACTTCAATAGGGTTTTTTTTTAAGATTCAGGTCTCCACAGGCAATTTCTCTTTAGGTGGCTAAAACAGGGTTTTAAAAGTTTAGCTCTGGTTTGAACATCGCTCATTTTCCCTTCCTTTCCCTTTTCCTATACAGTTCTGTATAGTGTTCATTCTTAATGTACTTCAAATATTTGTAGATATGTATTTAGAAAAGGCATACCTTTTCAAAATACGAAGCCATTATAACACATCTGTTGAGAGAGAAGCTTCAGAAAACTAGCTGTCTTGTGCAAAAGTAGAAATACTGCAATTTTCATAGTCAATAAAATGCAGACCTTTATTTACAAAAAACCCAGAGAAATATCTATCTTGCAGGTGCCAACGGAGTAGAGTTTATTTTTTCTTTTTGTAATAAATTTAAGCAAACAAAATTTAAATGAAAATCCATTTGCAACTAGGTTACAGAAATTCCCATGTAATACAGAATATTGTTAGCTCATCTGATCATCAGGTCAAGATTGGATGTATTTGTGCTAATGTTGCCCTTACAAGCCCCTAGAAGGTTAAATATTCTCTCACTTCCGTAATAAATCAGCTGTTTTCTGCTTGCATGTAAAATGTTACGTACTTGTAAAACAGCACCTGGCGGTGAGAGAAAGGAGGGAACATGATTGACATGAGTCCAAAATTTGCTGTGGTTCAAAATCCTATTCCATTATACAGCTTTATGCATCTCTCTGCAAAACTAAGACTAAAGATTGTCTTGTATTATTCTCTCTGGGATACATCATTGCCAATAATTTTAAGATTATTTTAGGAAATGATTCAGTCAAATTTCTAGAGCAACGCAGTATGGAAAAACATTTAACCCTAATTGTTTGGGAGCTTATTCTTCATTAGCCAGTGTGCATAATGACACAAACATTCTCTTTTCTCGCTAAAAATACTGCAGCTCCCACTTGTCCTTGTATCACCTGCCTTGTATTTCTCAAGTGAAACTGGAATAGTATCAAAAAATTAATCTAACGCTATCAACAAGCAGCATGCCTCACAATGTCCTATGGCCTTCTGCAGATTTCAAGGCAAGTCTTCAGCCTCAGCATCTGCAACTATGCTCAAAATCAATCACAACAAACATATTAACTAAAGCTGACTCAGGAATGGATTTAAGCAACTGACGGAAATTTCATTAATTTGAGTCACCCGCCCCCATAAACATAAATCTGTAATAGAACATGGACACTCATCAGTCTACCTGCAAAATTCATCTGAGTATTGATACTTTGTAAAAGAAGCAGAGGATCCCCAGAGAAAGATACATGCGTGGTGAGACTTCATGTCTCCTTTCCCCCATCTGTCCACAGGTACAAGTGTAGAAAAGACATTGGCCAAAGTCAAACATGAAACAGTGAGAGCATTTCCCAAAAGAGGCAGAAGAAAACCAAACCAAATGTACACGTGTTTCTATACAAATGCTGAGAAGGTTAAAAAGGAGATGGGTAAACTAGAACACCTACTTGTAAGCGAGTATGTTTTGAAGCATGTCAAACAGTTGGAGGAAAGAGATCAATTATTGGTACATTAGTACCTGGGGGCATAAAGCTTAAAGAAAAGATGTGATAACTCATGTCAAAGGAGAAATCGTGTTAAGAAATCGTATTACAAATAGCTTAGAATCAAATCAGAGCTTGGTGAAATGTAGCAATAAATAACACAGAGCCTCTACAAAATTGAAAGTCCATGTCCAAATACAGGAAAAATATATTATTAAGGACAATCTTATCTCTGTCATTTGGCAACAGCGACCCGGTCATGCCCAGAGAAATTAGAATAATTGCTAGCACAGGAAAACCAGCAATAATGGTAGGGTTTAGTTATTTCAGACATGCTGTGGTGCCAAACCTAATCTGTAGGTTGTACTTCATGGAGTGGCTAGACAGGGAACTCACTAAAAGAAAACCAACTTGTGACACAGTCATCAGCAATGTTGAGGACCTCCATCAAGAACATTACTACCAAGAAGACAGTCTGTAAGAGAGACCCTGATATATTTAGATTCAACATCTCTACGGTAGACAAAAGCCCCAAAAATTCCACTTGATTTTAAAAAGGTGAGCTAAATAAAAACGAAAGCTTATTAAAAGAAAACAAAATATCAAAAGGTAAGTATTGGCAAGTAGCATGAAGTTATGTAAGCATAGCATAGTAGAAGGTGAGCGCAAGCATATACCACCCACCTCAAAAAAACTGCTGAAAGACTAACAGCAAAAAAGCCACTGTGTTTAAACAGCAGGTTAAGAGAGGGTATAAGAAACCACAGTGTCAAAAAAGGTCATGGCATATGCATATCAGTATAACAGAAAGGAATATAAATCATGGCAGGTTAGTTGTAAAAAACACAGTATGACAGACCACAAAAGAGTTTAAGGAGCAAGTTGCACAATACAGTAAGCTATAACACATCTTCTTTATCCTTTCATCAAGAGCAGGGAGGCTGTCAAAGTCTGTGGGATCATCAAGGTGGACTATCCACAGAAGACACAGTGATTGCAGAAAAACTACATGAGTCTTTTTGCACATTTAGTGCAGAAAATCTCTGGGAGGTTTCTGTAAATGAATCCTTCCCAAAGGATGATGCAGCTGAAAATCTGACCAAAAAAGAAATTACATTTGATTACAGAATAAATTGAAAAAGTAAACTGTAAGAACTCATCAGCACCAGCCAGAATTCACCCCCAAATTCAAAAGAAATTCAAGGATAAAATAAGTAAACTAATCACTATGGCATGCCATCTAATGCTTTGAAACCACACCTGGATCAGAAGACCAGAAAGCAGCACGTGTGACACAGGTTCTTATTAAGAAGCCTTGAACACAAGGAACTGGGGACCAGTACACACAATGTCCGTCTAACGTGAAATGGTAGGAGCAATAATAAAGAACCAAAGTAACAGGGAAATGGACAATTACAGAGCCTTGACAAAGGGTTAAGGAGACTTTTGTAAAGCAAAGTCACACCTCTCAAAGCTACTGAAAGTTTATGTAGGACTCCAATAACAGCTGGGAGAGCTTTACAACTAGGTCTTAATTAAAAATCTAGAAACCTCTTAAAATTACATCCGTTGTGGAGAGATTGACTTGTAAAATGTAAAATCAAAATTGTCACACACACAGAATAAAATCCAGCTTTCTAGACTCTCAATCCTGTATCTCTCAGCTGGGATTTTCAAAGGTTAACAGAATTGGGCACCAATGGGTACTCTTTAAATACTGGAATTTAACATTTTTTGATGTGGTTCTGTGACAAAGTTAGCTCCAGCCATTCCATTAACAACTTCCTCCAACCCACTTCTGTTATTTCAAGGTAAAATTAATTCCTGGAGTGGTGTGATTTTGCTGCTTGAACACCATAATTATACAAATCCCAAGTTGCTAGTTTAAAATAGACGCATTGTTTTTCTTTCACCTCACTGTTCCCCTACCTTCAAAATTCTCCCAGCCCTTATTCATCGCACTCCAATAAGTATTTGATAGCTGACAACATGGCAGACACCTAACACAAATATACTTTTAAAGTTTTTGACAAGACAGGCAGACAGTTTGCAGGCAATGAAGATCTATGAACTCACCCTTTTCCTAAGCAAAGGGAAGGCTGTACGTAAGTGGACGCCCCCAAGGAAGACTGAAGTAAGAGCTCACCGAAGGAGGAAGGAGACGGGCAGGGGGACAGCCTGTTAAAAAGCCCCCCTAAGAAGCTCTGCTTCTATTTGTTACTGCCCCTCTCCCCCAAAAGCCAAGTTGCCTGTGCCTGATTCAGAGGGCAGCTCTTTTCCTTTTCCCCTCCAAGCTTCCCTGTCGACCCACACATGGGGCCCAAGGTCCTGGACCTCAAAGCAAGCTTCTGGTTTTGTACCGCACGTCCCTATTGATGAGCTTTTAAAGTAGAAGTGAAAAAAAGAGTAAAGTTAAGAGAGTGGGGAGAGGGGCGAGTAAGAGGGAAAGTAGGATAATGAAGAGGAGAATCCAAGCACTTTTGGAGACAGAAAGGGATTAAAAGAAAAAAACCAGACGACTACAGCTCTGCAGTTTAATATAGCAGTGTTAAATATTGCACTGAAATGCAGGTATGGTGGCTGTTTTCTGCTTCTACCTTGTAGCAGTTTGTTCTTTGGAAGGGCACTGCGTTAATCAAGATCAGGCACAAAAGCCTTAGAGATTCACTAAAGCACTGCAGTTTTATAAATCTAAACAGAAGTTGTGCATAGTGTGTCACGCGTACACTTCAAAGAAAAAAAAATACAAATGGATCTTTAAATCTGTTCTAAAAAACAAGAGTGAAGAAACAAGGGACACACTGTCTTTATCTCAATCCAGGAGTTTTCTCACTTTTACTCTTCTCATTCTCTCCCCCATCCCACCGTGGGGGGAGTGAGCGGGTGGCTGTGTGGTGCTTAGTTGCTGGCTGGGGTTAAACCACGACACTTTCTAAAACCAACCCTTCACAGCCACCATCTTAATCACTATTTCCTTGAACAGAGCCTTAGGGGGAATGAAACAAACTGATTTAGGCTAGTTTTAAAGCTACACCCTAAATATCTAAAAGTTGTACAGCATGCTCAGATCTGGAGAAATTCTACATGTCCATGGGTACCAGTGACCCGAGTCCTCTCTCTCAGCCTGTGCACTTTCTGCTGCAGTCTGCATCTCTTCCTGCTCGTATTTAGTGCAGACCGTCTTGCCTGGCAAGCTGGCTTAACCGTGCTGCCCACGGTCTCAGGAGTCGATGAGATGGAGACCTTTAACCCTCTTCCTAGTCATGCCTGCCCACTCTTCAGCCTTAAACACGTAATCTCCCCCTGTTGTGAGGCTGTTCAGGACATTGAAGGAACTGAAGGGCATTCATTTCCTGCCCAGGCATGTTAGGCAGGTCATAATTAAACCTTCTGCTGCAAAGCTTTTAAATATTTTTCTATTAACTTCTACAAGATATTTTTTGAGCAGCTCTACTTATATAGTACCATTGTGACTTCTAGAAGAAATGTTAATTTAATATGCTATGCTAGCGCTTCTTCTCTTACAACAGTAAGAAAAAAGGAAAAGCTTTATAATACAGAAGAGATCTGGATTTAGCAATTAAACTTTAATTTGTATTTCATTTAGCAATATCAGAATTCTGCCAACATCTTCAGAAGACTTTTAATATATCTGCATTAATGCACAGCCCATAACCCACCAGTGCTTTCATTTAGTAAGCGCTCCAATGCAGCTGTAGTTGCCAGATCAGCTGGTGCATGGGAAAAAAATTTCCTTGGTTTGACTAGATTCTCCAGTCAGCTTCAATGAAATAAAACAGAAGTAGCTCCAAACTTCAACTTCCAAAAAGCTCTAATACATTACACTTCATGTTAATCAGAAGCATATGGTCTTTCAAATAACATACAGCCTTCAGTGACTCAACATAGCTGTTCAGAGAAGCAAGGGTAGTACGTTAAGCAACTCTTAYGTCAAAACAAGAGTCTTTCAAAATACAGGAATGACTCATTCTAATTTATCTATTTTTCGTGCTTTAAAAATTATTTGCAGATTAAAAATACAACAAAGAATGATGCAGTGTTCCCTTTAAAGCAGAAAGGCAGCATGACAGTTCCTATCAGCCAACTACACAAAGGGGCCCCATGTTCAGGGTCTCTGAGCAAGCCAAACATTTAACTAAAAATATCTGAGAGAGAATTTTGCTCAGAAGGATATTCTCATGAGGTTTATATTGCATCATTATACTAACATAATTTCAAGGAGGTGCATAATTTAAAGATCAGCTCAAAGTATGTGTGCCCTGTCAATGGTGCAAAAGGAATTCATCTTGCTTGCAGTGATCCTTGAACAAATCTGCTGTATGGAAGCTCTGCATACAGATGCAATCTGCGTTTCATTGTAATAACTAGGACTGCCCAAATCGTGCATATTTTCCAGAACAGTCTTTTAAAATTGATTCCTTATTACCAATCTAACAACCCTACTTCTGTCTACTTCCCATACATTTATGAGTGATTATGCTTTCCTGGCCTGAGTCACAAACTTATTCTTTGAAAATGTTTTATACCTGTATGCAAGCCAAAAATCGCTACCTACTTGAGCAGTCAGGAGCTCGAGCTCTCCCACATGACTCATCCATCTAATATTAATAAAACAACATTCCTCATTTTTTTATTTTCATAATCAAACATCAAGAAAGAAAAATTACATTATTGATCAACAATACTGAAAAAAATAATATAAATGAAAATTTTATTAATATGGCATTAGGATCCACACCGCAACATTCCAAGAGCAAAAATAAAGTCTAGAGCAAATGAGTTGTTGTGAAGGATTTGCCCAGGTCTAGAATTAGCCAGGGCTAATGTCTCCTTTAAATGTGTTATAAGTTGTTAAAAAGAAGAAAAAACAAAGATTAAGGGCCAGATTGTGATCCCCTTACTTACCTTGGCTAACATTAATCAACAGTGTTTCCATAAACTTCTATGAGAAACCTGTCTCCACAGTAGCTAAGGACATCGCTATCTAGGTCTGAAAACACAGAAGACTGGGAATATAATAGAAAAAAAAAAAAAAAAATCTTTAAGATAAACAAAGCTCCCACAAATTCAAGACTCTTCCTCCTGCCTGGAGAACACAGGATAACAAACAGTATTTCATGCAAGAGAACCAACACTCACTAGCCAGCAGGCTACTGTGCTGAAACAATAGAAACCCCCAAAAGATTTACAATGACTTGGCGCTTTAAAATGGTTCCCTTAGGTAACCACTGTGAGGTCTATCACTTACCAGTGAGTACTGCTAATGATTCCCTTCTCCAGAGGGAATTTGTATTTAGATCTGACAAAACATTGGTGAGGCTTTGATGCCATTTTTGTTCTAGGGAAGGATGAAGACAGACCATTTAGATATTTTCCCTGTGCCTGGGACGCTGTTCTAAATATTTCTTAGAAAAACAACTCTTAAGTTCTGAGCTCTGCCTGAGATAGATAACTAGAGAGTGACAGACTGTTGGGTGGCTTTGGTTGTTAGTTTTTTTATTAAATCTGTTATTTTCAAATTAGGCAGAGCTGGGATTTAAAGTTTATCACCCCTGTCCCAAATCAGTGTCTAAACTAACCAGTTACCCACTCTCTTTTCTAAATCATTCATGTTTGATTCAATTCATCCAGCTGATGAAATGTTTCAATTTCAGCATGACAAAAAATAAACACATTTTGGTTTAGTTTGCTTGTTCTTAACTACCCCAGCTTCCAAAAGCAACTGCAGATGCAAAGCTACTCTCCAAGCTCCCTGATGACAGTAATACTTCTAGCTGCAAACTATAGTAGCAGTGAGATGCAGGAATAAATCCTAAGGATAGCTGATAGGAGTCAAGAAGTGAGGAGAAAGGTGCTAATGAGCAGCACCAGGAGGCTTGGAGCATTGGAGGGAAGTTCCAGGGTGCTGCAGGCAGGCAAGGRTGGGGGAAAGAGGACTGAGCCTTCAGCATGCTGTCACTGCACAAGCTAGACTCTGCTGCTGATACAAGACAATCAAAAGTCTATGTATTGTCTGCAAGGCCGTCAGGAAAATTAACAGACTAGATAATGAGAGAGAAACCCTTATCAGGGAGGAGAATTTGCTGATCTTTTCCACCCCAGGCTGCAGCTTCACAGTTACTTTAAACTGACCTAATTACAGACTGTTGCAAAAGAGGATGGGAAAGACAGTCGGGATTTTCTCTCCCTCTCTTGCGCTGGCACTAGACCTGGTACTGGGCACACTRAGCAGAATTTGGGGTTTCACACAGGGCACTGATTCAACTGAAAACTATTTTTTCTGCTGTTCTTAAATTCTTATCAAGTTACTTCTAGGCTGGATCATTCCCTCCTTTGGCTCAGCCAAAGCACCTCAAGGGCACACTTAGATTAAACGGGGCATGAAACCACAACTGAAGGCCCCAGCTCCACCTAGAAAGACAGAAAATACCCAAGGTCCTGGATAGCATCTCCCTGTGATTCTTAAGTCATCCCATCCACCACTACTTTACAAACATTTCCATCCTGCTCAAATCATTAAGGTTTTTTATTCACAGCAGTAGTCTATGAGACAGAAAGTCTCTGTGTGCCTACCAGACTGCAAACAAGCAGTTACAATGTATGCAATGTGTAGTGGAGACAGATTTTAGACTTCCAGTAACATGACATAGTTTAGCAAGGCGTCARGGAAGAACATTTGGCTATGAGTTTTCCATAACTAGCCAATTTGCAAAAAAGCTGTTCAAGTTCTAGAAATCTGTCACTTTTCTATTTTCAGTTCTATATCTCATTATTTTATATAAATGTTCGGAACAGACTTCATACTTCTGAGATTTAAAGTTGATGTCTTTGTGGTTTTTGGCTAAAGACCACATGCTTCATGGATACAAAGGGACAGAAATTAATTCGTGTGATAAACTAAAAGAGGGATCAAATGGCAGCAGCTCCAGTTCTGCAAATCAAGCAGTAATCATTCAAAAATGAAATAAGAATCTCTTTACAAGCAGAATTGCCATTTATATTTGTCTGTAAATAAGCAATTTATTTCTTTTCAGAAGCTGCTCAGACAAACCATCTTTGAAGCTCTTCTTTGATGTTTCTCAGTGACACTAAATAGATGCAAGAATTGCCTTTTGGCAATTCTCTAGGCCCTTGTCCTTGTTTAGCTGCTTAAAAGTCATGCCTTTTGGCTAATCTTTAGCGCCATTCCTGACAAAGTTTTCCTCTAGGGTTTTTTGTTAGGTTTTATTCCACCCCCGGTCTCTCTCATTCTAAACTGAAAAAGCACAGAGGTACCAAGACAATAATTTAGGGGTCCTGCTGAAACAACCTGGCTTCAGACACACACAACTCAGCTGTAGGACCTTTTAGGAAGTGCATCACAGTTCACTTCACCTGGAATAAGGAGAGAGGGGTAGGGTGAAAAGGAAGCAGAGAGGTTATATCAAGGGCTCTTGGAACTGAGAATGCAGAAGTAATTACAACTCAAAGACAATTCCAGAAACAAGGTCACTACTGCCAAAAATTAGCATGAAATGTTCTTTATGGAAGCTACCACTTAGCATATGGGTCTAACTGTAAAATTCTTCCATTACTGTGCATCAGAAATATTAAAGAAATCTGAGGGGAACAGGACTACAGAAACAGACAAAGCAAGACCCATGTAAGTCAGGAGTGAGCATACAGCAACTGACAAATACCATCTTTGATAGATCTATCCTTAAAACTCTTGTATCTGCCTTTACTTTCACATTAACAGTTTTTAGAAAACTCTTGTTTGAACTTAATCATGAAATTTAGTATGTTCACTGCCAATCCATACATATGCTAAAATTGCTGTGGATGTGCAGATGAATACTGAGAGCTTATCCTTGCAGAGAAGGGTTTAGGAACTCACTTAATACCAATTTTGCACAGATTATCTATTAATTTCCTAAGCCATAAGTCTATGAAAAACATTACCTTACTGGTATTTCCCAGGAACACTGAAATAACTGAAAATATTTCARCGTTTTCTTGGATCACTGTTGCCATGAATATGCCATACCATTCAGGTTCACTCAAACCTAGTTTAGGCTCCTCAGTACTCTCACAGTGTATTTGATAGCAAGAGAAAGTACTTTATGCTGTAGGCATAGAACACTTTATATACAAAACCTTTATGGAAGATGATTTTTCACTTTATGAATTCCAGTAGAATTTGGTGTAGCATGGTGAATAATAAAAGTAATTATAGCACATGTCTTAATCTCATCAAAACCAGCTTCTTGGGCTTCATGGAGAACAAATGAGAAAGTTATGAAAAATAATTTAATGAAATGTCTTTTGAGAGTTGACAAAATAGTCCCTAACATAGCTGCTTTACTGGAAAGTGGGATCAGATTACTCTTGTAAGAACAGAAGAGAAAGTAATATTTTCCCACATTTCTTAACCACCAAGAATTATTCTTCTACTTTTCGTTTCATATTAAAATAAAGGTCAAGTTAGTGACTCAAGGAAAATTAATGCTGTAAATATTGACCTCCATAGATCTGAAGTGATGGCTGGTAACACTGAATCCTTGAAACATGGTTGGAAGAAGTTAAGTGGAAAAGTTTTGTAAACTACTGTAGAATTTTCTAGTGCTGTGTGCACCTTGTGAAGTCTTAAATATCTGCCAGACAGAAGTGATTTACAACAAACAAGTTCTGTTCAAAACTAGCTAGCAGTGAAGAGCTGACGGATCTTCATTTAACATGATTACATAACCATGAATTAAAATAAGAACTCTCTGCCTTTTCAATGTGAAACTCAATTTGTCATAGAGTGTCTGTTTCACGCTTGACGACAAATTACAAGATCCTTTCTCTCTGGTTTTTTATGTAATGCAACCATAGTTAACAGATATTTACTGCAACATTTCATTACCCAGGTTAACATGCAGTGTGGAATATCCTAGTAGTACATTTATAGAAAATACAATTTTTTAAATGTCACTGAGTTGAAAGAGATAATTGGAATAGGATGAGTGAAAAGTTCATTTGTTCCTTCTCCCTGAGGACAAAGATGTTTTTTCTTCAATGGAAAATGAAGAGGGAAGTGGGGAAGCAGGTTTCTGAGGAACAGCTTTGCACATAAACAGGTGTTTGTAATTTACAAAAATAATGCAAAACAGTTAATTCCATTGACCTCTGCCAAAAAGCAGCTTAGGTAGGATCCTTACAAAGCTTCAGCTTCACAGAAACCCAGAGCTTCTAATAAGGCTGGATGAGAAACCCTAGACTGCTTGTGAAACAATATATTCCCCAGTGGAGCTCTTAGCAGACTAAATGCACCCCTGGGGAGGCTGTAATTGATTATGCTGCTGACAGTGGCTGAATAAACAAAGAGCAGACATGGCCACAGTTTCATTTATCATGCTTTAAAACTCTATGCTGTCCTATTTGCTCAATTAGTAAGTAAATGAGTTCACAGTGTTACCTTTCGCATTTAAAGGTGAAAGAAAAGGAGTGGTATCTATTTGTATTGGAAGTCAGGGACACACTCATTCTGCTGCCCGAAGTTCACACACACATAATTCTTATACTGCCACAAGAGAAAGACAAGCAAAATGAACCTCATAAACATGTTTGAAAAGTGTTTTGAATTTATGATGCAAGCAAGCCTTTTGTTCATACAAAAAAGAAGTATGACTGATTAATTTAAAAATATTACTAATTTTAAGTAGTACAAAACAGCATAGTGTTAAGAGGTATTTATTGATAGCATCTCAATTAACTGTCAAACAGAAAAAATTGTCAAACAGAAAAAATCCCCAAGCCCATAATATCCTAACGGTAAATGTAATTGACTTCAGTGGGAATCTTGGATAAAAACAAATACAGGATCAGACCCAAATATAGTTCAAGCTGCAAGTCTAGAGAAATAATCCTACTGCTATTTAACGGAAAAAACTGGTCTCACTCTGAAATAACTTTCATGAAAGTTAATGAAAAACTTGCTAGTGTTTTATTATGGGAATTGGATGGTGCCTTAGCTTTGTTTCAGTGTTAGAGACCATTAGTCCTCTCTGTGATTTCTAATGGGCCAGGAAAGGGCTGTGGGGAAAGGAAGAGATAAGCAATTCTGATTAGCCAAAGAAAATAATTACCTGAAAAGCTGATTCCCATAACAAATATTTCTGAAATTCTATGATTTCCACTAATAATTCACCCAGAAGAATTTTAAAACATCTGAAATACAGGTCAGAACAAGGGTCAGTGACATCAAAACTACCTAATCCATGGTGCGTAAGTACTGTGGATATGGGTCACTAAAATTTTTATGCATAAGGCACTGYAACATTTGTTACTTGATTATATTTCAGGAGAACCGCAGATGAATAAGAGYATCTTTTTTAAAATTCTGCCCCACAGTTCTAATTAGCCTAGCACACTTGAATTTAGGAGAAAAAGGATTTTCAAGAAAAGCTGAAAATAGCGCTGATGGGAAATCTGGATGAGATAGTATTCAAGAAGAATGATTATATAAAAAATGGAATTGGAGGGAAGAAAGAACGGATACGAGAGTTACCTTCAAATAGGATAAGCAATTCATGTTGGCTCGAGGATATTTTATATAAAGCATAGGAAGTCTAGCAGAATTATTTCACTCCAATTGATCTGAGCTGATACACAGCATCCAGTTGCAGATACTGGATTTTAAGGAAAATAAAGAAAAAGGTAAAATAATCTAGAGAAGAGAAAAGAAAATTAGAAGAACTATTGTTAAAATTACCTGTGATGTGCTGAATTGGTTCAATTTGGAAAAGATTGAGGGAAACGAGAGAACAATCCCCCACTTGATAAAAATTCATAGCAAAAGGAGTAATAATCAACATTATCAATAACAAATGGGAAAAAAACCAAGGAAAAAAATCCAGTAATTTGCAATAAAGATTTAGGCTGGGTAACAGAAAGCACTTCTTCAAACTCCATTTGCAGTTTTCTCTTCATCCTTCTCCCACAGCAATAGTATTTACTGCCTCTATCCTACCCAGGGAAGAAAGCCTGATCTGTAGAAAGACCACTGTGTAAAAGCACACTGTTAGGCACTGAAGCAAACACAATTTGTAGCTAAGAGCAACTTTCATTCGGTTTCATCCATGCTTCTGAGTTGCCAGATGTTGGCAAAGAATACATAAGCTTCTTAGAAGTCACAAATAAAAACCACAATTTATCTGAGGTTCTATGCGACTTTAATACTTCCTATATTAGGCTATCAAAAATATGAAGTGGTCTTAGGTTAAAGCAATGTAATAAATTACAAATTTGTCAATGTAAGTAGAAAACTAAGCTTTGAAAAAAATCACGAATTTGCACATGACAAAACATAAACAGCTAGATGTATAGATACAGATACAGAGAAAGATGGGTGATTGTCAATAGGCTAGCAAATGAGGTGAACGATGAGGTTCCAGGACCAAATAATGACAAGATGTCCTAMAAGTTTCTGTCCCCTGGATCAGAGTAAAATCAGCATGTATTCCAGTAAAGACAGACTCTAAACCACTAAATATAGAAACTGCGCCAACAAACTACGAATCACATATTCAGCACAATGAGTAATAAAGATGCCTCAGAAATACAGGAAAAGCAGAAGTAGCCAGATATGATGTCATCAAGCTCATTTAAAATCTACCTAAAGCTAATTATAACAGGCCAAGCTCATTCCACCTTTCAGGATAAATGAAGTCTAYGTGCTAACTGCAAGATGAAGAAACATGATGAAGGGATAACATAGATTCTTCCTTGCATCTCCCTGAGACTGGGTATAAACTCAAATCCTTCTCTATAGAAATGGCAATATTCAGTAGCATATTTCAAGGCAGCTCAGTTAGGAGGCTGCTAATATGGCATGGAATTTGACAGCAATATGAGTGAACACAGTAGCAAGTGTTTTAAGCATGCAAAGTTGTTCAGAGATGACTATGACCTTTTATTGTGTGTAAACACATATGGCTGGAAGGTATTTAGCTTCTGGCAGAAATAAAAGGATAATATTTAGAACAAGTGATGTGTATGGCACTTAGTTGTGGAGTCCAGTTTGATAGTCCATATGTTATAAACAATTCTCAGCAAAAAAAAAAACAACAACAAACAAACAAAAAAAAACAAAACCAAAAAAAACTGGTTAACACATCAGGGAGTTCGGAGGTATGACTAAAACTTTGCGAGAAGGGACTAAAACTTATAATAATCCTACCTTTTTTTTCCATGCCCCTCCCCCAAATCTGTAAAGCAAATGGAATCAGACTTGCCTCCTATCTCCCCAGTATACAGCACAGGGTCCAGATGTAATGGGCAGATTTTAAACCTGACCATCACATAGAAAAATAAAGTTAAGGCTTGCCATTTAACCAAACATGTCTGATGTTCACACCTTCCTTCCACCTGCTGCCAGGCAGTGAAATTAATTCAGCAAGCAGATTGTGTAAAGGCAACAGATTATAGCAGTTTAGTTTTCCTCACTTGTGCTGTATACTGTTCTCTTCACAGCTGATTTGAAATGCCACCTAGGGGTCTTGGTGAAATCATGAAACTTGCCAACACTTTGGAGCTGAAAAACTGCAGAATATTAATCTAAAATATGTTTAGAAATACCAAAACTGTGAAAGAAAATATAAATGGACTTTTCAAAACAAGGGATTTTAACAAGTACATTTCATTAAATGAAATGTGAATAGACAGTATTTGTCTGAATTAAATGGATGGCTCAGCAGCGCACTGACAGGACAGCCCACCTCGTAGAGGGGAGCATGATGATTCTTAGGGCTCAGTGTTCCATGGTGCTCTTCCACAGCCCAAAAGTCTTAGAAATCCTCTAAGAAGAATAGTTTTTGTTGTCATGCATGTATGTAAATTCTGCAACAACTAATAGCTGTCCTTTGCCTGGGCAATTAGGCAAATAGGGCTAGTAATTTTTTTTTTTCTGTATCAAGAGAAAACTCCAGCTCTCCACTTCCTTATACCATATACTGCAGCTAGAACTGCTACAATTGTCTTGTTTTTCAATGTTTGAATAGTTTCACTTTTTAATCCTTACCTAAAATTCACACTTCACAAGCCAACAGCCACAGGTCTTGCTATAACCAAACTCTGCTTGATGTAATACGGGAGAAAATGCATTTCAGTAGAAAATTGGCCTTCATCAGTCCTATAGGTCTCTCTCCTGTACCTAAACCAGAAGAAAAGGGGAGGCTTGGCTAATCCCAGCTCAGCTGCTACAGAGGCTCTGCCAAATGCTACAGGAGAAACTGTCACTCGAAAGTACACCTCCTATGGAGCAGTATTGTGTCTGTGCAGGCTTCGTACTATGAACAAAAGTCAATACGGCAGCTAGGCTTGTCTGATGCTATGCCCGAATAAAACATTCAGAAAAAAGCAGCAGTAGAAAACCTAAATACAAGCCAGAGATGCTCTTGAATCAAAATCCTAGACCTGATCAGCATCCCAAACTTTGGAAAGTCCCAATACTGGACAGCAAGCAGTCCTTCTAAGAAATATGTCTACAAACTTTGTGACCCCTCTCTACTTAGAAGCCTGCTAGGATGTAAGCTGAGAAAAGGTAACTTAGCCCCATTTGAACCAAAGCCATCCTCATCATGACTGATGTTGTTAGCACAACTGGATGAAGTAAGTATGTGCCAGTATGCCAAAGGGGACTAACAAATTAGGCATTCACACAACATAGCAAGTACAAAGATCTTCYGTGAGAGACAAAGTATCTGCAGCTTTTCTCTTCCCATTTGTTTCCAAATGTGTGGTCTTGTGGTCTTTTCCCAATAGTTGAGATAGATAGTTATGAGTCATTACATAATCTGTCTTGCAGCACTGAGACAATGTTAGCCAATTCATGAGCAGATCTGAACTAAAAAATGATGGTACAGATTTTACATGCCAAAATTTAGTGCTAATAAAAACAGGCAATATCAGTCAGGTGTGTTCCATGTGCATGAAATGTATGCAGAAATCAACCACGAGGTCAGAGGACATTAAAAGACACAATCTCCTGAGAACCTCTCCTCTAYGTTTGACATGTCCTAGTACCTTCAACCACTGAAAGCCCAAAAKAAAGCTTCTCTAAAGCCCCCAAAGGTGTTCTTTTTTTCCCTAATGCAATTTTAAAATACATCAAAACTACCTCATTCTTGTGACAGGCATATTTATCCAGAGACTTAATAGCATCACTTTCCACTGCGCCACATTCAGACAAATGAGACCAGTTCTCAAATACCTTCGTAAGAGTTATGCCGCTCTCATCTGACCGCAAGGAAATGGATTCAAATCAAACTGCCTTCTCAGAGGCAATCACACAGCAGATGGTAACAGCATTAATAGTTGCCACCTTTGTCTAAATGTCCATCGGCACAGACTACACAGTTACTAACTTTCAAGACACCCTATTCTCAAGGACCAGGTTTGCTTTCCTTTTCTAACTATGCCACATAAAACCCGATTTAGGAAATATACTAAATTTCCCTACTATATCACAGGTAACCACTATCCCCTTGGTGTTTCTTATATAGCTCATTGCTTTTGACTTGAAAATAAACACATGCATTAAAATTGTCTTTTCTTATAATTACACAGTACCCTTCCCTGTAACTTTATCAGATATTTATCACATTTTTAGCTGCAAGTTACTTAGAGAAGGCCTTATTCTGCTGCCATTATTATTGCCAAGTAGTTCAATCAAATTTAATGGCATCATTTGTTTAGTAAGATACTATCCAACATGAGAAAGAATGGATGAATCCAGCTCCCAGTAAGGTATTGGCCTCATTTCAGCTAGAATTATGCTTCTGCTAACCACATACATATTACATGGTAATTTTCTCCCAACTTTCCCTTGTGCTAGCTTTTCAAGCAGTTCTTAATTAACTCTGCTTTATTTATGGAAGCATATTTTGCTAGACTTTCCCCAAGAGCTTTAGTAAACAGCTATATGAAGCTTGTCTTTACTTATCACATCTCCCGTAATGCTCTCAAAAAGGAGGGGAGAAGGGGAGAACGTTTAGAGGGGCAGAGCTGTGTTTGGGGTGTGAAGGTTTCTGTTACTTTTAGCCTATCTCTCAAGCCTGATTTCCTTAGGAAATCATAATGTTTTTCTGTGCTTGTATATGTGGAAGTGCCAATTTGTGTCCTCTCTTGTTAGTTTTTAGCCAACTAGCCTATTTTGGCCTAATTTAGTAGAGGGCAGAGCTCTTAAAAGTATGAAGTTCTTACAAATTATGTGAATATTGGGAGCAGAATGTAAGAGAGAGACTGTATGAATGTTCCCATTGAAGGAAAGATGCAGTGGACTATTCAGCTCGTTAGATGCAACAGAATTGAAAAGAAGTAATTTTTCCCTCCAAGGCAGTAAAAGCTTCCATCAACACTGAACATCTGGTAATGCTGTTTTCCACACATACTTCAGTAATAGTTGCTAAGTTTGCAAAAAGAATGGCTGTTAATTGTCTTGAAAGGATGCCCATCACTCTAAGGAAAGGTAGGAAAGTGTTTTGCTGGTACTGAAAAAACGAGCACTCTCAGCTGGGTAAGAGAGTTGAAGCATTCTGCACCTCACTTTGGCCTGTCATGCCTCAGTTTGCTGGACTGTACTAATCACATTTAAAAAGCACAGGGAATGCCAATAAATATATTCACTTTGCAAATCATTTGTTAGTGAAGTGCACTGTTAATGATAAATGACAATCATTTTCTGAAGCAAAAGATTACATACTGTTTTTATTCAACAGAGCTTACATGCAGATTACAGTCCGTAAAACGAAAAGTGATTGTGCACTCATTTACTTCTAAAGCTAAACAAATCTTGCAGATTTTTGAGTTTTAAACTTTTTGGTGTATACGGATCTGAGAACTGATGGTCCATCTAAAGTATAGTCCACCAAAAATAACTACAGTATCTTTCCATAAAGTGGAGGAAGAAACAGAATTAAGCCAGAGAAAATTTTGCTCTAGATATGTCTGGGTGAGGAGGTGTGGTTCCATATCAGTATGTGTCCATTTGTCTCCTTTCCTGTCGGTTTTTAACCAGCTAGCCTGTTCTGGCCGAGTTTGACCTCTATCTTTTTTAAGACACAGGTGATTTTTATTTTGGAAAGATAGAAAGYGGCACAACAATTTATGTCATTAGAAACGTCAGTTCTACAGGAGAGTCAAATGAACATGAAGCTTCAAAACTTCRAATTTTTACAATGCTTGCCATTAAAGCACTTAGAAATTAAATGAAACTAAATTGCTAAAAAAATTGAGCTGTGAAAATATTTTTACTGTTTTTTAAATCCCTGAAAATTTCAGAAACTGAATAAAAGTAGGCTGAAAGAGTGAAAAACTTTAAAATGTTTCAATATTTTCAAGTTTTAAAAAAATTCTTATCATTACAAATGATTTTTTTTTGCATCGAACAAAGGTATTAATGAAAAACTTTTAAAAATATGCTGACTAAAAATTAAACATTACCTTTCACGTCAGTACAAAAAGCTACTTTTCAAACCCAAATGATCATTATCTTGTTTTACCAGAATAAAAAAATTTACATTTAACTCCAAAATAGCAAACCTTCCACCATGATGTGACAATGAAGTAGAAGTTACTAAATCCCTTCTTAAAACACAAAACAAACAAAGAACCTCCCCAAAAACAACAACAAAAAACTTGCACAAAGACAGGAGGACTCAAATGCTCCTAATGACCAAAAGAACAGAGGGAAAGAATAAACATTCAAGTATTTTGAGTCTATGCTGACCACACTAGCATTAAACTGAAAGAAGAAGGTGTTAAGCAAGGTTATTACTTTTAAATTCTAGAAATGGATGCACAAATATGGCTATCACCACAACCACACAATTAGTTTAGCTAAATGCTTATTTTTCTAAATATGAAACCTCAGTCAGAAATCACAAATTTAGTTCTAAAAATATTCAGAATCAAGGAATCATTAAGAAACCACTCTAATCCTTTTGGATTGGAATCAAAAAGCCTTTTAAATTTGTCTTCTATTCTCTTTCCTGCCTATGTTTTTTTCCCTTTTTCTCTCATTTGTGGACAGTTAAGGTTGTGTATTTGCTTTACAGCCCTTCTCTCCATCTGTGCTAGCACACCAAACRTAACCTAAATGCCTTGGCCTCCTATCATCTCATGAATCACATACAGAACTTTTGCATTAACTGCCACTATACTGAGGGCATTACAAAGGAATGCCAGTCTACAAAACTAGTTTTAAAAAATATTCACGTTACCAAATCTAGTTGAATTAATTCAGCATAGATTAATGTCTCTTCACTTTAGGGATCCAGGTCTGTGAAATAAAGTTTGAAACTTGGGACTCAAAACCCATTAGTAAAGCTAGCTTAGGAAAGGAGCTGATAGCTGACTGTATACCAATTCTGGCTTTCACAACCACTGAATTCATACAAATAAAATACATTTAGTTTGCTTATTTTTTCACTTTAAGTGTAATCTTTTCATCAGGTGTATAAGAAATCACACCCTTCAACTGTATGTGCATTTGGCTTGGCAAGTGAATGGACTCAAATGTATAAAATTCCAGACAGGAGTCAAATCAAGCAGGAAAATGTAGCTCTTGCCAAAGAACATTTAATTGCTGTTATATACACATCAGAAACCATGATCTTTTACTTTTTGTAAATTCCTGAACAGTCCCTTCAATACTACATACATTTCTGTACCATAATGATCATCATATAGAACACACAGTATAAAATATAGCTTTTAGATCTGCACATATTAAAAACCAGTGTCCTTTGATTAGATCTGGCACTTCTATTCAACTGTGCCAACATTCTGCTTAAGAGAATGGAGTAAATAAACTCTTTTTTTCTGACCTTTTATGAATTGTCTTATATTAATAAAACATGTTTCTGATAGACACCAGGGTTTTGTAAGCAAATATCAATGTTTTCCAGTTCTGCCTCCCTGGCAGACTCCCCATTGCTTCAAAATAAACCTTCTGTATCTGCAGCCTTCACTTGTAYTTTTGTTTCAGGCTATAGAAAAGTTAAAAGAAATGGCAGACACAGACAAAAATAATAATAATAAAAATATATAAATATATTAAAAAATTCTGCAAGTGCTACCTCCAAGATTTCCATTTAAGTTCACTGAAGTTAATAGAAAAAACCCAACAACATTGAATTAAGTGGGATTTCAAGCAAGTGGTTACATTGCTTCATTCTTGTGGCTGAAGGGTTTTTGAAGACTTTTTCATGTCTCCCAGTAAGCTAACCACCTGATTTAAATCTCTCATGCTTACGTTAAACACCGTTTGGGAACATTTTTCAAAAGCTTTCAAATTCTTAGCTTACGAATTTCTAAAAAATGTCCAAGAGCAATTATTTACTTATTCTAATTGTCAGCACACCCTCTGACACTGCATAGTGTCCAATACTGGTACAGTCCTTTACACTAGGAAACAGTGGGATAAATACAGAAGCATCTGAGGAAAAGAAGGGATACATAGTCTAGGTAGAGGATTGAAAATTACTCCCATAACTCCTTCCAAAGTCTTGGGAAAGTTATCTAACTTCTTTCCTTCAATTTCCCACTCTATAAAATGGGAATATTAATACTTAACAGCTCTGAAGGATATGATGAACATTAAGTCATACTTGTAAACTGCCTTGAAGGCAAAAAACACTGTATGAAGGCTAAGTATCATCCCCATCATCAGAAATTCATGGTGTATCCTTTCCTCCTCCGCATATATGAAGGCAGGAAATTATCTTACCAAGGAGATTGATGGCACCTGGAAATTGTAGGCAGCCACCCTCTAAATTACTGTGCATGAGTCACTTTACAGTGTTATAGTTCTTTACTCAGTGGGACTGTATTGACTCTAGCACATATTGTCAGAAACGTATTATGGAGATGTTTGCAAGAGGGGAATTGTTACTGAAGACTACCTGTAACTGGTACATAAAGCAGCTAGGGCGAACTTCCCAACGATGGAAGAGATGTTGGCTGTATTTCAGTATCCGCATCCCAAAATATGTATTTCAGATCATGTCAGAGAGAAGCTGTGCTGATGTATAACACCACCACCACCAGCGAAGCTGGATCCAGACCTAAATTCAGCCCTGTTACATTATGCTGCATACATCTCTCCATCACTTCCCCCCCCACCCCCCATCATTGCCAGTGCATGCCCTTGTAAAAAAAAAAAAAGCCAAGAAATGCAACTTATGTTCAAGGTAACCCAACACATCAAATAAGGAACTGCACTGACAAAAGAGATTTTAATCAAAAGCAAATTTAGAATAAGAACTATTTCTGGCTCTTTCAAACAATTCACAGCCATATCCTCAGCAACTTTAAATTAAGATAGTTTCCTTGATATTAGTGGAGCTCTGCTGCTTAACAGGGGATGAAGATAGGTATTTTAAATTCTAAGAAATAACTAAAGCACCACTTGAGGTATTTGAAGATGAATCTCCATTAAAATTCCATTCTTTATAGCTTCATCTTCTGATAGTCTGCATCTGTTAGTCTTTGCAGGAAGCAACTTCACTCTGTTAATTCTATGACAGCCATAGTATAAGGACATGAGCTGTTTGGGTTTGATCTTGTGTAAATGAAATAATATTGAGTGACATTCCATGTGGCAGTGACAGCATACGCACTGAAGAAAGTTTAGAAAACTAAATCGGAGTACTCAGGCTATCTTGACACCCATCCTGTCTGCCCAAACTCTCAATCACTATTTTCGAATCCAACATGAGACAATCAAGGGTTCACCCAAAGACCAAGGACCGTTAGTTAAAAATATTTATCATTCACAACCTCAAAATGTGGTCTTATGTATCTCAAAAACAGAATACTGAAATGGAAACAATTGAATCTGTAATTTTTTTCCTATCTCACCTGCAGAAGGCTGCAAAGTGCCTCATATCTTAGTTTTAGCCTTGAAGTCCGGCACTTTGACTTGAACAGTTAAATATAAACTGCTAGAACATATCTTCTTCTGAAGGCATTGAGCAAGTTCAACAGTATTTTATGTATTGAAAAACTGTTTCATCACTTTTCATCTTCTCGTTTCTAGACTTAGCAAGCCCAGCTCTTTCAATCTTTCCTCATAGGTATTATTTTCTAAGCCTGTTATCATTCTGATTTCTCCAGCTTGTCTACATCCTACAAGTGATGCCCAAACCCAACACAATATACTTCCTTTTCATAACTAAGTAGTATCCAAACTGCACTTACCCTAAGCATAAGTATTGTAAATGTTCCAGCAATATCTGTTATCTTTGTAAAAATATAACTGGGTCTCCCACCCCTTGAGATTTTGCTGTGTGCATATTTTCCCAGCATACAATGGTGAGAAAAGTGAATTATATGTTAGTTTAAAAAAAAAAAAAAAAAAAAATTCAAGTCTTGCTGTCTTGGCTGTGAGGAAAAGACTGAAACTATGAAATAAGTTGACAGTAAAGATTGCAAAATAGAGGTGAAAAATAAAAATAACTTTTAAATGCATTCATTCCTCATCTCCTTTTTCCAAACCTTATATTGTGATTTTGGACAGTCCAGTTGATGACTTTTGAACACTTCCCACTTTTGAAAAATTGCCAGTGCTTCATATAAGGAACAAAGCAAAAGGCACCCCTGAAAATTCTTTTCTCTGCTACATTTAGGATAACAAGACATCTACTGACCTGGTGTTCTCTCAGCACTAGAGTAATGAAAATCATAAGTAACTCAGTCCATACTATGAATTTTATAATTTGATTCTTAACATCACTTTGCATTTCCTGTTTCCAAAGGAAAATAAATACTGTCATGCAYAGCTCATTAAAAAGTGTTCTAGGCCAGTTTTTCAGCCTTACACACCATGATTGATGTTGGGAAGAATACTCTGGGAAAACTGAAGCTGAAAATCTCATTTGGATTAAGTTCTTTCACATGATCTCTAAGAATGAAAAATGGCTTAAGGTCAGAGAAAGCAATTTCCACACGCATTTTCATTGTGCACAAAAGACATGTGAAGTTCTGTCTTCAGTAGACACAATTCTTCAATTTAACATCGATTTTGACTTGATAATTTTAGGGGTGACATGAGAAAAGTAATGTAAGAAAGTAGAAGACACATGGAATCGTGCCAGTAGAAGTTAAAGGCTCAAAACACTTCTGAAGAGCATGAGGTTAAGAAAACCTTTCTATTCATCTTATTTAACACTGTATAAAAAGAGGTACAAACTTATTCCTAGCAAGCTTTTTTCTTCAGTTATGCTTGTTTCCATGGGTGATAAAAATCAAATATATTTTAAGCCAACAGACAACTCAGCATAAAAAGACTGCAAAAAAGGTGAAGAACCACTTAATTCTCAAGCTATCAGAGACAATCATAAATTTAATTTCTATCAGGAAAAAAAAAGTGAAAAATTGTTGAAGGACCTGTAAAGTACCCGTTCACCTTTTATTTTCACAAGTGTATCCAATGCAAGCCCTCAAAACCCTTTACAGGGAGTCTTAAGTTGTCAGGCACTTCCTCCCATGCAGCCAATGCTTGTTTTACCATAAGAGAGACGTTTTTATTTTTCATATGAAGACTAACATAACTCTGATGCTGGAGTTCTGAATAACCTGACGTGTCAGCATGTTCTCTGAGTTGCAAAATAAACAGCATAACTCAAACACTCAAGGCATTAACCTAGGCCATTGATAGTGTGATTCAAAGCATCACTCTTCTACATCACATGAGAGTTCCAACTTCTAACTGTTCTGATGCCAGCTGCCTCTTTATTTTATTGGAGCGGGACAACCACTACAGCATGTCCTGCATTTCTGTAGCGGTGCTTTCACAAGAACGTTCCCATTTTGTTCATGGCCTTTCCTGTTGTGCTGTACACATCAACTCTTGGGTGTGATTACTTCAGCGCATGATTTCGCATGCCATAATACATCAGCCCAAAATTTGCAGTTACTACTTATCTCCAAAAGAGTTTTATAAAGATGTGGATAGGCACAAATAGGTAATGACTAATAACAACACCCAGTTCATCAGTAAATCGAAAAGCACTGTCCAAAGGTCAGCATTAAAATCTATAATGGAGAGATGAGGGAACTGAGTTTCAGAAAGGGAAGTCCCAAAGATGACCAACCCATTGGCAGAGGCAGGTGATAGAAGCCAGGTTTCCTGCACCTCATACCCTCTGCACTGGACTGACACAACTCAGAAATCCCACCACAGTTTACTGACCCTTTGTAAACCCAGGCAACGGTGTTAAAAAGGAAACATGTCAGTTCATGTAAACGAATTGTTTAACTGTTCAGGATAATGTAACTAATATAAAAAGTCATCTGAACTTTCTCTTGCTTTGATTAGCCAAGATTTTATAGCTAAAATTTCAGGATTATATGAGCATAGCATACTATATCATATCAACCATTAAACACAAAACCAGCTGATTTGCAATAATTCCACCTTTAAAGTGAGAGTTTGAAAGACTCAGTACTAGAAGCATATTGCTAGTAGAAGCGCAGCTTTTGTGCACAGTAAATGTGGATATAAAGCGTAGTCTTTACGAAACTGAAGCATTGATATTAATGAACAAGGCCAGGAAGGTCTTGTTCATACATTTCCATAGAGCTCTGGGAATACTCATGAGTCCTAACCTCTGATGTTGTGGCATGCCTTTTCCAAGACTGCTTCTCCAGTGGATCTTAAATGTTTCACTCTTCATGAATAAAAAATTAAAAAAATTATTACTATTCATGACATTTCTTAAGAGTGCTGTTGATCAAGAAAAGTTAAGATGGAAAAAATTACAGGAAATATAATTTCAGAACCTGTAGTCTTGCCAGACTTTTGTTAGCTGCCTTTATGTTCATTAAATAATAGGGCCAGCAGGAGGATGGGCAAGTCCCCTACACAGGAGCATTAACTCTGATTAAATCCTCCCTGTCCATTTAGGCAAGAAAGTACAACCTGGCAATAACTGCTTTTCTCCCTCGCAAACAGCCCCTGAATATGAGGATTTTTCATTAGCCGAAGCTTCCTTTACACTAGCAGACTCACTAAAGAGAAGAATCCACTGGTCTTGCCTCTCAATCTGTGCCTTTGTTTGCAGTAAAAGCAACCACTGCCTTGCTGATAATCACAGTTTTAAAAGGTGTTAGACTTATGAATTCAGCAAAAGAGACAGATAAAAAGGTGTCGTTGTCTATATCAACCAGATAATTCTATAATCCAGCTCCTTAGTAAACAATTTATGATCAGTGTCAAGCAAGTCATTGCAGCAAACTCTAAAATTAACAGTGATCATAAAATAAAATACAGTTTCCATAATGCCTTTTGTTTCTTCCAAAAACAGTTAGCAGTATTTAGCCTTATTCTTTTCTCAACCGCTGCAAAACAAGCACAATGTAACTCCACTGAATGCAATGGAAGTATTTAAGACTATCACCAATGCAACTGAGCTGAAAATGTGAGGCAGAAATGCTGGAAGTTCAGAAGGACAAAAGTCTTTGCTGCCTAAAGAAAATACTAGGTAAAACACATTACTTTCTAGYCTGTATGCAGAATTAGTAACATTTTCAAAGTAATACTTTTACCAACCATGCCACAATTTTTAGCACTGCTCTATTTCAGATCTTTAGGAAGCTGTCTTAAATAGGGCAGTAGTCCATTAGTACTTTATGCTACCACTGGTCTTTCTTCTTCGTGGTCTAATTAAAAGACATTGAAAGCCTTGGTGAGTACTACCTATTTCAGATTACTGACTGGATTTTACTAGTCACTTCTCTGTCATCTTACCCAATACAGGCATCTCTCACAGTAGCACAATCACTAGTTTTCACTGACTTTAAAATAATTCTGAGATTGAGTAGGTATTTTACAGTATTTTCTTATAATAAAAAGCTGTAATTGGGTGTGTCAGACTCCCGAATAAATTATAGTGCCAATATAAGAAATTAAATCCTAAGGAACTAGCTAATAACGGGCCAAATCTTTGGATGCTGTAAATGTCATCAGTGGAATTTTTACACTGACAGAAAATTTGGCCCTACAGATTTAGTAATGTATCAGCAGATACATTTCAGCATTTTTGTGCAGGCACAAATTGGAACTTATCAGGTTTCTGCCTAATGGAAGTAACTGACAGCCAAGAAACTCATCTGGAGTATTTGAAAATTAACTTTACTAATCCCCTCCATGCTCTCTTAGTATGCTGCCTTCTCCTCCAGCTGTTATAGAAGTCATGCTTTTTGTAGGAGACACAGAAACCAGGGGAACAAGGGAATGGCTAAAGCCAGCAACTATAGGATGCATCTAGGACATGACTATGTGTTAAAAGCTCAGTCTTATGTCACATTTCTCTCTAATGTTTCAATGGTTAAATATTTTTATACCAGAAGGATAGTTTTGATATGTCAAAATGTTATACAGCTTGCTCGTGTTCCCACTAAAGTTCACTTAAAGTGAACTTCTAATAGGATAAATTATATTTCTAATTTTCTTTCAGATTCTTACTATCCTATTCACATCTGAAGTGCATTGTCTCTATTTAATAAATGTAATCAGATTTACAGCTTCTTCCACTCATTTTTATAATGAATGTTATAAAATGAGCTCAAATTTCCAATATGGAATTTCTTACCAACTGTGTAAGGAACAGGAGGAGCAGAAGACAAAAAGAAGGTATAGTTCATGCCCACTTGGTGTAATCTGACTGAGGACTGCAATGAGCTACCAGACTGAGCCAACTTCAGGAATGAAAAGTTGCGTCATTTCTTGATGTTATGTTAATAGCTGGATAAAACAGCCCAGTGGCCTGATGTTTAGACCGTTACATCAGATATATCATGAAGATGGGACAAGCAAGGATCATAAATTTAGACACTAATATCCAAACATGTAAATGCTCATCTGGACCAAACCTGAAAGTTATGGATGCTGACTCATTGTAAAATTACCATCTGATTTTTAGTTTATAATACCAACTTCTGAAATTAATGGGAAAAGCCACAAAACAGCATGCTAATTCCATATTTTAGCCATACTTCTCAAATAAATCCAGCCTCCTGTATTCTACACGCATGCAAATATAAATACAAAGTTCCTCCGTAAGAGTTCCTGAAAGGTTTCTGTGTTTAAAAAGGATTACTTCCTCAGAAAGGTGACATAATAGCAGCACTTCAAACACAAAGCCCACCAGAATTCTTTTGGTTAATATTCTGTGCATTCATGTTCATCAAATGTCCACTAGTTTCCTCGTCTCAGGAGACGCCTGCTGAAAATGATTCTTTACTGCTACTCTCTCTTGCTCTGCAGAGACCACCTCCAGATTAGTGAAAGAAACTCATGCCCATTAAGTTGTTAGACTCTGATGAAATTGGCACAGTGGTGCCCACTGGGGTGATTTTAAAAGAGTGAGAAGGGGGACTGCATGAAGGCTTCCAGCTGGAAGTACATTTTTAGGTGCTATTTACGATTCACTGCAAGCAAGAGTAGCTCTTAAAACTGCAAAGCAGCTCTGGAAGCTATGGGAGCCCCTAACAGCTGTGGCATTTGCTGGGGGTGGAGAAACCTTTTGAACTAATGCAGTCACACTTCGGGGGGGGGTGGGGGGAAGAATCAAAGAAATAATGACACAAAACATTTTCAAAACAGGTGCCTGATGTTAGAYTGCTTAGACATGGCCTCTAGCAATAAGAATCTCACCCATGGGATGTAAAACAGGTTCTTATGCAGTTGGATTTTACAAGCTTTCTAAGATACACAGTTTCATAAATTTGAACAGCCTTCTGACAGCTTTCTTCCCCCAGATTATCCCCTGACATTTATCTTTGTCAGGATGCCTATATACACATTCTAATGTGACCATGATCTCGTGCTTCCCTTAATTGACTGATAATCCAACCACTTCTAATTACTTAAATAGATTATAAACTCAGAGAATGAGTCAACRTTTTCACACTGTATATTTAGACTTGCTTAAATGATACAACATCAAAAACAACAGAAATAAGTAAATCAGTCATTAGCAATGAATTTGTTGCATTTTTCAAGAAAGAAGCAGATTCTGATTCCTGAATTCTGTCACTCCAGGATGAACAGTTTAGCTTCAGTCCGATTTCCTACAACATGAGATATCAGTTAAGGGTAAAGGATTTAACAAAGTACCAATTGCAAAAGGAGCAGTCATAACCAAACTTTATCAGCTAGTCTAAAGATGCAGTGCTGGCTCCTGAATCAAAGAAAACAGAAATCAATTTYGTGTGAAAAGTATTTTCACTGTGTGTCAGCCTCCTGATCAAACCACTGAAGTCTGCTAATTAACTTTTCAAGGGACTGTATTACTCCCCTCGCTCCAAACACATAACATATGCATCTATAATTTCATCTAAAATGTTACCTGAGTCTATCAAACTGACCATATTATCAACTTTCTCAGACTCTAATGACACCTTTGCTTTGCCATGTTCCAGAATTAACATCTTATTTTTTGACCCTCATTCCTGGGTAAGGCTTTTACTCGCCAATTCTACATTTCGGCTCTGAAACCTCTTCCCCTCAAAGATACAACTTCTCTGTGCCACAGCTCCCATTTGGACTTTTATAAAACAGCTGATATATTGCCTTGAAAAACTATTAGTTTTGATGAAGAGATGAAGATTAGCAATGAGAATTCTGCAGTGGATAAGCAGCTAGTTAAAAGAGAAGCAAAAATTCAGTGTTTGAAGAGAAAGTAAAGGGCTGGTGAGAGATTATAAACGGGTTATCACGGTATTTTCATTAATGATCTTAGCACAAAAAAAAGTAAAATTATGCTAATGAAATTAGGACAAATTGATACACAAATTTATAAAGAATCATCAACAGAGGGTGATTGGAGTTTTACATTGAAAGATGTCAGAGAAGACTGCAGTAGTAGGAAAAAGATTAAGATTGATGGGAAATAGTACAAAGTCATGCATTAAGAGACAATTTTTTTTTTTCTGTAAACAATGGGCTTATCCACTGGAAATAACAGCAGGAAAAAAGATTTTAATGTATTAATCAATTCCAAGCTTTATGAAGGAGTAATGCAATATGGCTGTGAAAAAGGTAAAACTGATCCTAAACGTGTCAATTGAGTCATTTTCAGTAAAGAAAGGGAGGTGTTAACATTATTATAAAAGGTACAAGTAAGAGTTTCTCTTGAATAACACATGATTCTGTTCAGCTATATTTGAGAAAGAGATTCAAAGTGAATCTCTGATGCAGAGAAGAACCTGTATGACAATCACTAGGATGGATGAAAGGAAATTAACAGCTTAGATTTTTAGCATACAAAAATTAAGGACAAAGGAGAAAATTAGGTATATATCAGTAAATAAACCCCAGAGAAAAAGAAGGTTAATTTAAACTGAAAGGCAGTGAAACATGTTTATATTGACCCTATAACATTGTAATCAGAAATTAAAGAATTTCTAACATCAGGAAAATGAGGCCCTAGAGCAAAATTGGTAAAAGAAAAGGGAAGGGAAGAAACCTGGGTTTCAATGATGAGCTTAAGCAGCAAAAAAGGAACCTCCAGATTTAAGTTCTATTTATCCCAAACCATCGTGTTGTACAGAACCCTTCCTGAGACTTGTCTCTTGTTGCTCTGTATCAACACAGCCTTGATGGGATTGCACGGAGGCCTGGGGGTTTATGACAAGAATGCAGACTGTCTTCTGTTAGCAACTTCTACACGTTTGAGTGTACAGGGAATGAAGGAATATCAGGAAATGAACGAGGAGGACATCTCAGAAATACCTAATTCATTCCAACACACTGCTATTTTGAAGTAACCTCTTTAAAAATTATCGGTGTAAGTTCATGAGTTGCTAGGAAGTAGTTCTAGAGCCCTTTGCATGGGAATCAAAGGCTGGATTCAGCAAAGTGACATTGCACAAGCCTTTGCCCTTAGATAAGGTATCTTTTTCCCCAGGTTACRTTTGATAGTATCTTGCAATTGGATTAATCACATCGGATTTTAGACTAACCTACTTCCCTAGGTTTGCTTGACTAATTCACATTCATACAAAAGAGCATCTCTGGTTATATGCTCTGAATTATGGGAAACCTCAAACCTCTGACAGATGCTGTACCAAATTTAGTTTTGATAAATACAAGAAATGCTTACTGAGCTATTTTTAAGGCATCTGTCCTAAGATTTTGGAAGCAGAGTTCTTTGGCCATCACAAGATTTAATCAAACAACTACCAACAGGTAGATACACAGACCTTTTTCTTGCCCCTAAAAGATCCCCTTCTAACAGGAAAAAAAGATTACTAATAAAAGGAGCAGAGCTAACTAGGGAGCCTAGCAATGTTGTTATAGTCCTCCAGTGAGACGCTACCTTTTGACACACATTTGTTACACATTCCCTTTTGGACACAGAATGCTTAAGGTCATGGTTATGGTTTCTACAGTAAATCCTCGATTATGAGAGAAGAGTCACRATAGATTTTTATGGCACTAGTCTATTCATTTACCAAACTCCTCAATAAAGGTGAAATGTGCCCTAGCTGCTTTCTTGACTGTGTTGTTTCAGAAATTATGTTAGTATAAAAAGTATTTTTATTCTCAGGTTTTTTAGGAGATGAATGACAAACCTTAATCGTTAAAATATTCCCGAGGCAATGCAGATGCCAAATATCACACCTGTAACACTTCTCCAGAGAACTCAGGATAGAAGCCTGAAAGCAGGGGAACTGATGACTTTTCTGAATTCAGTGAGTTTTAAACTCTCTTGTTTAGAGAAGGTGGTGTAGCTTTCAGACAGATCATAGTAAATACTTAAGACACTTCAGATACTCCCATTTGAAAAGAACAATGRCAATCTGAGAGGCATGGGAATCATGAAGCTTATCCATTACCAGCAATATAGCTATTTTGTATTATTTRTAGTTCCTACCACCTTTTATCTGTGCTGACCCTATACCTATTGAGAGGTTGCCATCACTATCTCCATTTAACTGTAGCTGTGGACTGCCATACTGGTTGAGGAAAAATAATTTTAGTACGTCTGACAAAATCCATAGTTTAAACGATGGGGAATTTCCACCTTACCCATTTGAACATACACGTGTGTCAGTGYATTTAGACAAGCACTTCAGGAGCTTATCACATTTTGGCTGGCGTTTCATAGTGGTCTCAAAGCTAACAAACTGCATGCCTTTTGCATGAAACTAAACAAGAGGAGGTGCTCCAGAAATCATAGAATCATAGAATCATTAAGGTTGGAAAAGACCTCTAAGATCATCGAGTCCAACCGTCAACCCAACACCTCCATGCCCACTAAACCATGTCCCTAAGCACCACATCTACACGTCTGTTAAATACCTCCAGGGATGGTGACCCCACCACTTCCCTGGGCAGCCTGTTCCAATGCTTGACAACCCTTTYGGTGAAGACATTTTTCCTAATGTCCAATCTAAACCTCCCCTGGCACAACTTGAGGCCATTTCCTCTCGTCCTATCGCTAGCTGCTTGGCAGAAGAGACCAACACCCACCTCGCTGCAACCTCCTKTCAGGTAGTTGTAGAGSGCAATAWGGTCTCCCCTGAGCCTCCCCTTCTCCAAGCTAAACAGTCCCAGTTCCCTCAGCCRCTCCTCATCAGACTTGCTCTCCAGACCCTTCACCAGCTTCGTTGCCCTCCTCTGGACACGCTCGAGCACCTCAATGTCCTTCTTGTAGTGAGGGGCCCAAAASTGAACACAGTATTCGAGGTGGGGCCTCACCAGCGCCGAGTACAGGGGCACGATCACTTCCCTACTCCTGCTGGCCACACTATTTCTGATACAGGCCAGGGTGCCATTGGCCTTCTTGGCCACCTGGGCACACTGCTGGCTCATACTCAGCCGGCTGTCAACCAGCACCCACAGGTCCTTTTCTGACAGGCAGCTTTCCAGCCACTCTTCCCCAAGCCTGTAGTGTTGCATGGGGTTGCTGTGGCCGAAATGCAGGACCCGGCACTTGGCCTTGTTGAACCTCATACAGTTGGCCTCAGCCCATTGATCCAGCCTGTCCAGGTCCCTCTGCAGAGCCTTCCTACCCTCGAGCAGATCGACACTCCCGCCCAACTTGGTGTCGTCTGCAAACTTACTGAGGGAGCACTCAATCCCCTCATCCAGATCGTTGATGAAGATATTGAACAAGACCGGCCCCAAAACGGAGCCCTGGGGGACACCGCTCGTGACCGGCCACCAACTGGATTTCACTCCATTCACCACAACTCTGGGGCCCGGCCGCCCAGCCAGTTTTTTACCCCGCAAAGAGTACACCTGTCTAAGCCGTGAGCTGCCAGCTTCTCCAGGAGAATGCTGTGGGAGACAGYGTCRAAGGCTTTACTCCAGGTAGACCACATCCAYGGCCTTTCCCTCCCTCATCCACTAGGCGGGTCACCTGGTCATAGAAGGAGATCAGGTTGGACAAGCAGGACCTGCCTTTCATGAACCCGTGCTGGCTGGGCCTGATCCCCTGGTTGTCCCGCACATGGCTTGCGAGTGCCCCCAAGATGAAYCGCTCCATAATCTTCCCTAGCACCGAGGTCAGGCTGACAGGCCTGTAGTTCCCCGGGTCCTCCTTCCGGCCCTTCTTCTAGAWGGGCRTCACATTGGCAAGCCTCCAGTCGTCCGGGACCTCCCCTGTTAACCAGGACTGCTGATAAATGATGGAGAGTGGCTTGGAAAGCTCCTCCGCCAGCTCCCTCAGCACTCTTGGGTGGATCCCGTCCGGTCCCATAGACTTGTGAGCATCCAGTGGCGTAGCAGGTCGTTAATTGCTTCCTCTTGGATTATGGGTGGTTTATTCTGCTCTCCGTCCCYGTCTTCCAGCTCAGGGGGCTGAATACCCTGAGGGTGACTGGTCTGACTATTAAAGACTGAGGCAAAGAAGGCATTAAGTACCTCAGCCTTTTCCTCATCCTCAGTGGCAATGTTCCCCCCCGCATCCAATAAAGGATGGAGGTTCTCCTTGGCTCTCTTTTTGTCATTAATATATTTGTAAAAACATTTTTTGTTGTCTCTTACGACAGTGGCCAGATTGCGTTCTAGCTGGGCTTTTGCCTTTCTAATTTCCTCTCTGCATGASCTAACGAGATCCCTGTACTCTTCTTGAGTTGCCTGCCCCTTCTTCCAAGAGTGGTAAACTCTCCTTTWTTTCCTGAGTCCCAGCAAGAGCTCCCCGTTCAGCCAGGCYGGTTGTCTTCCCTGCCCGTTCTTCTTTCGGCACACGGGGACAGCCTGCTCCTGCGCCGTTAGGACTTCCTTCTTGAAGAACGTCCAGCCTTCCTGGACCCCTTTGCCCTTCAGGACYGYCTCCCAAGGGACTCTCTCAACCAGTGTCCTGAACAGGCCRAARTCTGCCCTCCRGAAGTCCATGGTAGCGGTTTTGCTGGCTCCCCTCCTTACTTCACCAAGAATCRRGAATTCTRTCATTTCRTGGTCGCTAAGCCCAAGACAGCCTCCGACCACCACATCTCCCACCAGTCCTTCTCTGTTTGTAAACAACAGGTTGAGCAAGGCACCTCCCCTGGTAGGCTCACTCTTTCAACTGCTTCTGAGTGCTCCCTCCACAAGATCAGACATGATCTGAAAGAAAATACACACCGTGCTGACTCTGGGTCCTCCTCACCAACTGTTTCACTCTACACATCTGCCTCTATTGCGCTCACTAATCTAGATGTAGCCAGCGGTTTCTCTCTCTAGAAGTTCCTCTAACAAAAGCAATACTGGCCTGAAACTTTGCCCATTAGCCCTGACAGTTCTTGGAACAGTGGAAGCCGAGTAAAGTCAATAATTAGCCATATCTTTTTTTTTTGCCTAATTAAAGATAAAAGTAGTAGTAATTTAATCTGGTACCGTATCACAAAGCTTCTGTAAAGCAGAGGAGACCCTAGAACTAGATTAAAGAGTAGAAAGAAAAATGAAGTTGCCTTCTCCCAGAGATACCCAACCTGATATGCAGAAGCCACTCTCCCCATGAAACAGCTCTAAACTTTCAAACTRTCATGTGCGTGCTAGGCCATTTTATATAAGCAACATGCAGATTTTCAATTCTTTTCCCTGTTCCACAGCAGGTGTGATGAGTACAAAGTATGAGAAGTTATGAAATTAGGCCACATTAATATTTCATGTAAAATTTGACATTTGAATCAACTACATTAAATGATTGAGTCTTAACATCAGCTAAGGTACATAAATATCACCTAATCACAATTTCCAAAATTTTCATTTGGCAAATTAAGGAATGCTTTCTGTTTCATGTCACATCAATTTCAGACTTTTTTTATAACAAAATCAAGTATGCATCAATATGCATGGTTAGATAATATAGATGCATAGAAAATCTCCTAGTATTTTTAAAAATTTTACAAGAATTATTATTTTACTGGTAATTTTCTTTGCAAAACATTGCCTCTGCAGTAAAAGTAAACTTTTCATATGTTCYTGACAAAAATCCCTCTGCAATGTCTCTTGTCAAAATAGTTTCAGGCTGGTATTAATGGAAGCCATTGCTGGTACTATTACAACATCACACTGTTGCAAAAGCTAATGAAAATCCTGAGGGACTACTGTACTATGGCAGAATGATGTCAYTGCCAGTCTGAGGAGATGACTTCAGAGTAGTCGCTGGCCATGAGAGTCTTTGGGGATGGCACCATGACGACAACACCACATTGCAGTTCTAGTAAAGCCATAATACTCTGAAAATTTAATTTGATTGTTTGGCATCTAAATAAATTACTCACACAGGACTAGCTGGAAACTAATCAAGCCTTGACTCAGCAGCACTTACTCACCAGTGCCATAAAATGATAAATAGTGACTTTCAAAGGAGATGAGGTATGAGAAGAAGGAAAGGTAACAAGCAAATTATTTTGTATGCAAGTGCTGTGAGAGACCTCCCTAACAAACAAATTCTGCATCCATCATAATTACAAATAGGCGCAACCCAAAAATGTGATGATTTTGCTGGCTTTTGAATTCTGAGCTCATTTGTAAATCCCAAGCACTGTTTCTAAAATGTTACAATACAACTAATGTCTCCCAGAACTCTGAGGCATAAGATATTAAGCTCTGGATGCAAATATTGCAATTCAAGTCTATTTCTACTAATCTTAAATAAGACTCCAATCAAATGTCCTGAAACCACAGTTTCGAAGTACCTGTCTTACAGGGCGCAGGGGAAGTAAGAAAGAAAAAAAAAAAAAAAAAAAAAAGAGGAGGTAACTCAATCAAGTAGCAACCATATTTACCTACTATAAAGCTATTAACTAATACAAAGCTCTTCAAGCCAGGATTTACCTTGTTCTTATCTACATAATGCACAAATTTTGTTTTCCAACCCTTCTGGTGATAGTAATATGAAGTAGAATTTGGTACAGTTGCGAAATTAAGAAAAACACTACACCACCAAGATGTTCATTAAGTGCCAAACAGGATTATGTAAACACAGAAAGTGGGCAGAGGAGAAATCTCCTCCTGATCTCTGTCTGGTTGATACTTCAGACTATAAAGCTATTACAGAAGATCTTATAGCAGGTACAGACACCTTTCTGTTTTGTCATTTCACCTTTCTCAGTATGCTTCATGTCCTTGTTTGAGATTAATTGCCAACAGCAATAGACTAGATAAATAGGATTTTGGTGTGATGTACTATCCAGGAATGTGTGATAAATCATATTGATGGTGCCTTTCATACTCACTTTCTCCTCAAAAGGCATATCCATATATCCATATACTATGTATATACATATACTATCATGACAGGTATGTTTGTCTCTAACTGTTCTTCACTTAAAACTGCTTCTGCCTCACATGCGTCTCTGTCTGCAAATACAGATGAGAGGTCAGGTTTGARAGCATTGCATTTGGCCCGTAACACTTAAGAGGCTAAAATGGGTAGAGAGAGGTTCCTTTGGTGGGTATGATAATTTAAATCAGAGCAGAAGATGGTGCAAAACCTTTCTCTGAGCAACCAGCACACCAAAATGCAAGCAGGGGAAAGAAACCCCAACTCTCCCTCACACAGCACAGATGCCACACAACCGTATCCGTCTCCCAGGAGGAGGACAAGCAATCTCCACACAGACACCCTGCACAACTCAAAGCCTCTTGAAAAAAAGAGGGAACTATTTCCAAACTATGTGACTGAATTAAATTCTCTAAATTTTGCTGCAACAAAAATTGCAAGAAAATGACGATTTGCTGGGCCTGTCACTCCTGTATTCAGATGTCCCCACTTTTAACATCAAACTCCAAACAACACAACTTCTTTTATATGGGTTCTAGTCCACTGATGAAATTTTAACTCAAAATCTACAGGTATAAAAAGTAGCCACAGGTTTATTGAATATATACCATTATACCATGTTGGATGGGACATACAATGAAAAAGTTAAGCTACTGACCTTTATAATAAAAGAAAATATTTTCTACAGTGTGTTTAAGCTAATCACCTGAAAAGCCCTGGTCCTCACCTCACGTAAACCTTGATTTTAATGCTGAAACAAACCCAAATAAAATTGTAAAAACACCATGCAGAAGGTAAAATTATGGAGGTCCCTAGGATTTTCAAATTAAATCTGTGGCTTAGCTTTGACCAAACACTTTATCAACTCTTCTTTTTTTTTTTTTTTACAGTCATTTCAATCCTACCTCAGTATCTGAAAAAAAAAAAAAAAAAAGTGATTTTTCAAATACGTACTGCACATTCTCCAAGTAACACACATTAAACCACTGGAAAAAATGTTGCACAATTTAAAAAGAAACAAAATTTTTTGTTATGCCTAAATGATATCAATTTCAGAATAAGTAAAATATTAAAAAAGGTCAACAATAAATCCCTTAACTTGAGGCACTCTGATTAGGTTAGCTTTTCTCTGAATAAATGTAGTCTTAATGAAAACTGTCAGTGCAAAACGGAATGCAATCATTACATAAACTGTTGAATTACGAATTCCWCCCACATGTGAATGGGTACATAGGGGTTTCACAATATTATAAGAGTATTTCTGCACCAGGATTATTAAGGAGCAGAGCTGCCTGAATTTGCCTTCCAAACAGTTTATTCACCACAAAAGGCAACAATGATTTCCTAAAACTATTTGACAAATGTGGGTCAAATGTACCAAATTGTTTTGGCCAAAACACTAAAAAAATAGGGGAATATCAAGGATTCTAATGTAACTCAAAACTTTTTTCCTTTATTTAGGTTTTCCAACTCTTCCCATAGCTAGCTAGAATTGTTGAGAAAAGGTTGTGCTGAAATTTCAGTAAATACAGTAAAAAAGGTACTGACAGGTAGCAAATTTTTTTWAATACATTTACAACTTTTTCATATGTCATACAGGTTTTCTGATTAACATMAATGAAAAACTGAACTCCTACAACTGGCAAAAAATGTCAAGACCCATACTAAATAAGTACCAGCAGCCTTGAAGTTGATCACACTATCACCTGTGCTTTTTTCTTTGCAAAACTCCATTGCAAAATTCTGTTTAGTGTAGTTTTACTCCGTGACGTAATGACCAGCCTAATTTCTTTCTGGATGCTTCAGACTGAACAAGAGAACAAATATTAACTATTCAAAATTGCAAATTTATCTTTTTTAGTAAATACATAAGACTTCAACCTTCTTGTCCTGAATGACTTAAGGTATATCCTATTTCTATTTTAGTTCAAATATAAAACATCTGCTTATGAAGATATTGGCGAGCCTTCTACTCACATTTAATTTACTGTATTGCTGTAACTCTATCATAAACACAGCCATGCATGAGATTAAATCCAGTTTGTGAAATAAGAACGTTACTTGTTTAATTTGTTTCAAGTAATTCACCCCTAGTGCATTTAACAACATAATTAAGTTAACACCAGTGCTGTTCTCTACCGCATCGTGTCAAGAAGTGCTGCACTTAAACCTGCATCAAGGTCACCTTCCCACATAACTCTCATAATCCCAAATCACCACACAATAAAAAAACCTGCTGTCAGTGACTGAACAGATTATATTATTTTTAACAGCCTAATAGAATTAAAGAGTTGTGCCACCTCGAATAGAGGCCAGATTTTAAGTTACTAGGCACGTAGGAATATTAGACACACACTTAAAATGAGCTACGATGCTTTCCACATTCCATAAAAGTCAGCTTCCTCGGTGGCTTACAGGCCTTTAGAATTGCACAAAAACTTGCTGGGAAAGGAGGAGAAATTGCTCGTTATACTAAAACTACCTCACCTAAATATATTTTCTTTGGCCTATTTTAAATACTGTCAAAGGGTATTTATGAGGCACTGAAATGATACAAATACCATCACAGTAGAAAGTAAAACTACGATATGTATAAAATATGGCGGGTTCTAATACAGCAATTAGCTTCACACTGGTAGATTAGCAGGCCTGCAAAGAGACCTCTTTCAGTCAGCTGAGCTCCAAAATGGCCTTGTGTCCAGCAGATCAAAATTCATTACATAGGACATTTTATAATTTCCTTGTTTGTATTTCCACTGTATATGGAATATATGGAAATATATACATGGAAAACTTTTGTACTTATTTCCCCTAAGTTGACTTTTATTAGACTTTAAAAGACTGGAAAATTGTCAGTATCACAGAACAGTATTTGCTATGTGAAAGGTTATAGTCTCACAGATTTTCTCTGTCCTCATCAATCTTCGTCCAACCCTGTCCCATCTTTGGGCATAAATTATACTTCCAAGTCCTGCTTCCTTAAATTAAGGCTTCCAGAAACTAGAGATGCTAAGTATGGTACCAGGGCATTTGTCTCTACCCAGATTTTTAAGTCTAGCTAATTAAAAAGCATATATTCCTGCTAATTGAAATGCATACCTCCTGAAGAACCCATATTCTGTGTGTTCTTGGATACTTAGATCTTATCCCACAAACATTCTGTATTGCTACTGACCTCTTCCTCATGTAGAGCACTGCTAGCAGAATCATCCACAGGTTCTTCAAGTAATAGGCCCCCGATTTCACAGAAATAAAATAATAAATCACAACACAAAATAAGTACACTTTTACAGATCACGCTGCATTTTACTTTTCCATTCTCCAAGTTTGTCATAAAGGTAAATTCAAGCTATTAAAGGGGCAAGTAATATTTTTACTGACTTAACATTTCTGTAGCTTGTATTTCAGGACAGCAGTGCCCATGAACTGCTAACTTGAATAGATCACAAAGAACATAATCTTTTCACTATAGAAGTTCATTTTTTTCACTGTGTGATTAGTATAGAAAGGCTGGAAGAGAAATCCTTTGATCCAGGGGGATAATACTTTAGAGAAGACCAAATGGTATTTTTCTAAATTCCATCACTGGGCAAGAAAGATTGACTTAATCAGTCTGGATTTCTGAACTACTCCATTTCTACTTTTCTTTTGATCAAGTTATATGTGTTAAGATGCAATAACTCCAGGCAGGCCAAATTTATGCACAAGCTTCTTTGAACTTCAAACAAGCTTGCTGGACCCTTTAAATTAAATTTTATCTGTAACTCAATTATGGAGAAGTTGTTCTCTCTCCTCCCCCCAAGAAAATGTATTTCCATTTGCATCATCTCATAATTTCATATAACCTCCTGTGGAATCCTATTTCCCTTGTCAAATGTGATCAGCTTCCCTAGGAAGTTACAGACCGGAGTTAGCAAAGTATTTATTCACAAAGCTTTCTGTAGTCTATGCCCCAGTAAAGATGATTTCAACATTTAAAATAATTCCATTATTGCCATATATGAAAAACCAGAAACGTACCTCATAAGTTTTGTACTACAGTCAGTTTAGTTCTCACTGAGATCTTGTAGGAGAATCACCTGCTTTAGAAATAAAATGGCTTATTATAACTTGTTATATGCTAGAGATGTGTGGGCAGCCAATCTTGGGAGGAAACTACTTGCGACAAAAAACAGACTGCTATCATTTAGCTATGTCTAAAAGCAGATGTAGTACCTGCAGTGAACACCTGAGTACAACACAGGAAAGAATTGCAAAGCAAACTCTGTACATACCGATGCTGCATGGATATCGTAGCGCACAGAACTCGAGCACAGTGGGAAACCGCTGTTCCAATGTGGTATTATGTCAAACAAAATACTTACTGAGTTGTCTTCTGACATATCTGTAACTCTAATACAAAAACCAGTTTGTTTCTAATGCAGGCCAAGATGGCAAAAATCTCCTTTTACTGTAGCACATTGTTCTGTTGTCAAGAAGCCATCTAGTGCACCCTCAGCCCCCGGACAAAATCAACTTTTCCTAGATCATTCTGACAGATACCTAGAAGATGTCCCCATGACAAAGGACCCACACCTTCCCTACACAAACTGCTCCAATGTTTTGCTATAGTTAGTATTAAAACAAATGAAGCCTGCTGCTTCTTGTCCTATCAATCTCCATCCAGGAGAGCAAGCCTCTTTCCTCAAAGCAGCTTTTAAGTCCCCCGTTTGGTATCCACCAGGATTGCTATCAGATTACTATCAGTCAGTTAATAATGTTGCTGATACAGAAGTAGAGATGGAAACTTCACACATCTTTGTGCTTGGAGAGGCAACTCAAGCTAACTGTACTGCACACAGGCTCTACCTACACATTGATTCTCTCGCACACCACGTTATGCTATTTAACCACACTGGTGAGGCCAACACTGTGAATCTGCTTTATTTAATTATCTGAATTACAAAATACCAATAAATCTTTTCCAATAAAACGTCACTATCTTTGCCAATAACTTAGCCCTCTAAAAGCTTGGGCAAAACTGTTCTAGAAAGATGAAGACAAATCTTGAGGCCAATTAACAACTCCYGAACTTCAAGCTGATTTTCTGCAACTGTATGGACCTGTGCTCTTAGAAAAAAGTATATGGAATAGACAGCAATTACATATACCCCCCACTGCTTTACATGCAATTACAGATACCCTCCCAGCAATTGAATGATTTTCTTTACAAATAGATCTGACAGTGAGAACTTTTTAATCCTTTTTGAATTTGTTCTTAAGCAAGTAGCCTATGCCAACTCTACGCTGTTTTGACACTCATCCTGCTACAGTTGCAGCATATTCAGCTTACTGCCACGTGCAATACGAAAACAGGGCCAGGCCAGAACGCGTTGCCAGAGTTAAGGTTTCTGAAAGAAGCTTTAGCAAAAACATGCCTAGCTTCCAAACAAAAACTGAGTACCATAGAATGTATACATTTAATTCTGCAAATTACCCAAGAGTTATTTTGACAAGTGTGGTGAATTTATTAAGCCCCAATGAAATATATCAGCAGATTAACCCCCTGTTTTCCTTTTACATCTGCTGTGTTATTAGCATAAACCCAGTCAAATCAGTCCTGATTTATGATGCTTTAAGTGGGAGACTAATTAAATCCATTATCCCACTCTCCCAGAAATAAACTATGATATATACCATTCTAAGTGGCTTGATGAGGGGAAAAATATTCCATCTAGCCCAAATCTTTTGTAATTCAAACATGAAAGCCCCTGCACTGTCCATCCTACAGGGCTGTCTCTCCCAATTACTGCTACCACTTTCACCAAGGTCTCTTTCTTCAGGATAGGGGAAGAGAGAAACTCCATTAGAACTTCTATAGAGAACAGACAGAAATGGCAGCCATCTATTTTGAGCAAAATGTTACCTCAGCAAAACCAGTTCAAGATAAAATAGGAATAATCTCCTCTCCTAGGAGTGCCTCTCTCAAGAGGAAATATTCTCTTGTATCTCCAATGAGCCACCAACAATCAACGTGAAGAAATAYTCCTCAGACCTATGGGCCACCCACAAGGGTGCTGCGATAAGATGCAAATGCAGAATTTCCAATGTTTTAAGCTTGCTGTAGGTGCTACCCTTCAATCACTCAGCCTCTAAATACATTCCCAGGCTACCCAGGATTTCCTTATGACAGAGCTATGCCATATGCTATAAGCTACATGCTTATGAGAGAGGATTCAGTCCTCCGTTTTCAGGCACATCTTTTCCCATAATTTCAATTAAGGTGCGATTTTCCTGTTTCACAGTTTAACTCTTAAAGAGGAACATCATAGGTGTGATTAACACATACACTAACATAGACAGACTTTGCAAAGAGTCCTGAATACAGGGTTTCTCAGTCAGTCGCAGAAACCTTGGGGAGTGGGGCTGCCATCTATGTCCAGAATAGCATAATCATTCCTTTACTTGCTCCCCATTTGTTAAAGACAGCTTCTTAAGCTTTCCTGGATCAGACCACTCCTTAATCAGGAGACGTTACTACCAATGAAACCTCTCCATGAAAACTCAGTCACTATTTGCGATACCTGCATTTGGAGAGACAACCAGCRTGACTTCAGGACTTCACTTCAGTCAGTCAGTTATGTCTCCATTTGGAGTGCCAGCACAACAGAGAGGTGAAAAGAAAACAGAGCTGAATAAAAGCTGAACAGATGGGACTTCGGCAAGAACATCTCTGATCCCACACAAAACACAGATCTCTCCAAATTCTCTTTTAACCTACTTGTTGGCTCTATTTCTCTACCTAATAAGGACTATCCTCACTCAAAAGTGTATTTCTTTGATGTATACCTTCTAATTCTGGAAACAATCACAGCTTTTACTTATCTAGGAACTTTTCAAGGCTAAAAAGGGGTTTGTTTTCTTTGGAGAGGGGGGAATGCCAATTCCAACTACAACAAAAAGTCTTTTATCTAGAAGCTTACTGAAAAAATGTTTACATCAAACCAGCCTTTGGAAACACAGTAAGGGGAATTTTTTTGTTCAGATTCAAAGCATCTTGGAAAACTTACATTTTCAAATAAGGCTGGAAGGACTTGGGGAGATCACCTTGTCCATCACTTGCCCCAGCAGGAATGGCCATGATGCTGTCATCTTTGACAGAAGTCTGGCTAATCTATTTCTGACTTACTTCCTGTAAAGTACACTTCATTATTTCCTCCGGCAACCTATTACAGTACTTAACTATTCCTAACATGAGAAGTTTAATCCAATTCAATCCTATTTAAGACCTGCTTCTTGTTTTACCTACCACTATGACAGAGAACAGATTTTCCCTTCTTTGCAGAGCATTTTATAAATCTGAAGGGTTTTTATCACATCTTACTTCATCTTCTCTTAACTAAAGACTCCAAATCATTCCCCTAAGTCACCATTTCTAGATTCTGATTTCTCCTGATGCTGTCCTTCAGACAGTCTCCGATTATTTTGTATCTTTCTCTAACCACACTGCTCAATACTGGACAATATTCCTCTCCAGCCAATGCCTCATCAGTGCTGGACAGAGTAAAAGAATTATTACACATGCCTTGGCAGTGAACTACCTCAGATGCCRTGCCTTTTTCATAATAGCATGATAATGCTGACTCACATGCCCTGTGCCAYGCACAGACACTTTCTTGCTGAATTGCCACTTACCCAGTTGTTCCTCACCCTATGGGGACACAGCTGACTAGCCCCATGTAAGCGCAGAACCAGGCACTCTGTCTTTTCAAACCACCTCTCCTATTTGCCAGTGAATCTAAGTTCTAGTTCTGTCCTCTAACATACCCGTAGTCTCCTCCTACAAATTTAATGCTATGACCAACATTATGATCAACCAATATTATGACCAACATATCTAGGAGAGACTTCTGCAGGACTTCATCTGCTACATTCTTCCAACCCGAGAGTGAAACTGTACAGCTCACTTGTTAGAATGCTCCTCCTATCCCCTTCACCTGCATTTCAGCACATAATGAGTAAGTTCACCTTCCAGTTCACATTCCCTAACATGCCCTCTTTCACTTTCAAGTTTTTCCTATAGCATCATAGTCAAATTAACCTACTTTAACAGAGCTATTTAAAGTACCCATTTCATCACTGTTTTTTCAATTTAGTAACATTCATGCTATGTGAAAATAACTAGAAAGACAGCTTATGCTACAAATACAGTAAAAATTTACTTACTAAACACACTATTAAAACATATATAATATGCAAAATAGACATTCAGATTTCTTCTATAATGTTTGTAGTTCGTATGGCTACCAGGTAGAAAACTGTGATTATGACACTGTGTACCACGAGCGCCACAAGGAGTCTGAAACACATAGGGTATTTTGGTGTTACGGCACATGCCCTAAGCAGATTTCCTGAGTCAGGCAAGTCTACTGCCTCTGTTCAACACATCCTGGACCTGCTGAGCCAAATGTGCTATGCAGATCAATTGCACGCATTCAATAAACAGAGGTATGCCAGCTCTACTGTTCATGTGTGCAGCTCAGGAGCACAGAGTGACCTCTTAGGAAATATTCATGCATACAGCTTTGAAATCATCTCTCTCCGATTTTTATATACGTAAATTTGAGAATTCACACAAGAACATGCAGAAATCGAATAGAAAAGAGAAGCAACTGCGAGTATAACAAAAGCTAATTCACCTACCATGCATTTGTCTATAGCTACCGTGAAAATTGCTTTAACCAGTCATAGCTGTAGGCTGAGAATGAAATACACACTTTTTAAATCTTAGCAGAAGAAATAGGCATTAATGAAACACTTTGATTTTAAAAGTAAAGATAAGAAAATTGGAAATTRAAGTTCCCAAAGCAACTGGAACTCTGTCATATTTTATGTGTGTATTGAAGTGAAAAATGAAAATACACATATGCACAAATGGAGAGAATTATAAGAACTGCCATGAAATACTATAACAGCACAGTATTTCTTCAAGGGCAGGATTCATCAGAATTCTGTTTCGCTTCCCTCCTGGAAATGCAGCATACTCCAAGAGAACTGAGAGCTGGATCCAGGAACACAAAGGATTTCCTTGAAAAATTGAAAAAGTATAAGGACCTTTCACCTGGACAGGTTTGAAATCAGGATTAGTACTGTTATACTAGCCAAATGGACCACGGTCGTACACAGAGGAAAAATTCTTCACAATTGGACCGGTTCTGATATTAATTAATGCCCTATTCAGCTTAAAGTGCTGATCTTGAAGAAAAGTGGCATCAATTATGACAGGAGCAGATGTTCTTTGTAACACTTTTACATACCTAACAAACATTATCATAACCAATTAACAAACACTTCAAAGCCAGGCTATTATACACACCAAACTACAGTGTTACTCAACATACTCATTTTGAAAAGGTGTAACTTTCAACTAGTAGACAAATGCAACTATGCAGGGTGGACACATGGGAGAGTTTAACATGGGATGTTAGAAATAAAGCCAGTTTACAATCTGACTACAGCTTTTAAAAATTCACTTGCAATAAACAGATGCTCAGTGCCGTGCATAGAATTGAGATTTTGTACGTGATAACCCACTATAATGTATTAAGCCCTGGTGTCACAATTAACTAGGAGATTTCTGAAAGGACACCAAATGATACTGAATACTCTTTCAGTACTCTGAAATTTTGATTTAGTAAATTCTCTCATCCTGATCTCTAATAAATGAGTGATTTCAACCCGTATATGCAAGAGACCAGACTGTGATACAAAGCCTGGATTTGTGGGATTATTCAAGGACTAATAATATATTTGTCAATGCGAGTGGATATATCTGTGTCTCTCATTGTTAATTCAGTAGTCAGTTGAAAATATTATTCGATCAAAGCATCCATAATGCTTTAAAGGATAGTAACAGATTAGATACAATACCAAGATGATACATCAATCTTCAGTTCTTATAATTTATTTGAACACAGAGATATACTACTGTATCAGAAGTAGATGTAACAAAAATGTGAAATATCTATGAAATTGGTAAGACTCTGACAATTAAAAGAGAAAAGGAATATTTAATGTTGACTAGTTTAAAGATCCCATCCTATACGTCAAGCAAGATAATTTGGCAATAAGCACCCAGTAACATTAGGAATAAATATGTATATAGTTCTCTTGCTGCTTAAACAAAACTAGTCTAAACAGCCTTTTCAATCTGAAGTATAGAAAGTATAGAGCTTTAACTTCTTGTGTATTCTACAGATCCCACAAGCAACTGTTTAAACTTCAGCCAAAAAAAAAAAAAGCAAAAATGGAGTAGGAAAGTTTTATGCTAAAGTCTTTCTGCACAAAGACTTTCACTCAAAAAAAAAAAAAAGGATGTAAATTAAATGGAATTTCTGTTATTTCAGTGCAGATTTATGTGTAAACAAGCTGCCAGTTCCTTAGTTCAGACTACAAAGGCTGAACTATACTGGATGCCCAAATTCCCCCTTTGGTGGCAATCAACATTAGATTTGTTCTGAACAAAGCATTTTTGGATCCTTTTTCAGACATCTGGTAAAAAACTCTTTGCATACACTATTAACTGGTACATGAGAAAAGCACTTTACCAAAAAAAMCAGAGGGATAATATTTTATAATGTAACAATATCAGACTTCTTTTATATTGGCATGTCTGCATAAATAGTATGATAATAGTAGTACTTCATCTTTTCTAAGTAGGTCACCATAAGTACTTGGAATTATATTACATTTGTCAAATCTGAAAATAAGGATTGCAGCTGGTAATAATCTCACTTTGCCAATTATGCATCTTGGTACAACCATCCACCTTATATTTATAGCAAATAATTCTACAAATAAATAAAAGAGCCAAAACTACAGATTTCAACATAGAATACAGACCAGTTGATTTAAAGACCCTGTAATACCCTATAGTTATGAAGTTTATATGATTAACAATCATGCTAGTACACAGTATTATAATACAGGCAATGGAGCAGTCTGCCTGCTTAGGTGATGGAGGAGTCCATTTGTTTGACTGGAAGGTAATGCTGACTCTTATCATCCAGGAAGTTAATAATGGCTTATATGTTAAAAACCTCCTGAAAATTAGCTAGCAGGTTGGCTGGTTTGTTTTGACAAGTACTCGCCAAGAGTAAGTATCCTAGAGGTTTTGAGTATGTCCTCAAATTACTGAGGAAAAAAATGGACGTTACGTGGGCATTTGACCTCTTGCCCACACAGATAACTGTTTCCCCTCCCTGCCAGCCACAGCCTCCAAATAAGAATAAGGAGGGCCAGTCTTTGAGGCAGTCAGGACATTAGGGAAGGAGGAGAACATAAAGAGCCACTCTCTCTGCCCCAGTGTCAGTGGCTATTCACTTGCTGCATCAGTAACACGCAATCCAAACATTCACTTCATGCCCTGGCTTTGGAGTCCCTGAATGACAGAATTTTGCAATGTAAAGGTGGAACCATATGCTTGGGTTGGGGTTTTTCCCCCTAAAATGACAAGCAGAGATTGCTATCTTCAAAAGAAATGTAGAAATAAAAAGAAATACTTTCTCCTGAGACATGGAARGCAGGTCCCATCCAGTTTTATGGCACCTTAATATCACAATACATACAAGAAACGTTTGCGTGATTTGGATGAGACAGGGTTAACACCGGAGACATCCTTTATTTTATTGTTGCACATTCCGTCTGAAATGGTGGTGCAATGCTGAGCAAAGGAAAAGATGGCTGGCAGGAGCAGTATGACTCTTTTAATTATAAGAAGCTACATCCTGGCTGGGGCTTTATGTTAAACAATTTGCTGGTTAAGCAACCACCTGTTCCATCAAGTTAGAGTGGGCCCTGATTGAAGAAAAACATTTAGAGAGGCAGCTGAGAAGTATCAATAATCCAACACTGAAAAAAATAAAAATACAAAAGGGACATACAGTTCTACCCATCAAAGCAGAAGACTCCATAAAATTCAGTGAAAAACACGTGTTGCATATATTTTAGATGTTAGAACAATCCACAGAACAGGCATATTCCTGATTACAAAATAAAATGAAGATAGATAAAAAGCTCTGCCAATCCTCATGTTACCATGTCCATACAATGGAGCTCTTAGAAGCAAGTGAGGTGCTGTGCCACACACGTACAAAGGGATGCCCAGTGAGAGAGTCACTAACAAGCAAAACTACATAGGAAGTAATGCTATGTTACCTCAGGTAAAGGAGAAAAGGAAATGAAAAAGCATCTATCTGAATAGCTACCATGATGCTGCACAGAACTCAATATATTATGATCACAGCACAACAGGGAGATTAAAAAGGACCCCTGACCAAGGAGAACAACACTGGAGAGATATATCAATAAATTATACTATGCTTAAAAAACCAAACAAACAAACAAACAAAAAAAACCAACCCACAACACTTCTCAGGAAAACCATTTCATTGATGGAGAGTTTTTCTCCAAAAGGGTGTTTTCAACAAGGAAATTAAGAAAGATACATAGCTTGACAATGGCAAAGATTCCCATAACTCTTAAAACCCAGCATTAAGGCTCTCAAATACTACTGCTCTCACTACACTAGTTTTTCCCAATCGTACAGCTAGACAAGCTTAGCTTTTTAAAACCTTCTTCTTATGACATGTGCATGTGTTGCTTTTCAGTGGAGATCCTGTCCCAGCAATATCATCATGCTTCTCATATTTTGGCTAAGTTGCAGTTTCCTTACCTTCCTTTATCTGAATAAGCTGCAAGAGTTAATGATTTCCTTGCACTAGCCTTGAGATTTCTGTACAGCTCACACTGGCTTTATTCCTAGGCTGTGAGCATCAGATCAATGTCATTCAGACCTTGGGGGCAGCAGAGCAGTATCAGTGAAAGAAGTACAGTAAATGCAGCAAGAATAACAATCTGGTCTCTCACATAGAGTAAAAATGCTATAGTCTAGAGACTATGTGTTTGCTGCAGGGAAGCAAAGAGGTGATATAAAGCAGTAGCACACGTTGCTCAAACATCTCCAGGGGCAGAAAGGAATAGAAAAGACAGGAAGATTAAGGATAGAGACTAGAATGCCTTAAGGATATTTTTTTTGTTTGTGTCTCCTCATTTGCTTTTAGTCAAACTACATGCGTGAAAGCACCACATACTAATTGAATAAAAACAGAACATAAAGAATCTCAGAAACTGAAAATCCCATTAGGCTGTAGGTATTGTTCTTATGGATTAAAACAGACCACATCATGAAGAACAAATGAAGATATCAACAATTTAATGCAAATCATCAGCCCAGCAATACAATAACTTCTCTGAATAGCAAATAACAATTTTTACCCTTCTCATTTTTTGCTTGTTAAAGTTTTTCTTTCTAAACAAAAAAGATAATGTGTGTCATTTATTCAAACTGCGTAACTACTTTTCAGAAAATGAATTTGTAAGAGTGTTTTGAAAGCTCTACTGCGATTTTTACATTTACTCTATAAACTGAATGATGGCATGTACTGAAGAAGCTGGATATCTAGGATGCTGAGTGGTATATCTTACAGATACAACCTGAGTTTAAAATTAATTGTTCCTCCTTTCCTTGTTGCACTCTTTCCAAGTTGCCACCTTATCTCTGGAGTAGGTTGCAACAGAATTTTTCCATCCCTTCCCTCAGTAACATCCAGACAATGGTAACACTGAATACAGTGTTATCATTTTGCTTTCTTACTTTCAAACCACAAGTTATTATTTCTATATAAGCCAATTTTAAGCTATCACTGTTACAAGATTTAAAAGACATTGCATGTAAATCTGCACTGTAGAACACAGAGCAATGGAGAAAGGAAGTAATCCAGCCCTGACTGAGCTTGCTTATAAACAAAAGGCAATGGGGTTGGCAGTGTTACTAAGACACAGACCCAATGTGACTCTATTGTTCCTGGGATTTGAGTTAGCAGCTCTGTACCACAGTGTGTAATGTAGAAACTCCCTTAAGAGCATTTTCATTGGACTGTACGCTAAGAGATTTTTTCCCTTGAGTAGAGTACTTTTGCTCAGTATTTTCAGATATCCAGAAGTCTAATCAGTACATTTCACTGTACTGCCAAGGACACCATCTTCAGATAGGACATGTCTTTGATACCTTAGGGAATGGTGAAAACATTGATAGAGAAAATGCAAGGTACTATTTTAAATGGCAGGAAAACCACCAAGGATTACCTTGTGTTGACAGTAAAGCAAGAGTGTTTTCTTGGGCAATCACTGCAGCATAAATCAATCTACACACCAGTTTGCTTTAAAGTAACCTCCTTCTCCAGCCAGCCTTCACTTACTACACAAATTCATACATGTGAAATTAGTGCATTTCCCTTCAACAATCAATAATTTGGCTGTATCTTTCAAAAATCATGATGACTCAAATAATTATTTTATCACCTTTCTCTTCCAACAGAGTGCCAAACTAAGAGTTTCCACCAAGTCCTGAAATAGCCCTAGGAAAAAGTAATCTTTTCTGGGCAGCACTTTGCCTTCTCCACATCCATTTCCTATCAATGCCAGATCCAGAGTGCAGATAAAGTCAAAGATTGTGGCTGCCCAGATGGCTCTGTGGAAGGCAAATTACAAGTGAGGACCTGCCTGTGTGGCTGGGACACAAAGCCACTGTGGAGGCACAAAGTCTTCTAATAGACTTCTAGGTGACCAAAGCCAGCTGCCTGATTTAGGAGCACGTGCCACAGACTCAGTGCATAAAGGAATGAACTATCTCAACAGCACCGAAATCTACATTAGCTTCCCTGTAAACAAATCCTTTCCTTGAACAATACTACTACTTCTGAATCCTTATGCGATTTATAAAATGTGTTGTTAATGTTCATGTGTTGTTCATGTTCAGTTGTACAGAAATTTTGTCTGTACAACTGTAAAATCCATTGCTAGAAAACAAATACACGATCCATTCCAGTTAACTTCACTAGCTTCAAGGTAAAAAGTCTTTCATAAGGAATTTTCCAACATAGATTTGAGAGACTGGCAGATTTCTGTACTAGCCATCTGCATCTTTGGTTAGCTCAGCTGAATAGTTCTCTGTTCATCTATTTTTAATGTGCGAAGCACATTACCAAAAGGAACAAAACGATAAACAGCAAACTATTCTTTAAAAAGGCAGAAAACATCTCTGTCGTATGAAGTTATATAAAATATTTCTCTTTTATTCTAAAATCACCCTAAAGAAATTCTGCCCAAATATATAAAAATTTGTTTTGTACATTTAATTAGATGTTACCTGTGACATCTGATTGTGAAATTTGGTCAGATTTTCAGCCCATCTGGTGTCCATATTAAAGCAYGCAAATCCAGATTTTGAAAAAGTTGTACTAGAAATTAATTATGTTTTGGTCATTCTCATGCAAATTCTTGTAATGAAAGTTTTACACAAAGGTTTTCAGAGAAGATGGATTTAGAGGGGGTTTTATAAGAGGTAAAGTTAGCCAAGACAATCCTCTGTGGAATCACACAGTGGTCTCTCAAAAGACATAGGCTCATCAAGCACCTATACCRGCCCCTTCTTCAGATCTATTCAGATTCTTTGGATGAAATGTAGTGCTGTCAGCACACGTAACCAGTGCTGTAAGCAAATATCTGTCTTCCATTCCTGCAGTGTTCAGCACCACTTAATCCAGCTTCCAGATCCAAACACCACTTAGCACAGCTGATGGATTCCCTGGTGGTCAAATTAGGATGGTTCTAAGTCCACAAATAACACTGAACTGCAGCACCCCAGGAACTTACAGGTCAAAAAACTAAGGAAGACAACTTGTGGTTGCCATCTCTGGTTCAGGTGCATTAGCATCCACTTAAGTGCCATTTAAGCTCGTACATCCTTCTGTCAATAAGGCCTTGAATCTGCTGCATGACTTCTAAAATCAGACCCATAAACATTACTTTGAACATGCAGTACTTTCACAGGGAATGGTCCAAATGCATGCCAGCATCATCTAATTCAAAAGCAGTTTTTCAGAAGAGATCTTGTATTGCCTAGGATTGTAGAACCCAACAGCTCTCCATGGTGACTAACCAAATGGAGGAAAATCCTATTCTTCCTTCACTGACAAAATGTTACTTGAGCTGTGAATCAAAGTCAAGCAAATGTAAGTAAGCTGTTACTGTTCTATTGTCAGCAATCCCATGCAAGAGAACAACACTGCAAAGAAGTGACACATACTAATTGACCTTTTTGTTTCTTTATGGCTAATAAATATTAAAACAGAAATTTATGATTACATAAAGCCACATTACTCATAACATCTTTTGCCTTAAAACTCCTAATACTATMTAGAATAGGTGGCATCAGAGCCCTTCATATGAGACCAGTCAAAGTCCGCACCGATTTTTTATCACTATACTCCAAAAGAGAGAATCCAGAAATGCCTGAGGAAATTGAAAGGAATAAAAAGGGGATCCATGCCACATACTGGGTGCATAACATATACCAGACAATGGTTTGCTCAAGCAGCCAGATGATAAAGAAGAACTGACATAGTGATTATCCATATTCTTTCATGACAACTTAAGTCCTTTAATTAGTAACAGCCACTAAGCATTGCATTACTACTATTAGTAACTCAATCTATTGTTGCTAGATTGCCTTTTGTGTCTGAATCTGATGTCTCAGATGAGATGTGACAGTACTTTGCGAACACCATCATGATAATGGCATGATCTGGCCTCAGCAAAGGAACCAATCCTTGGAATTATTCTCAAGGTACTCAGAATTGGTCAAAAACACATGGATAGATTTTTCCATCAGAAAATTCCAATTAATGAAATGTGGNAAAAAAAAAAAAAAAAAAAAAAAAAAAAAAAAAAAAAGACAAGAAAATCTATCCACTATATTTCACTAAAAATTCTGGAACATTTGGATTAGACCAAAATGTTCTCATTATGATTTTCATACACTGTTGCCTTTTTTAAACTCTAATTAACTTTTCAAAAATCAATTTTGATAATTTGTATTGTTGCAACTTTAATTATTAATACAGCATGCAACAAAAACAGTTAGAACAAAAAATTCTAATTCAAAATTAAAATGCTTCAGTGCTGTGAAAAAATTCAAAAGTCCTAAATTATTTTTCATTCTAATTCACTGTGTATCCAAAATCTCTCAGTTTTTTGAATTTCCATCTAAGTGGAAGTTCATATTCTATCATCGGGAGCTGCCTAGAGCTAGTGCAGGTAGAGCATGCAGGCTTCAGAATGTACATTTCTCAACATTTTGAAAAGCAGCACTATTTTATTATCTTTAACATGCACACACCCATTAATATGGATGGCTCACACATCATCTTCATATTTCTCAAATACAGAGGGTAATTTCCTTTATTACCAGCACAGTCTTCCCCCTCTTGCCCCCGCTATCGCTACCACCTGCAGGCAGTAAATACTGACACTAGGCCAAGCAGACTGATGAACATCTAGTACACCTGTATTTAATTTTTCCTTGCACACAACTGGACTGGTTTACTATGCCTAGCTCTTGAGCCTTCTAAGTTTGTCGTGTTTTCCACACAGTTTTCTAACTTGTTCTAACAGCAAATACGCTCTCTGACCAGAAACACATCTTCTCTTGTAAATTCTGTGGAAGTTTCCATATAGAATTACATAAATGGAATATATTTATTACATTTTCTGTAATACTTTCACTTGTTTCAAAAATATTCAGGCTCCATTCTTCTTCTCCAGGCCAGACCTGTTAGAARTGCTGGCAGTGCTGCTCATCACCTATTTTGTGTGTTCCTTTAAACTCATGCTGGGCTCCTGGTATATATGTGGGCTTTTTTCATACTGTTTAACATCTCAGGTTGCATGTTCTGAAAAGAACCATCCTCTGCCTACCCACAATACCAAAAATAGTACAAGCCGCTTCTTTTATCACAGCAACATGACTCCATTTTGACCTAAAGAAAACATGCTAACCAAAATAGCTATGCAGTAAGTACGTATTTATGTCCCTTTCCACAGTTAATAAAAGAAAGTAAACATATTTGCATGACTGGGTACTAGAAAAGATCAAAGTGACTGAGTTTAACTGGCTGGCTCTAAATAAATATCCTAAACAGTTTTCATTTCCCTCACTACTTGAGGATTTCTCTAAAGGGGAAATATGCACTTTACCTGTACAAATCTGAAAGGAATACCACTGGTATCAACAGGAGGATGGGGTTTTAAGGTCCACTTGTCAAAAAAGCCATAAAGGGGAGTAATAACCCAGATACAGACTGAGAGAGGCTCTTTTTTATATTAGTCCTATTCAAGTTCCTGTACCACGAGGGCTATAAAGGAGTCAGCTGTACAGAGATAACAGAGCAGCCTCCTAATGGCTTTTGGTAACTACCACACTGGGCTAAGCAGATGAGTCACCTGGATATCTAAAACTCCAAATTCCCGTCCCAATTCTATGAACCATGCAAACCAGCAATTAAGGTCATCTTTAATGAACCAAAAAGGTCTACAACAACTTTTCCAGGATTTTTTTTTTTTTCTTTTTTTTTTTTTTTTTTTCAAGGGTTCTCCTAAGAGTTTGGTCCCTTGCCTGCACACCTCTAACTCTGTCACAGTGTATTGTCTATGCTCCCTTGCTTACTATAATTTTCCTGAAAATCTGCCACAGTAATTAGTGCAGCATTTCAGAGTGAAAAGGATGATTAACAGCCTGGCTATCAATAAACTGCCACTTTATGCTTTGAATGTTTGGCCTGGATTTTAAAAGAATTAATATTAAATTGGCCAAATAATGCCTTCCTGCCCTCCAAAATTTGTAGTCCTACATTGAAGAATTGTTTAACTATGGACAGATATACAAACATCCAGCCTGAGTGCCACGCAAATATTTTAGGAGCAGTGCAACTGATGCACATAATATAAATATTTTAACAAGTGCAAATACTAATACTTCTTATCAATAGAAATAATCTAGCATATACTGCTTGGGAATGTAACAGCTTTTTCTGTCTAGAATTATACAGTGATAAAATATAATATGAAGGCCACTTAAACATACTCACAGAGGGAAAGAAGTTTAAAAAAAGAAAATTATTTCCTTAGTACAAATAATAAACAATATATGTAGACGATGTCTTGGTTAAGGAAAACAAATGCTGCATCATTACTACTGTCACATCAGAAAACAACAATTTTATATTTGTCAGGTAAACACAGTGAACTTATTAAGAACCTTTCCTGAGAACTGAAAGAACCATACATCCCATACTCCCCATCCATGAGATATATAAATTATATTAAGCCCTGCTCTTGCTTTTCAGGCTGCATCTGGTATTAGCCTTCTGTTATAGTAACATTCAACTTTTAACAAAGACCTTTCTCTAATTTACTTAAATAATTATGCAGAGCTTATTCATTAATGTAATCGGAAATACTTCACTCAGATAAGTTTTATGAAATTACACTATTTTGTAGAAAGAAATAAAACACTGCTCATTGCATGGTAAATTCCAAGAACTGAGTCTGTTAAAGCAGTATTTTATTTGAATTGAAGTATTTAAATGTAAATTTCCCTTTTTTTTCTTTTAGATATATTAATCTCTATTAATTTTATGAGTTTCCAGTTAGAAATTTGACTTTTGGATTAAATTCTTCTATGTTTTGAGTTGTTTCTCCCAATATCCTTTAGGAAGTCTCTTCTCTCTGGGTGAACATGTCAATTCTCCTACCACTAACAAAGAAAGAGGACTTCATTCCAGGAGAGCCTCTGCCAAAACTGCACTAGCATTTTGGCATCATTCAAAAGGTTTTTTTAAGACGCATGAAAATGCCCTTGTTCAAACAATTAGAAAAGAGCAATAGGCTAGTTATTTAACTAAAGTGTAATGGTAACTATATGGAGAATTGATATTTTGCCTATTTTAGTTATTCTTTGAATAGATAGATGGATGATGATCCAATTCTTTACACTCCTCACTTGTACTCTTTGAGCAACACAAACCCACCTCACAGAACAAGGACTCCTACTCCCTAACTGTTGTTTTGTGACTGTGTAAACCCAAGTTAACCCCCCTCAATCTGTCTGCCTCCACCCCCCATTCTGTGATGTCCTGGCATTGCCTGAGTTTCAGCATAACACTCACTGTAACACACAGCTGCGAATCACCACTGATAGCACTAACTTGCCTCTAGCCAAGCCAGGAGCTCCCAGTTCTTGCTTCTTCAGCAAAGCAAAGTGTACTTCAGAGCAACAGCAATAGAAACAAAAACTAGCCTTTTATCAGCTTGGTGGGGAGAGGGAACAGGAAAGGAAGGATGGGAGAAGAATACCTGGAATTCTGTACAGCATGTACTGTTTTTCAATGAGAACAGATGCACTGTACAACACAAAGTAGATTTTAAAAATAAAACACTTCCTACAATAAACAAACCATTTAAGCTTCAACAAATGATTGAATCCCAAGGGAATCTGTCTATGTCTTCCAACTAATTTAAAGACCTACATGCAAAACTCAGCATATGGAGCACATTGGGATTTCAGTCAGGTACTTCAAGGGACTTTGGGACCATAAAAATCAGCAAATGGATTAAAGCGGTCTCAGTATAGGTTTTCCATCGCTGACAGGTATGTCTGGATAAGTCATTGAAATAATATTACTTATATCATAAGCTGATGCAAGCTATGAACGTAAGTTAGATTTTTTAATTTTATTTATTAATTTGTTTGAGAACACTGTGCACAAGAGGACACCATTCCATGGAAACTGGTTGTTTAAATGTAAAAAGAGGAAATTATAATGCAACACACTTGAGAATGAAATAAAAACCACAAACTTAACATTCCCATTCTTCCTAAGTAGTTTCCTACATCCAAAGAGACACTTTCATGACATGCCTTTTGAATGAATCCACACATGCCATATATATCTCGGTATGCTTTGGCCAACCTCAAGTACTGATCAGCATTGCCTCACAAAATAATGCAGCAGTACAAAGAGGTATCAGAGAAGGGTAAGGTGAAGTTGAGGTGAGGGGGTTTATTGGGTTTTTTTTTTTAACCTTTCTTACACACTTCCTAAGGTTCCTGGGACTTGAGATTTCATTACATAGGAATATTCCTGATATCATAACATATCACTGACCATCGAATGCCTCAATATTACTGAAAGTCAGCTGAGAGAGCTGTAATAGCAATCACACTTATCAGAACGATCTAACAGCAGAACTCCTGAACCAGCTGAAGAACATCCTGACTGATACAAACTAAGCTAATAAAATTAAGCATGGCTGCATCTGCATGAAGGGTTTTGCCAGCACACCTGTGTTGCTGAGAGTGYGTGATGACTTTTCAGTTACAAGAACACTGCGGACAGGATTCCGTCAGCTATAGATGTGACTGGAAAACCTCTTCTCCAGAAATGTCAGGAGAAAAGGATTGAAAGCATCAGGTTTCGATTGTTGTTTTTTGTGGTTTTTAAATTGGTACCCCAGTTTAATCTCAAGCTATCAGTAACATAGAATTCAAACAAAATACATCGTTTGTCTTCAACTCAGTTTTCTACACACAAAATTTTGAGAGAGAAAAATCAAACTAGCAGAGTAAATAAGGCGTCCTCCTTGGTCTCAGAGATAGTGCAAGAGATAATGCAAGATCTTTTCCCTTCAGATCTATAAATCTTTTGGCCCTGGCATCTGTTGGCCCATACAACTCCAATTTATACAAATACTAGATTACATGGACGTCTCATCAGCTCATTCGAGTAGGCTAGTCACAACTGCATGCAACAGTTGGCAGGATCRGACTTTGGACACTACGAAACCCACAATCACAGTCCATTCAGCAGGAGAACTGTTCAAATATCAAGGGCTAAAAGCTAATGCTCAAAATTTAAAACTGCAGTGGGTAGTTTCACTGTGAGTTTCTCTCAGCACCACCAGGCTTTCCTGTCTCCTCTCCTGGAGTCAAGAAAGCATATTTTGGGATATGACACCTAAGGAAAGAGAGCATTAGGGCACCTTACTGAAAAGTAGCCAAAGAAATACAGTAGAATACAAAGAAAAGTAAAGGTGAATGAGATAGTAGACTAATGGCAGCCAACAACAATATAACTGGAAGATGGAGAGGTTACACAAATGATTAATATGGTTAATAATAAAAAGGATGCTTCCTCTTAAAGACAGAAATAGAGGGAAAACAATAAAACAAGGGAAGAAAGAAGAGGTTAACAGTTGGGAGATAACAGAGAGAGAAAGGGCAAAGTGGAAAAAGGAAGACATCTATATCGTCAGTATTATCAAGTTTCCTGATATTTCCTGAAGAGCTTTAAAAACTTCAGCTTTCACTGAAGTTAGAACCTAGTCTTCATAGTTAGATACAAAAGCTATATAATATTCCCCACCTGCTCACACACCAAAAAGTAAACAAGAAGCTAAAGATTATATCAACAAAAATACCCTCTTTTTGGACTCATGGTTCTGAATACTCAGAGTAGGTAATACTTCAACTTCTGGTTTATTCAGTGTTATTTATTTTGCTGCTGTTCTATTTCTCTGTAAACAAGCCTCATGAAAAGTAATGAGATTGCCTGTTATAGCACTTAGGGGATATTAAAATTGCTTGTTACATTAAAATAATTAGAGAAGGATAAAGAAAATAAGATCATATTAATCACACTCTACACAAGCCTATCCAATATATGAGAATCTAACCTTTGAAGAATAGAGTCCTCAAAAAAACCTACTTATAGGCCTATGATGGGCCAAAAAGTTCAACTATCAACCAAAACAATCAAGCTTAATGAAAATCTGTAAAAATAACTGCAGTCTGTGCTGTAACTGATTAGATATTGGATGTAGCCACTCTTCAGCAATTTTTGCTTATTAAGAAGAATACCACAGAATACCATGCACAGAACTTACTCTCCACAGAGCTCTCCTAAACAAAAAGTCTTCCCTTYGGTTTCTGCAAGACATCCTGCATGACCAGGCCCTAGGGTATTTAACTAAACAAGGCGCTCTACTTAAGTTTAACTAAGCCTGGCTTGGACAAGTTTTTCTAAACTCAACTGTAATACATTGTTTCTTCAACTTTATGATACAATAGGGTTTTTTCAAGGGAGATAGACCTCCCCTAAATATGAAACAAATTTATAATATAAATAAAACTAATCTCATTGGTTCCTTTCATTCAGCTCCCTTTCCTTCTACAGTACCAATAAAGTCTAGTTTCCTTTTTAGTATTCTAAAACTTTCAGAGGAGAAGGGAAGGAGCTGCACTGACCTCTTTTAGGGCTTGTCCACAGACTTACAAGTGTATGCGTACAATATATACACATCTACCTACATATGTGTGGCTTACAAACATATTCTCTTTGAGACGTCTCTACAAATACATTATTTACTTTTCGAAGGTGTCTTTTTTCATGTGCTTTTTATTCATGCAAATTCTTCATATTTTAAGATTATCTATTGATTGCTAAATAATAAATTTTAACTAAGATACAGTATGATGGTCAGGTTCTCCAAGCTGCAACAAACTTTATTAAGACAAAAATAGCTAGCTTTTTCTATATGTAACAAATGCTTGCTATGTAACACTTTGAACTGAATCCATCGTTTATCCAGCACCTAAAGTAAAAGCTTTATCTGTGTTGATTTACTTTTAGTCCCACAAAGTTCAGAGCTGTCTTTTTTAAATGATACTTCAGTAATTATGCCTTCAGAGCCTATCAATAAACACCAAGTTTTGTATACAAATGAAAAACAAATGAGAAACCTAAAAAGGTTAGTGCTCAAGAGATACAGATCTAATTGTAATAACATTTTTAGAAATACTTTAGGGCAATATACACTTCATTATTAAATAATATGAAGCATATTTCAAACAATGCATCAAGTGAAAGGATAAATTTTTACTCATAATCATACACTCTCATACCTACTTCCCTAATTCAATTTACTACATTAGAACATGAAGGACTGTTGTTTAAAAAATAAAAAATCCAAAACTGCAGGATGTTAAAGTCAAAAAAAAAAACCCAAACCCAAAAAAAAACACCAACCGAAAAACCCAAACCAAACCACCAAACCAAACCAAACCAAAAGAACCCACACACACAAACAAATAAAGATCTCAAAAAGGCAGGGCAGATATTTACCTTGTCAGGCAGAACAGTATTTATAACTTATTCATTTTTTAACATTAATAGCTAACATGAATGTCTAACTAAAATAAAACGTAATACATACTGCTTTCAAAGCCAAGGAAGCAATTAAAGCTAATCAAGTCACAAGTTGTTCTCATCTCATGAATGTCACATTCTTTGCAGGAAGGAAAGATGTTAAGCAAATGTCACCCTGTTCAAATTTTGACAAAACTAACAACATGCAAGACAAAATGTCCAGCAACTAGGAAACCACAGCTCACTATTTCTTAGTCTGAACCCCAATGAACTGAATCAGAATGAAAAATAAAACCTTTTTAGTTCTGTTTCCTCCTCTTATCTTCTACTTCTTAAAAATAAAAAGAAAGGGGTGATATTCTGTAGCAGCTGTTAGCAGATGTTCACTTTCGCATTTCAAAAACTGGTAAAGGCCATTGTCAAAACTAGTATATTCAACTTGGTGAAAAATTTTTGCCAATTCCTTCTACTTTAAAATTAAGGTACCAAATCTACATTGACATACATAACAAAAATTTGCATGGTTTTCTCATGGAACCCAACAGTGGTTGAATGCTCTCTGTACCCTCTCCCATTCCTCAGAAAAAATCAGCTTAGTGTTTACATGTCCAACATTCAACACAAAGGTTCAAAAGTACCGGCCTTTGTTTTTAAAGGTGATTTTTACTTTTTAACACCACCCTCCTCTCCCAGGGAATATGCTGCATTATAAATTACTTAAAATTCAYGCTAAACATTGAACAGATAAGAATACTATTACTGATGGACTATAATTCTAACCATRCACTTACTAAAGCTTTTTCTTTTTTGATATCAATATAAACACAGGGCATTCAGCCACTAGAACAAGTAAAGTCTAGAAGCAGCAGCTACTTCAATAGCAGCTTTGAAATAATATTTCTTATATTGCCACGGAGACAACTGGTCCTCACGTTCAGTGTGACTGAATAGATGGTTTAAAAAGCTTAAAATACAGATGTGATGCAGACCTCTCATCTGTCCTTTGCTTCCTCACTCTTGTCTTTCTCCGGTAAGAATGTACAGTTACAACATGTTTAGTCTAACATGGCAGTGAAGACTGGGCACAAAATAGATGCATAGTAATACATGTTTGGTTTTGGTTGCATTTATTTCTCACAATGTGGGACCCCAATTTAGGTAACCAGAGATGAACACGTTGGAACAGAAAAATTACCAAACCCAAGCAGAGCACATGAAACATATCACTACTGTACTTTATTGCCCAGATTTACTGCAGAGAAGGAAAATCATAGCAGAAGAAAAGCAAGTGTTCTTAAGAAACAGAAAAGAAATGTTCATGTTGACATCACATACAACTTCTGGACAGATGTGCCCTTTGAATAGAAAACACAATTCTCTCTCACCAACAGGGCATTAACTTAATGTTTGTGTGAAGAAAAATTTTGCTATTTGACGAAAGCTATTGTTACTGCTTACACTTTTGGTAGGTTTTTAACTACAGCCTGAGCTGAGTAGAAATGAAATCTGAGAGAAGCAGAAAAAGCTTGAAAACATCCTTCCCTTTGCATTCCTTCACTTGCACAACTCCTCCCTGACGCTCACAAGTAAAGCTGGGTGAGTTAATACCAATGCCTTGTGATATTTCATGCCAAAGTTCTCACCAGCTGATCTGACAACATATTGCCCTTTCCCAGGCCTTTAGAATTTGGACTTTGAAAGGTTGAAATATGCAGACACAAGTTTTAAAAAAACACCTAAGAATTTAGAAGTTTAAAAGAAAACTAAGATCTTTAAAAGTGACTAGCAATTTTCGCAGCCATCCATTTTCAGGACTTTAAAGGGGCCACAGTTTATCCCGAGGTACTCATTGCCTTACAGTAAGGCCTCCTCACAGTGTATGCGAATACCACCACTAGCAGAAAGTAAATTCTGGTAACCTTACCCCCATGGCTGAGTTACATTTTGGTCAAGGAGCTAGGAGGATCTGAACTGTAAATCCATGACTGTCACAAATTGGCTATAACAGGTTTATCTATTCCTTTAACAGAAGCTTGAGTTTAATTATCTCCCTTACTTCACAGCACAGCACTTTTAAGTAAATAATGCTTGAAGAAGCAGACAATGAAAGAAATGGGACGAGATCATAATCAGATAGGTACTTTCTTTTCATAACTATACCTACCAGACAGCTCCAGGGCTTTCACAGAAAGCCATTGGACATGCTACTTAAGAGAGAAAATAAGGGACTTGTTACATGCAAGACCTGCATAAATCACAGAGAGGATTTAAACGCGGGGGTTGCAGGGGCAGGAGACGTAGGCGAAGGTACAGAACAATCTTGTCCTAAGTCCTGTCCTAAGACTCCATAAGGAACAGGGACTCAGCTTCAAGGAAAAGCCAGTTAAGAAGCTTGGATGAGTGTTCAGGTAATTCTTGTGCAACTTTATCAATAAACCAGAACCCTGTGAAGTACTTCAAATATTCCAAGACCTACCTAGGTTATTGGAAGAAAACAGGAACCACTAAGGAGCAGAGTATCTGCAGGGCTACTACACTGTGCCTGGGGTGTATATTCAACTGGTTTTCTCCATTCAGAACAAGAAGTAGTTTCTAACACGAGTCCAAAAATTCACAGAACTGCTATAGTCCAGCAGCACTGGAACAAGAGTTTTTGGATTACAACCTTGCATAGCATTTTCTCTGCATCTTATAGCAACAGAAGAAAAAGAAACAACCAAATTAATATAGCCCTCTTAGGGAAGTAAGTGTTAGAGAGCAATGGAAAAGGATGTGGGGAAAATCAGTTCCTCTTGAGAGAAAACCAGGACATAGAAAACAGGGTAACATGTTCTGAAAGGTCTCTGGTAAGATATGGGATAGGCATTACAATGCCCTGCAATGTTGCATATGAAAACAAAAGGGCACCTATGGAGGACTGCATGGAAAAGAAGCAGACAGGAAAAACTAAGAAACTGTGCTTATAGCCTCCATTATGCAAGGTAGTTCTGGCTACAAGAGACAGCTCTCAGAGAGAGCAGGATAAGATGCATTTCAGTGGAATGAGCTTGGGGTAAGCCTGAGGACAGAACCAGTGGGTTGGCTGAGGGATGGAATCACTGGAGAACGAAAGGCAGATGCAGACAAAGTCACCAGGCATTGTGTGAAGCGAAGACTTAGAGAAATGGAAGAGAAAAGCAGGGGACAAGATAGGAAACACGCAGATGAGAAATATGGGAAAATAGGACAGAGGGTGACAGAGGAAAACAAGTAAATGTGTCTGACCATGCTAAAGAGAACAGCATAATGAAGTTTGGAGTAAGTAAGTTGGGAAGTTGAGAGTGGGCTGAGAAAGCAGAGGTAGCAAAAACAAAGCACAATTTGACAAGTGATTTGCAAATAAGAAAGCTTGTGGGAAACAGAGATATTTAGAGAAGAATCAAAGATATCCTGGAAATATTGGCTAGTAAATATGAATAACATGGGTTCAGTGATGGTTTGCTGAGAACAACATTCAATAGTGAGGTTCACAGGTATAGGAAACAGGAGAGAAACTAGGAATTCAGGGGGTTCCCAAATGAAGACAGAAACTGCCTTCACTTGCAATTCAAAATCTGAAATCAGGTTGTTAGGATTCATGAAAGAGCCAATTTATTTAARTATATTAATTATAATTCATTCTAATGTATTCTCTAGCTAATAAACCCAAGGTATTTTATTCCTTCCAAGCCTTTTTCTGTTTTACATGCATAAGGATTCAAAAATAGTACTATTCAAAATTTAACCTCCAATAAATTTAAATAATATGGCAAATACATCACAAAGACAAACTAATGGATGGTAAAGTATCAGGTTTGTTTTGAGGTTCATTTGAAATAACAGGATTCTTCACAGTGGTCATGAATAAAGCATTTAATTTTGATTCATGCCAATAAAACCTTTATGGTTCCCTGGTATATATTACAAGGGCTTGTTCCTTTTTTTTTTTACTGAAGCCAATAGCAAAATTCCACTGACTTCTATATGAAATAGATTTAATTCTCATATGTTGACCATATGCTGATATATTATATTCCCATGCCTATGTTGTAATGACATTTCTATATTCTGTACATTTTCAGAATGATATAGCACAACTCCATCACTTCTATTGCTTCCATCCTTCAGCTCATTTTATTCCCCTATTTCAGTGTATAACCTGGTTTACTTATTTTCATCCCTCCTGTTCCATGATCATCTGTTTTTCAGCTCCTTATCTCTGCCATGTCCATGGATAATATTCCTTTGCCCTCTCGTATTTTCCCATGCCTACATTCTTAAGCCACTCCAGATCTGTGGCTATGCCCTTATGACTTTAGTTTCCAAGCTTTCGTTTCCAGGATTCTGTGGCCGAGTCTTGAAATCCCCCCAGGAGGTTTGAACACCCCATGTCCATTAAATTTAACAAAACACCAAAATCCTTAGGCTGAAAATATCACCTCTACTTCTAAATACAATAAATTCAGAAAAAAATGCAATTCTGTTTCTTATGAAAGCCAAGCCAAGGTCAAGCAGTCAGATAAGAACACAGCCACAACACCAGAAGCTTAATAAATGCTGTTACGCCTTTGCTAGAACCTTTCCCATCTTTGCTGACTGCCAAGATATTCATCTGTAGCTAGAAGCATTCCCCTCCCCAACCAGTTCACATCTGTTTAGTAGTGAATATACTTCTGCAGTCTGGATAAAATAACCTATTTCCTGCAGATCTCTCTAACTGCGACAGAGAAGCCAGAACCAAATTCTCAGTCTCATTTTTTTTAAAAAAAACAACTTTCTTTTTAATCTGTGGTAACTTTTCAACTGCCAGTGAGGATCAAAACAGAAATGCGAAAACATCAACATCCTAAACACTGGATTAAATTCTTGTCAGGACTGAACAGAATATTTTTTTTTTTAAATTCTGGTTTTCTATACAGTTTTGTAAATGCAACTTTTTAGCTACATTTTCTATGTAAAACAAGTCTGGAGTTTTAGACTTCCTTACTGAAAAGATACACGGTTGCTGGAACTTTTCCCACACACACACTGTACAGAAATTTAATATGATGCAATGAAATTCAGCTTGCAGGACAGATGCTTCCTTGAATAGTAATTGCAATTTTAAGGCTTCTGAACTGTAAATCTGAGATAAGCCGAGGCTTTTTGGATGCTCATCTGAACCTGAACTCCAAACAATATGAAGTTCACACATCACTAGTAATTAAACAATGCAGTGGTTTTTTTACTCCAGAATTGCTGTCAAAGAGATGAGAGCTATCATTGCAAATGCTGTGGTATTATTTACTTGAATTTTAAAAAAAGTTCAAAGAACAGGAGGTTTATAGAGATAGAACTTTTACTGAGACACATACCACTATCAGAAGAAAAACAGGAAGGAAAAATGCAAAGGAGGAAATACAAACACGAATGTTCCCTGTTTAATTACCATGCCATGAGGGTTGACATCTCTGTTCCAGAACTATAACCTTAGAAGCCCAAAGCGATCCAGCACACCTAGACAGCAATAACGCAGCAGTTGGTAGCAGCTTCACCTGATGGTTACAAATGAGCTGYGGTATGAACTGGAGTGACCAAGAAGTCTCCTTCCCCAAATACTTACACTAAAAAGAAACATGGCAAGTGGTCAGATCCTGACCATTCTAGGAAATAGAGACAGAAGGGGACACACTTAAGGAGGGAAAAAAGATGCAACAAGAGAAAAGGACTAGGTCAGAAGACACTATCTGGGAGATTTTATAACAGGTCTGAATATCACTAATTTTCTAAAAGGTGCAGATTTTGCATTCTACAGGAATGACGTAGTTTCCAAGAGAACCAGTGCAGATTCTTCTGAAGAGTGCCATTGTTCCTGGTTCATATTTGCCCAGAATAAGGTAGAATTGCCAACACAATTTCATACATCACTTCAGAAAACAGCAATGGAGAACCACACAAGCTAATTTTTTTCAGAATGGAAACTTTACCAGACTAAGGAAAATGTCATTAATCCAAAAGTTGTTTTGTTTCTCTAATCTCAGCTAGACCTTAGATCTCCTCCTATGTGGCTTCCCACTCAGGCCTGTATGTGTGTGTATGAAAGAATGCATRCATGCAATTGTCTACATTTCATGGCAATTGCACATACAGTTTGCTTAGCCCACCTTACACTGCTGACCAACTTCATGTAGAGTTGCTTTACTGCAAGGCCGTCATGTCAGCATCAGAAAGAAATTTGAACAAGCCCATAACCATAATCAGCTTGTTTCTGACTATAGGTCTGAAGCAGCTGAAGTGCTCCTTTCCTCCCTTCTGCTTTCATTCTATTCTGATGTTGCTGAAAACAGAATATGATCAAATGTCAGCAATTTAGATACATTACATGAAAAATACATTAAAAAAGGCTACTGAGAATATGACCAGGTATTAAGATCATAACACACACACACTTTTTCCAGTCCAACATACATACAACAAACCTTTTTCAAAAATGTATGCAAGCCTCAGCTCTTATTCCAAACACGCAGAGACAGATTTTAATTTTTATGAAGCATGTCAACCTATATCTTCTATTTTGATAGATGTGGCACTAAAAATCTCTTCAGTGACTATTCCAACCAAAATGTGGGCAACAACACATTTGAAGCCAGATTGTACAACATTTTGTCTGGTTGTCTGGTTTCCATGGAAGTGTGGATACGCATTAGTAATTCAATGCCATTCACCACCTTCTGCTCCTGTAAAAAAAGGGCAACGCAAATATGACTGAATTAGCTGAGTGGGCAGAGAAAAAGTAAGTACCAGCACATCTACATGATTCCCTGTACAGCCAGAGCATTTATGCCACTTTTCCTTTTTGTACACTCTTTGGGACATCTCAAGCCTTCTAGCCTCAGTGTTTACTAAGGTGGTTCATTCAGCAAAAAATTCTGTATATCTCTCAGGCACATATGTCTGGTCAACAGAACATGAGTGGAGATGGAATTGGCTTTGCTTACCTCCCATCTCCAGAATTTATGGCAGTCTTTAGGTTAGGTACAAAGAGGACCAGAGATGTTTTTACCCTACAGTACCATGGGAACTGAAGGCACAATAAACCGGGGAGGGAGGGGATCAGTCCCGTTTACAGAAGGGCTTAAGAATTGTGTTGGTTGTATTGAAATTGCTACTTGAGGAGATCACTTAGGGGCAAGGGTTCTGGATGCGATCACAGTAATGATGAGGACATAGCATAGCACTGTAGCTTTTCTTCTATCATGAGAGCAAAGCTGCAGGAGACAGTACATGTTCATTGCATTGCAGCCTCCAAAGTAATCCATGCCCACGGTGACACGACCCAATATTGTGCCGCATTCATGAAATTAGGTTAGGAAATACATTTTGAGCTTTAAAAGGAAGTGTTCAATAGTTTAAGAAAAGATACTGTTAGTGTTTATGAAGGGGGAAAAATGTGGAGTATTTCTTCTTATTACAYGTATTTAAAATGCCAGAGTTCTTCCTCAGGTAAAGTCTTTTCATTATTTTAAGAAAGCCTGAGGTGTTCATCCAGTGTTTCATCATGAGAAAAAAGAAAAAAAACACCATCACCCAAGGTGGCTACATGAAATGCAGAGAGAGCTCATGAATTTTTGTGAGTGAAGAGACACAGATCACCAGGCACCTATGATACAGTATGGTTTCTTTAACCTTAAATCTTTCAAATACAAGAGTCAGGATAGAAAAAGATACATTCCACTGGTTTTCTGATTCTATCCTATGAAGACACAGTTTTGTCACAGGTTTAACTGATATTCTTCCAATTCAGACAGTGTGATCACATGATATGCTACATACGTCCATCTTCTAAGCTAAATGTTATTTAGCTCTTCATGAGCTATCGATACTTCATATGTAGGTAGAAAAGTCATACATTCCCTTACATTTTTCAGTCTATCTCCATGTTTTGCATAGCATATGAGCAGTGTTTATAATGGGACTTTCAACATGCTGTCATGAGCATGTAGAGGTACAGGTGGGACATCCAAATGCATCAACCAGTTGTGCTAACGAGAAACAGTTTTGTATTATTTCATATTTTGAATTAAAATGCTTTTAAATATTACCTGTCTTCATATTTAGTTTTATTACATTTCAGTCTTCAAAATAACAGCAAGAGAACAATAAAAGTGGCAAATAAAAGTTGTTCTCTTTAGTTTTACAATGGACTGGAAATCTGATTTTTAAATACTTTAATGCATGACTCACACAGCCATTACAATATAGTCACCTTTTTCATCCTTCAAGTCTCTTAATATACATAAAAATAAATCTAATAGTACAAATACATACAATTCAAAATCTGTATTAATTTAACCTCTGATTCTACAGTGTATTGTAAATAATTCTATGCTGAAGTGTGTTCAAAATCCCCCAAAAAATAGTAAAAAAATTTTAATAACTTTTCAGCCTAAAGCATTTGAATTAAACCTGCAATACTGAAGCTTCCAGAGCTACCATAGCACAACAGTGGATGATCATCTACCATGGTCCAATATGAATGGACCATGGTCAATATGAAAGCTGCTAGATTCAAATCGATGCTTATGCTATAAATAATAGGAAACGTGTATTTCTGTGAGTACTTCCCAGCAGACCAAAGGTATCACACCCACTGATATATTCAAGAAAGATCCGTTAACCACTCAAACTTGAAAAGCCATTTAAATTTCATTTGAAATATTCCATATATCCCCAGTTGAGTCACTCCTCTTTCTCCTCCCTGATAGATTGATTTTAGCAGAGGCTAATTACATTCTGAAGATAATGTGAGTTCAATCACATCTTAATCCCACAAACACAGTCAAGCACACACCTAGCCCTGGGCCACAAGATCAAAGGTGGTAGTGGTTAGACTTAAAACACCCTAGTAAAGACCAGGGTTTGGGTGGAGTGGAGGGGGTAGAGGGATAGAGAGAAGGAAGATATTCTTTACATGCAGCACTATATTTGGTATTCGCCAATGTTTTTAGACAGTCCATTTCTTCAACATCAAATTCAGGCAAGTACAATTTGATTATGTCTTTTGGTAACCGGCTGTTTTTCATCTTTGTTTTTTCCCCTAGATACCATTGTCTATGAATGTATCAACATTTCTTGCCTATGATCAGCCCACAATAAGTTACTGTGGAGTACATCATGAACTGCTTGCTCACAAGCCCTATGACTCGAATAACCAGGAAGAAACAGTGGAAACACACCTAGAAACTGATCTGGATCTGAGCACAATAACAACAACAGCACGAATCAAGGAACACAGTCAGCAGCTGGCTTAACTGGTTTTTTTTTTGTTGTTGTCTTTTTTCTTTCCTGTAGCAGAGGCTGCAACCAAATTCTATGTAACATTATGGACAGAAGTGAGAAGACATAATATTATGGATTCTAGGATCCCTGTTCAAATTAAAAACGAATCACAAAGATTAATTGTTTCAAGTCTACAATTTGTAATTAGTTAAGTTGTGCAGTATTTTTTTGACTTCAGAGTATGACCCTTAAAGTGAATCTTTTTCAAAACTCATCCTACCTACCTGTATAAACTGTACAGATGTAATGTATTTTTCATATTGTAAAGTTTCAATTACCAAGAACAGCTGGTATGTACAGTACCATAATTTAATTACATCTTACTTTACAAGTTTCCGTTTCTAAAGTTTCAAATTAACAAAAGTTATTTCTTGTGTTATTAAGTTACTCTGTTTTGTAGGGATCATTTTGTTACTGCTTTTGTGCCCAGAAAACTTTAATCTAAAATTCTGTCCTTTGCAGAATATGCACCGTTTTTACCGTGTTTAATGTGTAGAATTTTATCTACTGGTTCCAGAAGTAATGCATTAACCAAAAGGAGGGTTTAACTATTCACACTTCTAAGAAATTCTTGAAATACGTAGCCAAGTTTTCTTATAAATGAAAATAAAAAAACAATTTAACAATTCTCCTCACACTTACCTGTTGCCTTGAAATACAGCCTGATTTCTAAATCAGAAAAATGTAACGATAAACAGATATATTTTAACAACAAAGTTTATGTATGCAACTGTTAGCCAACGCTGATGATGTTTTGCAAAATCTCACTGTTCTGCAAGACAGTATAGACAGGAGACTTCAACAGGCAGCTGTCTTTACAAAATCTGCTGTGAAAGTATAGCCTGCCAAATCAGGCATTTGTATTTCTACTTAAAGACAAATAGGCCCAAAACCTACTTCTGTCAAAGACAGCTGCTGACAGAAGTGGCAACAGAAAAAAGCCCTTAGAGTTATACTACTCCTAGAATGTAAAATGTTACTCAAAAGTAAGAAACCTCTACTTTGCTGAAAAATATAGTAATTCAGACCAAATGGTAAAGGTTAATAGTCCTTTAACATTATGATACATCAAGCTAAGAAAAAAACCCCAAAACCTTTAAATACAAAAAAAAATGTAGTATCAAGTCTTTAACAATTACTACATTGCTTATTTGTCTACCATTTAATATCTGGATTAAAGCATTCTTATATCCCATTCTTCGGTTTTAAATCTTCAAGACTTCTCAATACTGTATGAGAATAACTTTTATAATACCACCCTCATGTTTTAATCATAAAAGATTACAGAAATTAGAAACACATTATATCATGCCGACTCACTGAAATATAAAAGGGAACATGAGCCTTCCAAAATATAGGAGAAAAAAGTTTCATATGGTGAAGCAACTTTTTTATAATAAAGAGAAATTATATAACCACAAATCTATTTTTCTGAATGTTTATCCCACCATATTTTCATGTAGCTTCAAAGCAGAAGACTGAAATTTAAAATTACAGTTCAACTGTTTGTACAAAATATAAAGCAAATATAATGAAAATAGCTTCAAAATACTGTTAACAAATGAATCTGCATTCACTATCTTTTAAGTGGAAACAAAGTGTCAAAACAGAATACATTGTATTGGTTATTTATTTAGCATCTTAGATTTTGTAACATATTTTGCATAAATTATTTGCTATTCAAAACATTACTTGTCTTTTTAAGACTCATCTTAAACCTCCACAGTTCAGTTTCTTATTTCTTTACTACATGGTTCTTGAATTTCTGGTCATCTTCTACAGCGCTGGAATTTTACTATGCACAGTTTGAAAATACATCTTGCTAATTATAAAATGAAACAAAAAATGCAGGTGTCATTCTGGAGTCGAGTGACTTTTGTACTGCAGGAAGAAGTTAACTGCTTCATTTCAAAGTTGTTTTTAAGGTTTAATGTTTGGGCATTCTGGTCATAACAGAAGGCCTGAGCTGTTAGGATCAAATACCATCCTCCCAAAAGATTATTTCAGTTATTCTTACTCTGTCCTTCCTACTCTTTACCTTGACCCACTGCCCTCAAATATTTATGGTGTGTGAACGTGGTCCTGGCACTGATGCAGTTACTCAAAATGCACAAATGTTCAAAGGCTCCATGTACTTCTAATTTATGGAGAACGGTACAACATGAATATTTTCAATGTTAGACACTCTAATGAACTTAGGCTAAGGAACATGATAAAATATTTTCTAATGCCAAGAATCACAAAATCTTTTTGACGTATCTGGTTAAACAAGCACAACTGGGTATATATTCATSTACACACAAACGTTTCTCCTTTTGTTTCTTTTCCTCAATAATGAAGCATACATTAATGAATCTGGTTTGTCTTGGACGTCTCCTGAAAGACTTGTAGTTTCAGACCAACATATCAATAGACAAATGGCAGAATAGCAGGGTTACAGAAGTAGCAGCGATTCTGCACCTCACAGGTCTGCTATACTATCACAATCAACTTCCTGGGCATTTTTAGTACCAGGCTCTCCATCACCCCAATGGGCCAGTCCAGTGCTCTGAAAGACAGATACAACATACCAGGGCCCAAAGCAGCAGTGGAATACATGCCCACCCCAAATCTTGAGTGTTAAAACATATGTTTCCATACATATAACTGGATACCATTTTTTTAAATGGACTACATCAACCCAAAATCTTCTCAACAAGATGGATGTCTTCAAGAAAACTAGATGGCAGGTAGGTACCTCCCCTAAAAAATCCATATCACGAAAAAAATCTAGGTTAAGCTAACCCAAACAAGGACTCACTCCTAAGGTCCTATGTTAGTGTGTGTACGCCTGCTTTCCAACAGATTATTGCCAGCTATATACTGACTCGGAGTGCACAGAAATAGTAAATGCTTTAGTTATATGGACAAAACAAAAAAATATCACCTAATAAAGCCCCAGTCTTCTAAGCTACAAGTTAGCAAGAAGAAAGTAGGCTGAGCCTATGGGTTCAAATATTTATTTACAGAGGGTCACTTTCATATATCATTTCCCTTTGCAACAAGATCCATAAACCAGAAACAGAGGCAGCCAACAGCATCAATCTCAGTCTTACAGTTAAGTGACACCACCATACCCTGGTAGATCATTTTATCAAGAAACAGCTGGGCAAATTCATTATGCTTGCAAAATACAAACTGATAGAGAGTATAACCTCTATCAATTAAAAAACCCAGACAATTTTTAAAATAAATCTAGCTACAAGCAACAATTCATACCATCCATCAGTGGATCATGCTTGTACAGCAATTTACACAGTTGAAACACCCATTAGGAAATTGAGCACAAGCATCTGAATGGAGGTCCTACATAAAGAAGAAGGTATACCGGAAGATTAATGATTAATCTGACAAATTACTGCAATGTCTCAAGACAGTATATAAAAAAATAACAAACACCAAAATAACATCTATATAAGAAAGCAATCGACTGTTTCAATTAAAAAGTGATCAAAATTTGCAGTATAAGGCATTGTACAAACTATTCGCAAGGGATCTGAGAGATACCACTAACAAAACAAAACACAGTTTTCAGAGAGCCATCACAAATATCAGACTTCTTTTGGCAACATACAACAAACAGAAAATGTACCAGCCTCAGAAGTTGTGTACTAGCTTGCTTTACTGACAGCCACTCAATTTCTCCCCTTCTCTCTCAAGGCATTTTTTATCTCTTACTGTTATTTCCAATCCTCAGATTGGACAAGAGAACAGAAATTGTGCAAAAACCATAATGTGAATGGTAAAAAAAGTCAAAACAAAACTGCAAGGGCAACACCACTGATTAGAAAAATAAAGCCAGGATTCCAGTATCAACAGAACTGTAATAAATTCTGGAAATTGCTTTATTAGTGTCATGGTTTAACCCCAGCCAGCAACTAAGCACCACACAGCTGCTCGCTCACTTCCCCCCGGTGGGATGGGGGAGAGCATCGGAAGGGTAAAAGTGAGAAAACTCCTGGGTTGAGATAAAGACAGTTTAAGAGGGAAAGCAAAAGCCGCACACGCAAGCAAAGCAAAACAAGGAATTCATTCGCTACTTCCCATCGGCAGGCAAGTGTTCAGCCATCGCTAGGAAAGCAGGGCTCCATCATGCGTAACAGTTACTTGGGAAGACAAAYGCCATCACTCCGAATGTCCCCCCCTTCCTTCTTCTTCCCCCAGCTTTATATRCTGAGCATGACGTCACATGCACTATCCCAGCTGAAACCAGGACAATGGAATACCCCATTGGCCAGTTGGGCTAGCTGTCCCGGCTGTGCTCCCTCCCAGCTTCTTGTGCACCTGGCAGAGCATGGGAAGCTGAAAAGTCCGACTAGCAGACTACTTAGCAACAACTCAAAACATCAGTGTSTTATCAACATTTTTTTCATACTAAATCCAAAACACAGCACTAGGAAGAAAATTAACTCTATCCCAGACAAAACCAGGACAATTAGCAATGTAGGTACTCAAAGATGGTTAATGTAAACAAGTTACATAATCATGTATAGTGTCAAATATAAGCAGCTGTATTTAGTTCCCAACTGGTCTAGCAGAAATAGTCTGTTGAACAGGTGAGAAAGAACAGTTCAACTCATGTTCCCTAGCTTGATCCTCCTCTCTTGAGGGAAAGATTTTTTTGCTCCAGACTTTTGCATGGGTCTCAGGGGCCTGGGCTTCCTGAAGGCAAATCTTACCAGTAAAGGCATAAATATCTGTAAATGAATATAATAATGGTTTTACTTGATCAGATCAAAGGTACATCTAGGCTTGATAACCTGTCTCGAACAGCAGCTGAAAGATGAAACCCAAAGAACTGAAGAATGGGGCAAGCACACAGCAGTATTTCCACACAACGCCCCTACAGTCCCCAACAATTTGAAGGTCAGGGACTTACTGAGCCAAATGTGGTGTCTTAATAGTCCCTCTTTGAATGTGTACACGGCTTCTTTGAAGACATATACATTTGTAATATTCACAAGTCCTGCAGAAAGTAAATTTACTTTGACAAGAAAAGCTGTCTCTTTCCTTTGTTCTAGTAGAAATGAATGATAGTGTAATAATAACACTTTTCGCTTCCATTTTTGACACAAATATGATTACTGCATAATTAATAATGACAAACTGATGACTTCCAGGTAGCCTGAATAACATCCATCCAGTCATCTAAAGTACAGACCTTATCTGAAACCCTGTAGATTTAATTATCAGATTTCCCTCAGGGGGGTTCTTAAAATCAAGATTCAGCTCACCAGAAAGCAGAATATTTTTTCAGTTTCCTCAAGTCCATCACAATGGTAAACAAAAAATAAGCCYGTTTCTCACAAAGTATTGCAAAACATTTTTCAACATAGAAAGACACACATGAACCTCTTATTACATACAAGTTTGACTGTAGGATCCATATTTAAAAGTAGATGTTCATTAAACTCCTCAAAAAAGTTCTAACGTTTAAGTGAATTAATAGTTCTATTATAAAGTAACAAGGCCAAATTCCATTTTCCTGCTCTACCTAATTATAGAGGTAGAATCTGATTAATTTTAATTATAAATTTTCAGAATAAATCAATGTGAACATCATCAGAGTTCATGATTGATGCTATTTTAATGAACACCTAAGGAATTAACATTTTGCCACTAGAACCTTGCCAAGAATTTTTACGTAAGCTGAAATGCAGCGTGTACAACTGTGAAAATCCCACATGGCATGGAGCTTATATTCTACTTTATCAACATCAATTTTGTATGTAAATAACTCATTCTTAAAACTGTCTCTTTAGATGGTTAACTACAATGGAGCACCTGCTGTGTAATAGCAAATGAGCCTGCAACATGAAATTCATTATACCCAGTCCTGTTACATTAAAGCTCTAATACATTCATAGTAGTGGACGCTTCAAACTGTCACCACGATAGACATGACACATGTAATGATAATAATATACAAGTGAGCATTAATTCATCTTGCATTAGTATGTAATTTCTTTGGATTAACATTAATGTTTGATGATTGCCATATTAATTGCCTTAGGTCAACTGACGTAAACAGGATGGATGTTATTGTAATAAACTCTAAAGGAATTAAAAATGTTCAGTTATAAGAATATGGTTTTTCCAGCTTTCATAGAGAGTACCTGCCACTTTGTATTCCATCAGAAATAGACTTTTAAGGTGGATGCAATTCAGCAATACTTCTATCTGCAATCTAATCATAAAGTGATTGCACCAATGAAACATATTTCAAAGTCAAATAATTTAAACATTGTATATACTTATTCTGTGCTTCTTAGAGAACAAAACCTCATCAACTAGGGATGAGAATACTCATTAAAAGAAAACGATGTGTCCCTCCAGACTGTGCACTTCAATAATTTCAGTAGTTTTATACAAGAGTGTGTCATAAATGAGGCATGGAAAGCCATTAACTGAACCATTCATATTGAATACATTTTGTTGTCATTTATTCTTTCAAAGAAATAATGAAACTGATTTATTTTTCTAGTAATGATGATGCACCTCCCTTTTACGTCTTACTGTTGGAAACTTTATTTTTAAAGAACCTGTAAACTCACACAATTAGTCTAGACTTCACTATCCAAAAGCCTTATTCTCATTTTCAGGAAAGGAAAAAATACAGCTATCAATGGTATATCTGAATATGCAAATAAGATTCATGAAGAAGATTTTTTTTTTCTTGTCTTCTGCTTTAGCATTATCTAGAGAGTTCATATTTCTTCTCCTTACACTTCTGCAACTTGCCTCTTTCTCCAAGTTCTAACTGTCACAACTGAGAATGCCGGAAACAAAAAAAAACTATTCAGGCTCAGTTACTGGAGGGGAAAAAAAAAACAACCCAATGTTAAATGCCTTTCAGGTGTCCGTTTCCAGAACAGGTTTGCTGCCTACCGAGCACACGTGAAAGCTTGTCTGACTCAAGTGCCTTTTACTTCACCAGTAGATTTTGCAAATATAAACTCATAAATATGCTAATGCTATAACATGCTAATAAAAATCAACCTTTTTTTTCTTTCTACCACTACACAAGGTTGTGTTGGGTTTTRTTTTGGGGTTTTTTTAATCTCTYTGCACCCTAAAGTCTTGAATACATATGATTAATAGATGTCAGTATAAACTGTCCTAATTCCACTTTCATCAAGTGATTACAACACAAACTTTAGAAGTGGAACTGGAAGGGGTGAACGTGGAGTCCTCCCCATCTCAAAGCAAAATCAACTTTACTATGATAGATGCTTCTCTAACTTCTTCAAAAACCTTCAGTCTCTGGGGAACACAGTATCTACATCAATCTGTATCCACGCTTAACTATTCTTGCTATTAGAATATTTTTGCTTATGCCTAACCTAATTGCTACTTGTAGCTGTTGGAGGTCTACACCCATATATGCCATGGCCACCTTGAAAAATGCCATACAGGTTACTGCTGACTGAAAGTCTCATGATGTTTTAAGAGAAGAAAGTAAGATATTTTCTAAAATTTGAGCTTTCAGAAAGACAGATGCACTGCTTGTGAAGATGACGAGTACATTTTTTTTWAAAAAATCTTTTTTAAATTATATACTTAAATAGGAATGGAGTTAGTGAACCTGATTGGGAATAAGCACTATTGATTAAATTTCTATTTCCATTTTTAAGAAGTTATAAGATTTGTAAGACAGGATTCGTAATCTATTCTATCCATTTCTATGCTGCTTTCTTCCTGAAGCTTTCTTCCATTTCTTTATTTCTTTAAATAACTCCTTGAATCTACAAAGAATCTCGCTGAAGATACCTGGATCCCAAACAGGCATAAAGATCTGCCTCTGTTCTGCACTGGAGGATCAATCTCATGGTTTAAATTTAAAATGACAACTCAAATGTAAATTGCTGTCAGTCTCTTCTCCCATATTCACAAGCTTTGGCACTTGTTCATTCTTTTCTTCCCTACCTGCATGCATTTTGCCTCAGGATTTTTGAAGTTCCACCTTTTCTTTACCAAAGAAATTAGAGACCCACTGAAATTAAGAACTGATTTCAGATCATGTATACTGCTAAATTATATTCTAAGATTCCTTCATGTAATATGCAAGTGTCTTACTAAAACGCAAAATTATTCTTAGAAAAAGAATAAACTAATTTGTGCTTCCAGAAATAAGCATTAATGGCCTATTGTAAGACTTTAAATTTTTCTTTTACAGAATTTGGAGGAGGGCGGGCAGAAATTTATGCAGGCACATTGCTAATACCACAAAAATACAATAGTTACTGAAATAAAACACTCACATTGCCAGCTAAAACTTGAAGTGATTTAAATGCAGAGATAATTCAGTGTTACTCCTGAGAGAGGATGTAAAGAAAGGCGATATAAACATCACAGATGCAACTAAGTTATGCTGCAGGAACAAAAAAATATATTCTCAAAAATTATATGGAGCTAGAATAGAAGATATTTAAGGCTGGTTTTTAAAAGGAGGTACAGGCTAATAAGGCACTAAATAAAACAGGAGATGAGAAGGATYAAATTTAAGTCTGGACTGAATACACACAGGCAAACAACCTGATAATGAAAAAGGCTTCTGCCTTCCTCCCAAATGAAAAACATTTTGTTTCCATTTTCTCTAGTACTAAATATCTTCCGTATATCTGAGTAATCAGTAAGACAGTATCCAAATGTAAATCATTAAGAGGGATAAAAAAGCTGGCCTATGAACTAAAAGGAGTAACTGACCACAGAAAAAAAGGCGACAAGACCCACATATGCAAACATTTAAATCTCAATTCTCTAACTGCTCTGGGAGGCAAATAAATAACTCTACGTTAGAGCCTCAATCAAGTGCTTTTATGTTAAAAATAACTTATTGCTAATGACCTGTTTCACCTAAGAGGACTTTAGGGAAGCCAAGGGAAGTGGAAAAGTAAATCAAAGACAGAATTATTAAAAAATAAATAAATAAACAAATAAACAAGAATATACATAAGGACACCAAAATATTGCTCATACGAAAATTAATTCAATTACATGGGGCAATGAGGACATACAATGCTGCCTATCAAAAGCAGAGGTCTACTACGCTTTAGTGGTATATTTTTCCATTAACAGCACAGTTTTCAAGACTCTCAGTTATAAAGGTAACATTGGAAAATAATTTAAAAACTAAGCAAGCATTATAAAAGGAAAATCTTTAACATATATATTGTAGCATCAACAGGTCAACTAAGCTGAAATAGTATGAGTTGCTTTATAAGTTTACTGTCTGACTGAAGAGATAAATAAGCAAACCACCAATTAAGAGTGAGAGTGAAATGTGCTATCTACCAATAACAGCTCTTGAGATCCTTACAGTTATTTCTCACGCAAAGCCAGTATCTCCATTAAAGTTGTCCAAAAATGAATCAGCATTTCACTGAAAAACATCTTCTCCAATGCCACAAACTTTAGGAAATATATCCAACTAGGAAAAAAATTAATTCTATCTATACAGGAGAAGGAGTAGATGTGTAAAATGGAGGAAGAAAGGAGAGAAAACAGTAAAAGAAGCAGACGTAAAAGGAAGACCAAAATGATTCAACTATGAAGGACCTGACAAAACTGTGTAACTGGTCATTATGGTAACAGATTAAGATAAGCAACTAAACGGGAAGTAACGAAAATGGGAAGGCACAAATTAAGCTGCTCATTCATATTGATTGGTCCCAAATCAGATTTAATCCACTGGGGAAGGGGAGCGAACACGACATCTAGATTCAACAAGCTGTCTACCTCATCTGCCATGGCAGTAAAAATAGGTGAATAAGACGTTATGTTACGTCAGAAGGATAGGATAGTAACACAATATATATATTAAGACAATACTATCTGAATTGAGGTTATCTTTTCAGCTTGAATACTTCATTCTGTTTGGACATCTCAAGGTGGATGTATTATTTTTCTTCTGACAAAAAGGGCTTTTACTTTGCAGCAATAACTCTCAAAAGAATTAGTTTTAAAAAAATGCATTTTTCACCTTTAGTAAAAGCACACCAAAAACCGTAAAATACTCTGCTCCCAAAATTGTTATAAAAATAAGAGCTTTGCAATAAGATATACTTGATTTAAGGATAATGAAGCAGGTTTTGTGGGCTGCAGAACCTTATAAATCTTTTCTGATTTCTTTTGGGGTAGAGGGAAAAGAGGAATTGTTGAAGGAAAAGATGATAGATTACATTTGCCTGTGGGTAATAAGGCTTCCTGCAAGGAGAAACAGCATACTCTGAATGCAGTTTGAGGCCAAAAGAGACATACAGAGTCTAGTCCTGGTCAGAAATCTCGGCTGCCACAAAATACTGATAAAAAATGCGTGAGGAAAACAGGATGAATTCACACTATTTTTCAACACTTTTTCTTGTACTAATTTGCTTAGCTTAAACAGTAGGTCAAACCACAATTTCTTCCTTCTGCTTTGCAGAAATTCTTCCATCTTGCATCATGAATGTCAATAGAAAAAGAAAGTAATAGCCAAACTGCATAAAGAGAATGTCAAAACATCAAAAACACAGCACAATTCCAATAAAAAAAGAGATATAACCAGGACTGTATTTTAACAAAAATATTGAGTACATTTTTCAGAGAATGTTTATAAGACACTACAATAAACATGAGTGTCTGGCAATATAGCAACAACAAAAAGCACAGCATGAAATATCCAACACAGACCACATTTTAAAAAAATTAATAAGACCCCCTTCCCTGCCTCACCCTACCCTTATTTTTACCAGATGCTACACAGCTGTCCTTTTATATCCACAGAGCTGAGCCTAACTCCTTGAAACAAGATGGTATTCTGGCTCCATTAAAGTCAGTTGAAGTTCCACCATTGGCTTTAGAGCATTTGACCTTTTAAAGTAGTGGGATTTTTGCACGTCTACAAATGATAGTCAGGAGTCAGCAATGGAGATAAGAATGAGTGTTTTATGTAGCACAGTTTGACATAGGCAATAGCCACAACACACTAGCTAATCTCATAATTAAATACTCACCTGCAGCCTTCTGAGATATTTCCTATACTTGAAAGAATATTTGATGAGAGGGTAACTCCTTCCTTCTCACACTGAAAAAACCAACTCATCCATATAGTGATTTAAGAATTTAAATTTTATGTGTCACTGAGAAGCGGCTATTAGGAGCCTCCCAGAGACTGCCCCCCTCTTGACCAGAACCTCCTCCACCTTCTCCTTAAGAGAATCAAAAAGACACTGAATCAAAGCTATGCTTTACTGCAACACAATTCTGAAAGAGCGAAAAAGCTGTCCTGCTGGATAAAAGAAACTAAAAATCAAAGCGTTAGTCAGCCAATCCCTCCCTTGCTTATCACATACCCTTCCTTTCCTACAAGCTTGTTCTCAGGCTAAGACTTCTCAGTGGGGGTTTTTTGAGATGCAGTAACTTTATAAAACTCTCTTAGGATCCACAGAAATACTACCTTCTTTCTCTGAAGTCTCGTCCAAGAGACACCAGTCCCTAGCTTAGGAAACTCCAGGAATTTCTCTCAGCTGAGCACACTCAGCTGTTCTCAAAGGAAGTGCATTCTCCCTTCCTTCTGGAAAGCTCCACCTGAACAAGGGCTACAGGGGCCAACAAGGAAAATAAGTGACCTTCCTCCCTGCCTCTAAGCCAAAATATAACATACAGTAACATTCAGTAAAGAGTAAACAATCGAACAACAAAAATCATACTATCAATTATACTATACCAGAACATCAAAAGTCACAGATTGTATCACAGTTCATAGATCAAAAGCATCAGAATAACTTAAATTTTTCTTCTTTGTTGTTTTAGGAACTTCAGGCTATTTTCTAGGTTGCCTTATGTATTACTTCAGCATAAGCTAACAAGATATTGAGTGAGAATTCATTAGCAGCTGGTCAAGTGTAAACAGTCCATCAGTCATTTTTATTTCCTTACTGTCAGCAATTCTAATTTCAACTCTGGAAAAAATTTGTGTTTTAAACTGTGAAATATATCACATAAAATAGTGACATTTGATAGTATGTTTTTAAATTCTCAAGCTTATTGTGAAAAAGTCAGTTCAACACATAATGAAGTCATTCTTCCTTTATAACCACCAAACCCAACTATAGAAAAAAAAAAGAAAAAAAAAAAAAAAAGGCTGCTTCAACTAGAGCAGATGAACAAACTACAGTCTATTCCAGAATAAATCCATCAGTTTGTACCTAAAGCTCCAGCAAAAATTCTGGAAGAATTGCAAAGCTCTCTCGTGTCTTATATTTACATGATTTCTGCCCAACGAAAAGCAATACATATTCTGGGTTGTTCTTATATTCCAGTCAGTGAAACATCAACCAGTTACTATAAAAGGACCTTTCAGCTGACAACAGACGTCACATCTTCAACATACCCAACACAGTGCCCTGCTCCAGTTTTCATGGTGCTGTTTTTGCAGACATGCTTTCATGAACAGCTTTACTACAAGAAATCTACCTGACATTTGGCAGAAGTTCATAAAGAAGGTAGCACCGCAATTAGTCACATAAAATCGCATCATCACCCTTGCAAATTTTCTGCTCATTTGGCATACCAGATTCCACAGAAAAAGGCACAGTGTGCAGGGTCCTGGGGTGGAACAGGACCAGCTTTTTCTTTCACGTAATTGTAGCAGAAGCATACTCAATCTCTAAAGTTATGTTTACTATAGCTTTCTGTTTATTAGAACAGAAAGATTATAAATTTGAACACATTAACTATCTGAGAAAGAAAGCTCAGATGGACAAGTGACTCAAAACATAAAAATGGTTACCTCCCCCTCATCTGTATCCTGACACAGTGGGTAGCTTAATCCTTTCTTGCTTCCTAGTCCAACACCTTGCAGCAGCTTCCCGGCTTGCAGCAATCTTAGAGAGCCTCCTTTAGAACCCTGGGAAAATTTCCTCCCTCCAAATTTCAGGTGAGGCTTGGCTGGAGGTCCACTCCCTATGGATGTGCAGGCCTGGGGCAGCCTCCTGCCTCCCAGGGGTACCCCGGCCCACTCGCGCTCCAGGCAGTTTCCTCACTTGTGCACACCCCGAAGGCAGGAGCAGCTTCCAGGACCTTGCAGAACTCCCTTAAATCCAAAGTGCAGCAACCAGAACAGGTAGGTCAACGCATCCTGTTTTTAAAATAGCATGGTATGAAGTGCATACAGAATACACTGAGAGCATAAACTTTTAACACCACAATCATGCATGGCCTGTCAAGCTGGCTGTTTCCCTGCTAACAGGTTAGGCAAAGTTTCATCCACCTGACAAAACATTAGGTAAATCACTTCTCCAACCACAGCCAAAAGAAAGTGAAGTGATATTCCCTCTTACATAAAAGCACTAAGAACAGTGATATTGACATGTCTTAAATTATTAAATAATTATTAAAATAATTAATATTAAAAGTAACAGTAAGTTACAAAGAGTAACGTTAAATATTAAATATTATTTATTAGATTTTTTATTAACACTGGGAAATTATTGTGGATTTCTGCCATACAACCAGATTCCAGAAAGGTTTGTTCTGTTGGTTGGTTGGTTGTTTTTTTACAGTGCATATCAACTTTCTTCAGAGAAAAATGTTAATATGAGAGAACAGCTCACATATTACATTACACAAATGTAATTTGGTTGCTGTTTTAATCTTGTACAGCAAAATTCCAATCTTCTATTTCTTGTACTTGAGTTCTAGTTCATGAACAGATTATAGGATGTAAAATTGTTAGGTAGATTCTAAAATACTAAATTTAGATAAGTCTTTCTAATGTAGTTATAAATTTGGCAGACTAAAAAAAATCCTACTGATATGATAAGTTGAATCACTTAAATGTATTACTTTCATGCAAACAGCTTATGAGGAAATAGACTCTTAGTATGCATACAACTATTAATAGCTTCTTTTGTATATCCAGCATTCCCCAGATACTGAAGGCAAAATTGTAGAAGGGACAGATTATTATCTGTAGATAACCCAGAAGCCTAAAAGCCCCACCAAATTTTAGTCCAGTTTTGATCACTGCATATGAAAAGCATTCACCATTACAATTCTACACTAATCTGGGGAAAAAAACAACTTGTAGTAAGAAAATGCACAATGAAGGCTGGGAATATTACTTTAATAAAAATGTAAGCCAATAATGAGTGGGGCTAGAAGGGACCTCATGGTCAGTTTTTCCATCCTGACCACTCTGAAACAGCACAACTGTTCCTAGAGCTGCCCAAACAGATGTTTGCCTAACCAGTTTTTAACTGTGTCCACAAACGAATCTCTACGGCCTCCCAAGGTAACCTGTTCCAGTGTTTACTCATCTATATGGTTGGTTTTTTTAACCTAAAATTGCACAAACTCCGCCTTTTGCCAATTACATTTGTCTTTCTTTTAACAGATATGGAGAATAACTTAACAACATACACCTTATGAAAACCTCTTCCATATTTGACAACGTTATCATGTTCCTCTTCTCCTCCATCTTTTCCTTTCTAAATGACACAAACTCAGTTAAGTCAGCTTCTTCTTACTTCTTATATGTTCTAAAATCCTTGCTTCATTTCGTTCCTCTTATCAGTCCACGCTATTCTTAAACCGTGATGCCCAAAAGTACATACTGAGCTGAGCCCTACTGACAGTTCATTTCATCTGTAATTCTCTACAGCTCCCAATGCCCTATGAACAGTACCACTGCTAAGCCAGAAATCCTGCATTTTTATTTATACAGCTGACTTCTTCCCAAGGGTAATAATTTGCACTTGTCATTTCAGCTTGCAGATTTCAGATCATTTCTCCAAATTTAAAAAAAAARGGGGGGGGGGRGGGGGAGAGGACGCTTTTACTGTCCTATAAAATATTTAGAACTCTCACCAGGGTAGCATCATTCAAACTCTCAGTAAGTCCACTCTTCATTCCCTCAGCCACCTTATTAATGAAAACATGTAATATASGTGGACCCAGGCCAGTCCTTGCAGAATCACACTTTATTAAACTATCCCAAGTTGACCTGCAATAGTATAAATAACAACTCACTAGGAACGTTATTTTTCAGTGAACTGTATTTTCCCTTAATATTAAGTTAACTATGCTTCTCAAGTTTGCTTATGAAAACGTCCTCCTCTCAGTGTGAAACGCCGTGTGCAAAGTCACATCACGTTTACTACTTCCCTTTTAACCACTAGCCAGCTATTCTGTTAAAGAATAGCTGTATTTGACAATATATTTGACAAACAGATGTATTTGACAAAATGTATTTTGAAAATTCATGCTCGTTGTTTATCACCACCTTCTTATCCTGAAGATTTTTACGAAATGAACATTTAAGGATTTCCTGTAGCTTCTTCCTGGTTATCCAAGTTACAGGGACTGATCTATAAATTCCCTAGTTTTAAGATAAGTTTTGCTTTTCTATTACTTGCAAATACTCATTCCTCACTGTTTTTTACAATCAAGGCCAATGGTTCAGCAACTCCTTTCTTAAATATTCTTTAACCTCTTTCTGGCGTGTATTTCACTTTGTCTTATTAACTGCATTAAGCACTTATTCCCAGCTATCTATTTACATGAAGCCTGAAGCAGGTAGAAAAATCGTAGTATTTTTGAGTTACTGTCCCCCATTTAGAAAGGTCTTTACTTTCCTTCTTAGTTCGTCCTGTTAATAATGGATTAGTAGAAACTTCTCTTCTTGCATTCTACTGGTTTTAACACATTCTGTGCCACAGCTTTTTTGGCTGTGTCCACAATCAATGCTTGTCTTCTTATTTACACTGCATCTCTATTTTATTTTCCAGTCACTAAAAAGGTCCTGATGTAGGCAAGTTGGTCTCTTTCTATGCTTTCCACTTTTCCAGAAGTTTGCTCTTGTGCTTTAAATAGCTTCTACCCTCTACCTTCTTTTGAATCCCTTGTCTTTACTGCAATCTTTTTTAATGAATGATTTTGCTGTTTCACTTGTAATCTTTAGAATCATGTTTCTTATCTTCTCATAGTATTTTTGACTAAATTACTTCCAATGCTCAGATTTCCACTCTCTTCTTCACTATTAAAATTCAGTAGTTACTTCTTTCTTTAACAGGGCAAAGAAGTCTTTGGTGCTATACAAAAACTTGTTGGGGTGTGCCTTGCTCTATTATTTTTGCAATAGAATATTTGTTATTTGGACAAAGGAGCAAACAGCCATTCTGACCTAGAAACCACATATAGAAATCTTCATCTAGCCAACAGCCAGGCCTTACAGAACTGAGGGGAAGGTACGACTTTCACAGACAGATCATGGCAATGGTTTCCCAGTACTCYCACAAGAGCACTATGTTATAAGGTTGTCCTAAGCATGGAGCTAGATCTCACAGCAATCCCATGACACTATTTTCAACCTTCTCCTCATTTACTTCCTCCTGTCACTGAAGATTCACTCTCACCACCAGCCAGAGGGAATACCAAGGACAGGATCATATTCCAGCTGTTTGCAAGCAACGCATGATTCCAGATTACAGGCTGGCCTRTAGATCTATATCATAGATAGACACAGACTCTCCACTACAATAATAAACTAGAGAAGAAAAAAATTAAAACTGCCACCCTGAATTAGTGGTCAAAACAAAAATTTAAGAACACTCCTCCTGGTTATTTTTTCAACCTCCCTATTTTAATTGTTGTAATAACTATTTGGGTTTGTAGTATTATTCCACTGGAGCTGCATCTAAATAAATGCCAGGCAAATAATTTGAATATCTGACCTTTACCAAACATCACTTTTGCTCCAGACATGGAAAAGCCAAACTCTTTGGCAATGTCTATGAATATACAGAAGCCAGAATTACATCACCCAATTCACCTCTGTCCTCACCAATGTTAAGAGTAGGATTGCCTCCTCCCCATGTTGCAAATGATACTCCTACTAACAAAATTTACCTTTCCTTTTCTTTTCTTTCTTTTTTTTTAAATGTATGTTCAAGGGAATGTCATCTGCCTCCTTCTTTAACCTCATCCTTGGAAACTGCCATCATGTAGCTCATACATAACCCACATGCCATTCAGTTACAGTGTGTTTCTGGAAAAAACAGTTTCCCCAACCTGGCTAATTACATTTTTATTTTTTGTCTCAACCAAGAGCTAATTATAATCTACAGATACATGCAGAACATATAGACTAGCATAAAACACATTTCATACTGAAACAAATCAGTGAGGCACAAAAACAGGTGAAAGGAGGCAGGAGGCCCCTGCTGTTTCTGAGGAGAAGAGCTGTTAATCTAAAAAGAGRTGTTAGTATATCCAAGAAAGTGAAACAGGCTCATGTTTCTTCATTAAAATAAGCATTATTTTTCTATGGAAGTGAAAACCAGAAAAAATTCAGGGAGGAAAAACTCCTCTAAGCTTTCTAAGGAGGAATTAGCTGCAAGAACTAACAGGTGTTAGGAAGGAAGTTCTCTAATGAGAACCTCTCTACGGGTGCAACCTGAGACTTAAGATATGCACTAAGAATGAATCCATAACACACGCCTTGCCAGGAAAGGATGACGAGTCAGATGGATAAGGGAGAAAGTGCGGGGGTCTTTCTGATTTCCCAGGGTGGACTGAGTTAACAGCTCACAGCCCACAAAAGGGACAGTTCTGCTCAGCTAGCCCACTTCTGCACTCTCAGTTACTCATCCCTGTTTCCCTGGGGATGTAAATAGAGCTTGTGTGCCCTTCTCAGAGTTTGACTCAGCTCAGTAAAAGTGAAAGAAAATTAATCCAACAAGAACAAGTGAATAGTCAGTTTGGCAAGCTGACCTGGCTGACAGACAGGATAACCTAAGTATCAGAGCTAGCACAAGGAAGGGGAGAGACCTGAGTGCCTGACAGCACAAACATGTAAAGTACACAATGGGACTACTTATTCCAGCTGAATTGAGCACTTAGATCAAAGCAAGGGGAAAAGGGAAACTCTGATGAGGTAGAGGGAAAAAACTGCTTCACAATGAGGATGATAAAACACTGCACTAGGTACCCAGAGAGTCAGTGGAAACTGCATCCTTAGAAATCTTACCTGACTGAACGTGGCCCTGAGCAACCTGATCTAACTTTGTACTGGGCCCTTCTTTGAGCAGGGAGTATCACCAGATGTCCCCCATAACCTAAAATATTATAGGATAGTATTTTTACTAATAGTTTCAACACTGAAGTTAATATTGATGAAAGCTACAGAGACAAAATTAAGTAGTCAGAGGGCTTACTACTTGCTTACAATTCTATCAAACATTTAAAATGGCATTGACAATGCTACAGACTGACTGGAAAACAAACATAGCAAGAACTGAAGCACAATGTCAGAAATCGGAAATACAGCTGACTGAAAATTCTCCAGAGGAATCTTTCTTCTATTGATTTTGCCCGTTTATCAAAAGCAGAATATTCCATGGAAATAGAGCAAGCACAACAGATCTCTGACAAAACACAGGCATATGCCCTGCCAGCTCTGCAAGATGGCCTTGGAACCAAAATCTGAAAGTTTCAGATCCACTGCTCCCAGTCTGTTCTGGGAAGAACTTGGAGGTACCAGTCCCTGAGCAGTCTTGCTCTACAAAAATTCTGTTCTTACAGCTCAGAGAGGCAGGTGTTCTAAGGATCACAATAACTAAGGAGCCAAACAGCCTAAGAACCTGGCAGCCTTAGCTGGGGCTTATTCAGATTTTGCATGCTCACTCATATACAACAGCACTCTGATTTCCCATTGGGATCTAGAATAATACTTCATCTCTCATCTCAACAATCTGGTCAGTTGGTCCACAGCTGTTCAGGAGTGGACAGGTACAAAACTGATAATAATCTTGGCAATATCAGTCAGCATCACCTAAGACATCCCAGTGTATTTCATTTTGAAATCTTGCTTTAATGTGTGCAGAGTTGAATACAGGAGGTAGCTGGCAGAATCCAGAAGATTATTAGGCCTCTTTTTTTCAAATTAGAAACAAAAAGTTTTCCAATAACTTGAAAGCCAAGAAATAAAAACTCCATTTCCTAGCCAATTGTAGCAAGGATCAAAAATGTCATTATGAACTTGCCTCCTTAAAAAATGGCTACAAGCTCTCATATAGCATTTCATGATTCCTTTACCTAGTCATTGTTTGGTTTTATTTAGTTCACACTTTCTACTGGAACTTTGCAAAGTTTTCATCTATTTCTCTTCCTTATTATTCCAAACAGTAGACTGGAAACATCATTACCAAACCAAAATGGTTCCTGCTTGTGTGCATATGCTCTCTCACGCATACATTGTCCATTTGTGCATGTGCATAGTTAGTAAAGACACGTTAATAATACAGTGCTCTTTTGCTGTATTAAGGAAAAAAAAAGTACTAATCAAGTTTCCAGAGAAAACATTTACCTTGGGCTCCAGTTTTGTTTTCCATTAACTGCTTACAGGTGTATGTAATTATTATATTTCTTATTTTCTCCTATTTACATGGAATTCAAATTTATTATTATTCTTCATTTCTCCTGCAAAGAGCTAAATATATTCAGTAAGAGAATGGAGGGAGGGATTCCTTTAGCAGTTATCTCCTTTTACAGACTGATAATTCCTCCTATACAATATTAAGGTTTTGAAAAAATTAGAAACATTGCTACTTGACAGAAAAGATAATCCTAGATTATTCCTGAGTACAGCCCCTAGTTAAGTAGCTGGCTTATCCTTTCCTTCCATCTTCATATAAATTTTCTTTAATTTTTGCTACTGATAATGAAACAATGGTTAAAAATAATTAGAATAACCTAAGATAGCAAGGATTTTCCAGTAAATAGAGTAATTAGAATAATTTACTTTATTTAATGTGTTCTACTAAGCATTGCAGCTGTCTGATTTGAGACATTTATTTTCTTCACATACTCAAACAGAAAGAAAATGTGCCAATTGGCAACACAGGCTTAGAAAACAACCACGAGAAGCAGTTCTTGAGAAAAGCTGATCTTGAAAGATTGTAATTAATATGATGGTGGGGGTTGGTTTGATTGTTTACTTTTCCATCCTTCTGATCATACACATTGGTCACAAATGCAATGATACAAAAGAATATTCTTCCTTTTTAGTTAATTAAGAAAAAGAAGAGTAGCACATCAGACAGAGAAACAACAACTGGAAATGAATCCACTGAAATGAAAGTTAAAATAAAAAGGAAGTGCCAATAAATGCTGTTTATGACTACAGACAAAGATCTGGTTTTGTTCTTTAAGTCATGTTTTGATTTTCTTTTCAGAAAGAAAATGGAAATGTGGAATTTGGATCTAGATCCTGAGGTCCCCAATCTCTTTTAAATCACTGTTTTAAGATCTGGCTGAACAGTAAAGACAAAGCATTAAAATTTTTTATGCAATAGTTTTATGATACAGTACTGATTTCATCAAAAGTGATCATAAGCTATTTCACATAAAACTCCATTGTTCATTCCTCATAAAAAAGATCAATAGAAGTTAGGCAAGAAATTAAGTTGAAAAGCCAGTTGAGAACTACGCAGATATCTCAATTTCTATCAAAGAGAAGTCACCTCTATAAATTAAGAACTGCAGCACCTCATAGGTTGCTGGCGTACAAATATCTTAAATCTGAGTAACTACAAGAAAAAGCATTTGTTTTTAGCCATGCAGTAGACTTCAACACTCTGGCTGATGAAATTCATAGGGAGAGCCTTTAATCAACCACTTCCCAAATGATTTCTACAAGGAATTCAAGATGTCGTTCTAACCTTTGTTTTATATAGAGGATTAACTAGCACAGAACTTAACTTAGTAACTACTCTTCCTTTCACCACCTCAAGATTGCCAGAGATTATTCACATTAAAGAAACTTTCTTTTTACTACTTTACGTAATTTCTTGTCCTACCCTCATTACCAGAGTCTTTTTATCTTCCATTAGTAAATAATGGGATTTACTTTATATTAAAAGAAGCTGGCAGGGACATCCAGAAAGTTGCACAGGCTTCGGAATTTATTCAAATGTTTAGAATCACAGACTCCACATATTGAAGTCAGCAGGGACGTCTGGAGATCATCCAGTCAAACCCACTGCTCAAAGCACGGTCAACTACAGCCATGTTCGTTTGGGTTTTGGATGGGAACTCCACAACCTCTCTGGGAAACCTGTTCCAGTGTCCAACCACTCTCACAAAAAAAAAAGTTTCTTCTTGTTTAAATGCAATTTCCTGTATTTCAGTTTGTGCCCGTTGCCTCTTGTCCTGTCACTAGGAACCCCTCAGACATGTCTATAAGATCCCCCTGGAGCCTTCTCTTCTCCAGGCTGAACAGTCCCAGCACTCTCAGCCTCTCCTTGTATGGTCAATGCTCCAAATCCTTAACCAGCTTCACAGCCCTCCACTGGACTCTATCCAGTATAGCCGTGTCTCCTTTGTACTGGAGAGCCCAGCACTGGACACAGCACTCCAGATGTGTCTCACCAGAGCTCAGTAAAGGCGAAGGATCACCCCTTTGATCTGCTGGCTATGTTCTTCCTAATGGAGCCCAGGAGACTGTTGGCCTTTGCTGCAAGAGCATATTGCTGGCTCATGGCCAACTTGGTGTAGGGCTCGGCCTTTCCCTTTGTTGAACTTCATGAGGTTCCTTGTCAGCCCTTTTCTCCTATCTGTTGAGGTCCCTCTAAAGGGCAGCACAACCAGCTGCTGCATCAGCCATTATTATGGTTCTGTATTATCTGCAAGCTTGCCGACAGTGCACTCTCCCATCATCCAGGGCACTAATGGGTTAAACAGTACTGGACCCAGTATTGACCCCAGGGGTATACCACTAGCTCCTGGCCTTCAGCTGGACTCTGTGCTGCTGATCCCAACCCTTTGAGCACAGCACTTTAGCCAGTTTTCAGCCCACCTCACTGTCAACTTATCTAGTCCATACTTCATCAGTTTGTGTTATGGGAGACAGTGTCAGAAGTCTGACTAAAGTCAAGTTAAACAACATCCAGCATGCTATCACACTGAACACGTGTTTAAAGATTGCACAGAGACATTTGGGGCAGTGTAGGTTACGTACTTAGCAAATAAAGGTTTTTTAAGAGAAGAATTTAAGGCATTTTGGATTTGTTTAGAAAAAATAATTCTTTCGTTAAAAAATTGGATTTGGTCTTCATTTATCTCCAATATCAATATTCTATTAAGAGTTCCCTAAACTATCAATGACTGATCTTTTTAATAAGGATTGTTACATAAACAAGAAGTAAATACCTTTTAATCTGAAAGAGAATACATTTTAGAAACGTATTTGGACAACAAAAATTAGCTGTCCTATACAGAGGATAAAAAACAAGATAAATGCATTCTGAAACACCAGACTTCAGTAGTGTTGCTAGAAATGGCATACTAACATTTAGAAAAATGATCAGTCTTCAACATTCTCCAGAAAATAGGAAACTGGTCAAGAAAAACCTCACGTAATGACAACCATTTTCCATAAACTGTAAAAAAAAAAAATCTTGTAAATTAAACAGCTAGGCAGATGTTGAGTTAACCAATACTGTAATATTTATTTGTAATGCTTGTTTATTACCATGATCAAGGATTTATTTCATCTTGGAGAGAGAAAATGCTACTTTATTGAAGGTTCCCTGAAAAAAAATTAGTCTTCAGCAACCCAATATATTTCCAGTCCCGTCAGATATACCAAATACAAATTACTGACTATTGTACTGAATCATCCTCTACAGTGCCATGAGTCGCTCATCACGCTACATTACTTCAATGCAAGCCTTAAGTTGAGATCTGATTAATCCTGAAATAGCTTCGCTCAGAACTGTTAAATGAAAAACAGSGCTTAAGAATAGAAAGTTTTTCATTATCTTTCCCTAGCTCACGTGCATAGATCCGAGTTTATTGCAAATTCTGTAAGACCATCTATAATCAGGTAAATTTAACTGCAGCTTATTTTTCAACTGCAAATCTATTTGGGGAATTCACTAGACTACTTTTGTCTTTTAAGCACACTAAAAATCTTCTTCCTGAACAGTTCATATCCAATTTCTGTATAAAAATAAATGTTTGACAAAAGTTAACATTTAGAAAAATAATTTTCAATTACACATGCTGCATATAAAATGTAAGGACACCCATTGTAGGAGTGTTCAAAGTCAACTGAACTAAGTACTCAGCCAATGTCAACAACAGAATTATGAAAACTACATGTTTTCCTGCATAAATGCCAGCATAATATGCCATATGGGCATACCAATTTTACTGGAAAAATCTTTTTTCGGAAAACATAATACTCAATAATGTCATTAAAAAAACCCTGAATAAGAAAAATCTGAGTGACACTTTCCACCCACACATCACACATTGAAATTTTTATAGTTTACATTTTGCTATACCTGACTTCCAAACTTCTCTGGAACAGCAGTTTTTTAAAAAGTTTGAATATGAAGAGGCCAGTAAAGTAAGAACATTTGAATCCATTCTTTTTACAAAAAGACGTGAATACAAGCTCTGTTTGTTCACGTTCCTATCTAGAAATACAGAAAAAACGATTTCAGGAAGTCAGTTAGTTCAAACACTTGCATGAATAACCAACAGCTATTCTGTTCTTGAAGACTTTAACAAGGAATTTCTTCGAACTCCCTGGTTAGTCTAGTCTGCCAAGTCTGGGCTCAGTTCTTCAACCAGAGAGCAATTACACAGAACTTTTCAAGATACATACTAGTGAAAGAAAGTGGAAGTAACCAAGAAGGACAAGTCAAACAGCCCACCATTCTTAGCTCCCTAGAAGCCACTGGCAACAATAGCATCCAATTCTAAAGTATATTATTGAACAAATAACATATTTAATGTAACTCTAAACAGTTACTGTACTCTTCAGCTGTGTCATATATGATTGTTTGGAATCATTTTCATTATATGGAGAAAGTTCACGTCAAGCTAAACAGATAAAGGTACAAAGCTGTATATGAAAATGCATTTCTTCAGTCATAGCTCTTAGATTCTTTAATTAATGAGCTGAATTATCAATTTTACAGATTCACAATATCATGTAGCCACACAGACAATTTCACTGGAAGCTACAATCAAACCACATTTTGGAGCTGTGTAAAGAGATGTACACACCTTAGCAGAACTGGTAATGTCCTTCCAGCAGTTTCACCATCAACAACAACAACAACAACAAAGGACAAACAATGTGAAAATGGTAAAATACACATATTTAGACATGTATCAATATACGATCTGTGGACTGGTTGTAATAGTTTTGATATCTGGCAAGAAGATCTCTTATGACAAAATTTTAACACACATCATCATAGCAGTTTTCTATAGAAGAGCAAACAGTAGCTGGCAGGTACTGAGATGAGAAGGTTTAAGTTTTTAAGTCACGAAAAATGTATTCATGAAGGAAATTATACATTCCAAATACATTTTCAGCATACTATTAAAAAATATTCTTATTAGACTGCTCACTGTACCCCCACTCCAAAACGTAAATGCAAATTAGCACCAAACTAATGAAACTTAAAAAGCGGCTAACACTATGTTTTCTGAAATAGCCTGTGTTCTCTGAAGCCCATCTGACAGGAACAGGTTAGGTGAACCCTTACGTGAATGGAGAACATAAACTTTACCATAAAGAGCTGCAGCAGATATGAAAAGTGTCTGGAGCTTTTTCCCAAGTTCGGTTATTTGATTCACGCAATGTGAATTTTCTCCGGTAAGAGATACCATTTTGTGCCCTAATTTCTTATTATGGAGTACCAGTCTTTTCATAAACATATTATTAACCATCAGTAATCCACTTTTCTGCAGCTGTAGCACACGGATAATTACGGGAAAATAGCCCCAAGAGATGCAAATATCTAACAAAAACAACCAGGCAATTCTTTAACTGAAAAATATGAAACATTCCCTCTTTAAGCTGAACAAAATGTTTTCTTCAATCTGAAATAACTCTTTTGGAGGAATTCTTGCAATTTCCAGAACTACCAAAAATATTCCCCCTGAGCACTGAAATGAAAAATCCACTGCTCAGAGCAAGACTAAGTAGCTTAAATGCAAGATACACTGCACCACTGTGATAATAAACCAAAGTGTCCTGTCTTCCCTCTATCCAGGGAAGTGTTAAAAGTCGTCACCAGGAAACCATAAAGTACAAGTAACATGAAGTTTGAGGTATCTGTATGCTTGAGGTATCTATATGTCCTTCCACTCTAAAAGAGTAAGAATGGCAATAAAGTACTACACAAAACGTTATCAATCACAGGCAGTGTCTACATAGAGACAGTGGGTCAGACCTTAAGCTGTTGTTGAAGAGTACTCAATACAGGGGTAAAGCAAGGCATTAGCACTCCACAGCACTCAAATTTATGAGTTGAGACAAAGGGTAAGGCCCAGAACCATGCCATCAATAAATAAAGACTCCTGTTTTTCCATCCGTTTTCTGGTTTTGAATTTCCAATGCTCAGGTTCCAGTAAGTGAACAACAACTACAATTTGAAATCTAGACAGACACAACTGCACAAGTCCCAATTATCCACTGTATCATCTTTCCTGCAGTTGGACCTTCCCCATGGCTACAGAGGGCTCTGTACTGCATACCTTTTCCTTAGAGGGTTGAGCACAGTCCAGCTCACTCCCCATCTCAGGTGTCCCCCTACTTTCAGGGATCCTAGCTCCTAGTCTCATCCTCACAGCATTTCAGTTTATGTGCTCAGATACAAATTTGCCTCAAATCCAAATGTGTCTCATATCCAGAAGTTGTGGACACAAACCTGTGGTGAAGGAACAGACTTCAGAGAACCTTCAGGGAACCCAAGGAGATAAAGCTCCAGCAGCTGCATTCCCAGTGAGATTCAGGTATGCCCTACATGCAATACAGGTGCTCCACTATCTGCCACCAACTACTTCAACTCCCTTGCAGCATCATTCCTGGTCCGATGCTGTCTGCCACAAAGCAGATGAGATTTACAGTCAGCCTCAGCTTGGCCTGCCCTTAGGCTACATGGATGGTCAGGGCTTATCAGTACCCTAGATATGTAATACAAATATGTACAATGTGGTCAACTTCAGTCCACTTCCTGATCTGGCCTCAAGGTAAAAAAATAGTCTCCTCCCATTTTCTTAAATGTTTCATTAAAAGACTGAAACCACCGCTGGTGTGAGAAGGAATGGCTTGGCTCTGCTTCGTGCCAAACTCAGTATAGCAGTGCCACACACATGGTATAGCTGTGGTACAGCAAGCAGCAGCAGCAGTCGCACCACCTGTGGCACAAGAAGCACAGGGACGTCCAGAACTGCAGACTAAATTACTGAGTTGCTGCTAGTTTGCACAGTCACACATTTCTGTGAATTGTGTGTGAAATACTCTGTGAAATATTTTTAACAAGAGAAATTATTCTGTGGCACTGACACGTTTTTCAAATCTGTATGAAGTTGGCTAATGTATTTAAAAAGAACAAAAGAATATTGTTTTTATAAATATATTTTCAGATCTCAGTGTTTCAGATTTTCCTTTGAAACTATTTTTAAAGATGGAAGTCTTGAAAACACGCAAAAACTTTGAAAATGACAATGAAAATGCAAACTATTTTACTGATGTTATTTGACCCAAAAACTTAGGTAATTTTAACATAAAAACCCAGTTAAGAAACAGAAGTTTTTGAAATACACAAGAAAGAATTCACAACGTATCAGAAAAGGTGTAAAGTATACTGGCCCAGCATGCATAACTCTGTGTGTGTATATATATACACACATCCACCCAATATCCAGAATAAGCTGAGAAACTAATAAAGCTCAAATGTCATGAAACAACATTCCAAAAGTAAGGAAACTTTAATTCAAGACAGCAGCTATCATAGCATCAGTATATCTGACCTTTCTTTACCAACGTTTTTTCAGCCTTGTCTGAACAATCTAGCCAGTGATCTTTATTCAAACCCACAGGTGGGTGTAGAATAATTATTCAGACATACCCTCCCTATTTAATGAAGGCAGAGAAAGCAGTGTCTGCAATCATCCTAATTGCTGCCCACAACAGCCACTTTAACCCACACTCAATCACAACTCTGTTATCCCTTTTGATCACCCAGATAAGTGTATAGCCCTATTGTGACTGGGAGTAAAAGCAGACACAGAACTCAAGAAACATGGAGTTAGTATTGCTGCACTCCAATGATTTCAATAACTTTTCATTTTAAAGGATGAGCAGAGACAAGACAAGAGCTTGTCATTAGGAAAATGCAAGTGCTTATTACTAGAACAAAATCATTGCTCCTATGGATACATTATTATCCACACACCATAGTATGATTCTACCATTGATAAGCTATCAAAATTCACAGTAATAATTCCTGTTATTTGATGTCCTAAAATACAAATATATCCCTTAACAATATACGTCTATGAGTAAAATTCAGAGAGGATAACAATAGTACACAAATAATTCCGAAATACCAGAAGAAAAATTGCTGCCTTTCAGAAGAATTACAAATATATTTGCAAATTACCATATGTCTGAATTACTTTGTGAACAGAAAAACTTAAAGCTTCTTGGAGACAGAGTGGGTCTTTATTAGTGTAGAGAACATTTTGCTTAACTTTGCATTGCATCACCTCACTGTGATACAGCCTCTGTGAAAAACAGCCACTTACATAAAAGGCAGTATCTGCTGAAAAGATGTTTCTCCCAGCTTGCAGTAAAACTCTAAATTTTATCACTGACACCAACAGGCCCTTGATTTCACTTGATGTCCTTAAGGCTTATTAGAGACTTGGAATAATTGAGGAGGGGGAAAAAAAAAAAAAAAAAAAATTAGGAACCACAAAAGCTATATTCCTTATACTGTTTCAAATAGTTAGGGCTAAATCATAAGTTCCTGTACATTTGTTTAGGTACTGAGGGCTAGTTTCAAGAAAGCAGACGATGCAGAACTCACACAGAATTTAGGCACTCAAGTCCTTGGAAATGATCCTGCTAAAGCTAAACACTTACCAGGCAGGCCACATCCACCATCAGCATCAGACCCAGGGGCTTTAGAGACACACGGGATGTTACCAGTGTCAGTGCAGCTCATGCAGCTTCCTGGCAAACCAGCTGCTAGAGAAGGATTTGCGAAGGTGGCACTTACTGTGCGTGGTGTCTCTGAAGCAATGCAGCACCCACTAGCAACACTCAGATAGAAAGAAGCCTTAAGAAAAGTAATCAAACCGATATACTAGCAAGAAATGACAGACACACATGCAGAAAAAAAATCTTCCAAGCAGCTGACTACTACAACTCATGAGAGTGATTGAAAAGAACCGAAATGACAGTGGGTAGGCTACGTTCTGTGAACCATACACCATCAGGACGAAGACAGGAGCAAAAGCATGCCCTTTGTGGATAGTGGGCAAGGAAAACTTTCCACTCTCACGTACAAGCTGTGGTACAGAGCCTCTGTGCCTCACTCTGGGCATAGGGCACAAATACACCATGAGAACATACACATAGACTCACATGAAGTATTACGGAGACAGTGTGATTGCTTGTGGAGTACAACAGTGTTCCCAAGGAGAGGAAGGGAATCACAACCTAGTCCTTAAATTGTACTATGTTAATAAATGGCTGGCATAATTTTTATAGCTCATTCAATTCACAGTCCTAGCTTATTGAAATTATTTCTTCTATTAATTATTAATAGAAGAGCCCAGAAGACAGTGATAAATCAGCACTGTCTCCTGGATCTATCACCTATCCTTCAGTGAGTTAGAGTTGTGAAATAAAGTAACTGACACCTGATAATCTTCTCATTGAAAAACTTACTTAATCCAGTCTCAGTAATAGCCATAAACTATTCTTGGTGAGAGTTTTTCCATTGAGATCAATATTAATTGTATAAGCAGATCAAGAGCACTAAAAGAAACTAGGACGTGACATGCAGACACTGTGTTCTTGTCGTGGTTTAACCCTGGCAGCACCTAAACACCACGCAGCCGCTCGCTCACCCCCCCGCTCTGGTGGGATGGGGGAGAGAATCGGGAGGGCACAAGTAGGAAAACTCGCGGGTTGAGATAAAAACAGTTTAATAATTGAAATAAAACAAAGTAGAACAGTAATAGTAACAGTGATAACAACAACAACAATATACAAAGCAGGTGATGCACAATGCAA
>JAYKAV010002877.1:2547980-2676177 GCA_035582835.1 Phoebastria nigripes | reverse complement strand
CAATGGGCCATCAACGCTCCTATTATACCAAACCCAAAACACAGCACACCCTCCCCAGCTACTGGGAAGAAAGTTAACTCTGTCCCAGCCGGAACCAGGACAGTTCTGCAGCAAATTATATGACACTTTCCCTTTTTGCCATATTTAAATAGCTGCTTCCTGACTTTCTCAAGTCAGTGAAGTGGGTTATGTATTATTCTTTTCCCCTTAGTCTGCATTATGTAACCCTAAACCCATGATTATTTCTGAAATAGAAAAGATAACCACAATTTTGTTTCAAGAGTCCAAGAATTTAAGACCATTTGACTTACAATCATGTAGTTTTACTCCTGCAAGACACAGAATTTTCCTAAAGCTTTCTTGCAACAAACCCACAGTGATCTTTTGGACTAATATGGGTTGCTATACACCACATCTGCATCCTCCCATGCACTCTGGCTACTACAGGTTGATGCCTTCCCTTATTTCAGCCATTTAACAGCAAACCTGATCCACCCTAGAACAGATATCACAACAGACATCTGCAACAAGAAGGTATCTAAGACTAACATTCCAAGCTAACCAGAGCTAAAGAAATCTCACATAGGTAACCCAGGTGTAAAGCACCACCAGAGAGGTTCAAGAATTATGTTGCATTCAACAGAAACTGCAGCTAAATTTTGAGTAAAAACATGAAAGCATCTTTGTCTGGTATAGGGACTGAAAGAGCAACTTGAATTCACAGAAAATGAAATAAATCAGCTGTAAATCCCACCCGCCCCTCCCCCCTCCCATAAATAAAAAGAAAATATCAACAAGTACAATAACTGTGAAATGAAAAAACATCTGATATGCATAGATATCTTAGTCCCTCCACTTCACTATCCTAATGACAATAGGATAAGACAAAGAAAACAGTCTCATTAGAACAGCTTTGGACTGGGTTAACTAGTATGATTTACAGAACAGAAAGGAATTTCAGCTTCCAAAAAAAGAAACAAATAGCTGTATCATACAATTATCCTCTCAATGTGCTTGATGAATCATCTTGAAGTATCTTTAGATAAGAACAGTATGCCTACAGAAAATATTTCCAGAGGAAAAGCATGATATTAACACTGTGTACACATATTAATAGTATCCGAGTCTCCACTGTTTTATCATTTAACTGCCAGACGTAAGAAGTGCCAAATCCATTCTTTAAATGTAACAGTTATTTTTAAAACACAATCAAACTATATTCCTTTTCAAAAATTCACAGATGAATTGGCCTATAAGCATGCCAGACAACCAGATTTCTGGATTTACCGAACAGTCCTAGCTTTCTAATTTAGCAATTAAGTCATTTCTACACTTGTAACTTGGTGCTGTTACACAGATCACATGTAGCGGTGTGAACACTCTACTTTAAAATGATACTAAGAGATTACCTACATTTTAACAAATTATTATTTAAATTGTTGGATTCTGCAGGAACAGAGATTACATTTTAAAACCCTGGTCTAGGAAGTGAAATTACGAAGAAACTCTTGTTGCTAGCATATGAAGGATTATGTCTGTTCTGTACTAGTGACAGTTCACAATAACCATAAAATAACCTGAACATGCGTGCATTGTATCTGTAATATAGCATTTTCCACAGACTGTATGATATAATACGATTCTTACTATTTCTGGAGATCCATATTTAGCTTTTGTTTACATTTACGTAGAAAAATGTTCCTTTCAACCGTTTAAAGAGCATGTTGAAAAATATAGGTTAAACTCTAATTTACACTAATTATAGGTTAAATTCTAATATACACTAAAATAGGCTTTGATACAGACATTAAAAAAAGGAAAAAAGTCTGGTTACCTACATTGTTTATGTATTCAGAAAGCAGGTCTTGGAGAGCTTGGCGGATAGCATTGCATTCAGCAATGATGCGTTCTCGATGAAAATCACGCGTGCAGGAAGAGTCAGCTAGCAAAGCTGCTCCACTGATAATAGCTTCCAGACGTTTCTCTAGCGATGGCCTTATTTTCTCTTCATTCACTACAAGAGGATCCAGGATAATTAAATTCTGGAAAACATTAGGTGTACAGGTAAGAAAAGTCAGGCCAATTAAGTTGCTGCTTTATTTTTTACTTGCATGAACCACAGTGACATTATGCTTCCTAAACTTGTAACTAGCCCTTTCTCCTTGAAGTATCCAAAATACTTTTGACTATGGCAGATTCTGTTTTCCCTACTGGGGCTATGCATACAGGTCATTTGCAGACAAAGCCAAGTTCTCTCTGCCATTCAGATCTCGCTAGTTCTAAGCCAATATCCATGTTATCAAATCCTACTGGCCTGGACCCAGTGCTAAGACGGCAACAGAGCTTTCCAGCCGGAGCTGGTTCACACCTAAGCAGCTCACAGAATGAGTAGAACAAGATCACATCTACCTGCAGACCATGTTGACATCTTCTGACTACAACTGCCTTGTCTCTGAGTCCTTCCTCTGTTTCCTACTTTTGCTGCATGAGATACAAGATTTTCATCCTTGGCTTCAGTCTCTCCTACACCTGTATCTGGCATTTCTTCTTCTACAAGGCATTTCACTTCTCCTGGAAACAGAAACGCTATTTGTCTACCTTTATAAATATGCATGTATTCTTATCACTGCAGTATCTATTTGGTCTATCAATCTTCACAACATCCTACTCTACAACGAAAAACTATCAACCCCATTTTATAAGCAAAGAACTGAGGCCCAGACTGCCAGGTTCACAGCCATACAGAAGGTATGTCTTAAAACAGGCAACTGCATGCCATCTTCCAAGTTCTCAGCCAGCATTGTTTCTCCTCCTCAAGTTTTGTCACTGCAGTTGTAAAAAAAGTATTTCTTCTTCCAAACTCTTTCCTGTGTCTGTCTACAGTTCTTGAGGGTCATCTGTCTTCCTCATGCTCCCATACAGTGGGCCTGTCTTGTATATTTACCCTTTAAATTCTTAAAAAGAAGATACGTATCTTATACTAAGCTTGTAATGTCTATGTACAATTATGACACTGTGTATGAGTTTACTACTCAGTAATATTCCATGTTTTATCTAAGTATCTCAGACCAGAATTTCAGCTTTGTTTGAAAGAGGGGTTCAACACCTCCAAAATTTAGACTTTTAGAGATCAGGAGGACCTCGGGATTTAACACAAAAACAGCAGTGCTAGCTCACATCTGAGAATGTTAAATCAGATTACATGAGCAGTCTAGTTCTGCTGATTTTTAGTCTAATGCAATCCCACACTGTGGCAGAAAGTCACTGCTGCTACCTTTAACAGGCTGAATATGGGCAAAGATCAAAATAGTAGCTTTTGTTCAACAATTGTTTTTTCGAAGGACATAGATATAAGTGTCCCCTTGCTTTTCACTAGCTAGGGTAAACAAAAGCAGACAACTGTTTTGGCGTGATAAAATTAATTACATTTGTGCGTCAAGCAAATATGCTAAAGAGAAAGAAAAGGAGAGGTGATATATTCATGAAATGTGAAAGTAAGTATATTCAAGCTTCAGCATTTAAAGAAATTCAAACTGGTAATTTTTAATCTAACTGAACATCTGAAACAGTATCATTATGGTCCAGATTACCAAGCCTATATTCCACATAAATCCATTCACCTGTTACATCCATATGTGGTTCCAAGCTTTCAGAAGAAATATTAAACAAGAAAACTATGCCATATACCCTTAAGTGGAATTTAGGTCACATAAATCAGAACTTACCTGTGCCTATCCAATATGTGCTGGACTACTTTTAAGCTGGAGAATTTTAATTATTTTTTCAATTTAGATTTAATGTCACAATTTCAGGTACTGTCTAGCTTAGGCAATTCTAAGAGTAGTGAAAGTGTTCTATTAGAACATCATAAGATAAAAGCTTAAACAGCTAGGAAAGGGGACCCTGAAATTTTCTTGTTGGTCATTATTAACATTCTCTTACTCGTTAGGTATGATTTAGGGAAAGGAAGACTTTGTTACATGTTCAATCCTCCCGTCTTTTCTGAAATATACAAGAATTGTTTTGAGACAGCTGGGAGATTCTCCAGCAAAACCAGCAAAAAAATCAGACTTCATAATCTGAATATTTCCAAAGGAAACCAGTGCAGGTTCTTTCTGCATTACTGTGTCATTCAAATGGAAGCTTTTATTTCCCAACTTGCAGGATCAGTGTAGGTTTCTAAACATTCCACCTCTACTACTGTTCCATTGCCCTGAAGTCCTCCATCTCATTTAAAAGCATTCTAGTTATTTAAGTACTCTCAGCACTTCAGCCCCATGCTTACTACCTATTAACGTAAATAAAATCAGCAGACAACGAACCTTCTTAAACAACCTCTGTAAGACCTTCTGGGGCCTAAAGTTCTAGGGTTATGTTATGCGTTGTACCAGAAACTGGGACTACATGAACTCTAGTCCTCTAATTTCCACAGACAATGACTAGAAAGAAAAGGTACTAGAGAATTTCTGTCTGTCTCCACATTTTCTGTGTTGAATTTTGGGATTTTCATATCACTCCAGAGTATCACAAAAAATCAGGCCAGTGCTACTGCTAGTGCAATTTTCTGTTGTCTATTCTGAGAGACTATAAAAAGTCTAAAACTAAGTTTATGGACTTGTTTCAGCAAGTGACAGGATAGACCATTAAAATGGTTTATGGGTCTATGTCAGGTGTTTATGTGCATCCAGCAGATGCAACCTTAGATTAAGTTAAAGTATGAACTATGTATTTCCAAGCTTCTGGATTTTCTCAAACCAAAGTTCACCTATCCAGATAGACACAATATACTGAAAAGGAGTTTATGTGCAAGCAGGAGGGAAAGAGCTTAAATATTTTGAAGATGAAAACCACAGCTATTTGTATATCCATAAAAGCAACGTATTAACCCTATTTGTATCTCTTAATTATTTCCTAATTGAAAGATGTAAAAAATATGTTGATCATGAAACATTAATCTCACATGCAACCAAAGCCAAACCGGGATGGAACCATAATTTGCCCACTAGCAAAGACAGAGCAAGGGAAACAAGCAGTCCACTGCTTTCATACTCCTTTGCAGAAGTAAGGAAGTTGGAGCCAGTTAAGAACTACTCAGTAGCTACAAAAAATCTGACTCTTGCCCTCTCTGAGAAAGAGAAAAGAAAAGCTGAAATTTTGCCAGGGCCTGGCAGACCCTGCCATGAAGGCTAAAATCAAAAGAAAAGAAAGAGGGCTTGGACAGAATGAAGATGGCTTGCTCTTCTACTCTGAAATATCTCCATATACCCTGATCTCCATATACCCACACCTGAAGGCTACAGCCAATTAGCCATTTAGCTAGCAAAATGACTGCCTTCAAATCTCAGACGAAACAGGAGTAGCAATGTCTTCCTCTAGGAGATGGTTTGTAGAAAGTTCTCTAAAGATGGACAAATAGCACTGGCAAAAAAGCTACTACAGTTCAGCTCTAAATAAAAAAAAATTCTAGGCAATAATAGCCAGGAAAATATGACTTAAGGTTCTGCCCACAGATTAAATTCTTCAAGCAATTTCATCAAATACTTACTATCAGTACATCTACGCAGAAAAGGTGATCCAATTTCCAACCAATCAGAAGACTCCAGATATGCAACAAGCAGTTTTGTGGTTTTGCTTTAACAGGGCTAAACGGTGGTTAGCTACCCGAGTTCTTAAACATAAACAAGCATTTAAAGCAGAATTATTAGATCACTACTTTCTCCCTCATTGGTCTTCTGACCCGTGAAAAAGAGGGATCATTGGTATCCAGAAATCTGGTTATATTTCCTGACATATTGGATTGATTTACAGTATTTTGACACCTCATATGTAATTGCTCTGCTAGATAGCCGCAGTCATTAAAGGACCACGTATCAGATGAATACGCTGACAGAGAGTCAGGCATGCAAGACCTGTATCATTTTGTGAGAAATCTCTTTAAATTCAGAAGATGCAAGACCAGTCAAAGGCATTAGATAACCTGCACCTACATGCTCTTTTAACACAGATCTTAATATGGAATTAAATTTATAACGTTACAATTTTGTGTTTATTTATGAATGACATGGTAGTTGTATGGAGCCTTTAAGAGGAATTCTTGAGAATCTACTGATTTAAGAGTTAGCTGCTCTAATTTTACTGGTGGTTTCCTCACCTATAAATCTGTAATAACTTTCACACTGCCAGCACTGGCAAAGGAAGAATGACATTGCAAAACATCTAGATACTAGATTGTTGGGGAAGCTCCGTGATACATTTCCAAACTATAAACATATAATGAGATTTGTTCCCAACAGACTATTTACTACATCAATCTATTTCATGGCACTGTATTTGCAACAGGAAGACAGAGCAAAGGTTATTTCAGGTCCTTAGCCAATAGAACTTTCTGTAAAGAAAGAAAAGTGCAACCATCTAATTCATAAAATCATTTTAAGAAGTTAAATGCTATAAATAGTGCTTTATCTAACTCACACAGCTTCAATTCCCAATTGTGTTACCTAGGTAAAACTATATTTAAAACTCCATAAACAAATGGCTTTTTACAAGTCAGACTTCTATGTTCTTATGTTTCCAAATAAAAACAAATTCAATCCAAAAGAGATTTTTTCCATTTTGTGATTATGACAATTCTTAAATTTTAAAAAAATAACAAATTTAATTACATTTTAAAAAAAAAAATCATTAAAATGGTAATACTCACATACAGTCAAGATGAATTCATCTACAGTCAGAAGATGCAATCTTTTTGCCAAATTTTGTTTAAAAAATTTGTAAGTAAAACAGGTAAACAGCTCTCATTTAAAGCATATCATTTGTCATTCAGAGTTTCATTGTAACAAATCATGTATTACTCTTAATTCTTTTTTCTTCCATTTATTAAGAAAATAGATTAGAAACTATAACTTTAAAACCCGGTGTGAGAAGCAAGGAAGGATGACATGTAACGTGCAATTGTAGCCTGTTCCTTTGGGGGGAAAAAACCTGTCAGATTCAACTTTGAGCATGACTGAGAAGTCTGTTTTGATCAATAAACTGCCACTACAGGATTTGTGTCATATATGGATTTCAATGTATTTCTCTAACCTTTCATTGAAAATTTTAGACAAAATCTATTACCATCAGTCATAACATCAATTCTCCTGAAAACGTATCAACAATATTGGAGTTCCGAGCTGAGATCTGGTAAGTCCAAGAATTGACAACCAAAAAGACCCATATTTGCTAATGTGGTTAGAAATTTTCATTCCTTTTGTTGATCTGGGCCTATATCAGTTACACCAGATGAGGAGCACGGTCTGTAATCTCATCTACAGGAGGTCTTTTACCATTTTTGGCAGGACACTGGTAAGAGCCAGAGCAGCCATGAGAAAAAGAGAAAGCTCCATACAAAAGCTTAGGATCAGGTCAGGAGTAGAGAAAAAACTGACTTTCTCCAAGTATTTGGTTAAATAATGGAAGTAGAAATGCACAATTTGTGAAAACATACTGGTTATGTCACTTTCTTTAATGCTAAGCAGAAAACGTAACTAGGTTTCTAAATCCTTCAATTATATAAATTACATAATGATCCCAATGACAAGTTTTGGAGTAAAGGACTTCAACTTGCCTTGTACTAGTTCAAATGCAGTCAAGGTAGCACTGATCACCATCATCTGATAATCACTGTTATTTGTAAACTAAATTCATGGGTTCTGCCCACTTATTCAAGGATGTGTCTGTCTCCACCATCAGTGACATACTTGGAACTAATTCTTGCCTGCTGTTCAAAGGAAGTCAAATACTGAACATACACGAAGACTTAATTCCAAACTCTTTTGAAGGAAGTGATCCCTCCCAATAAAATAATTTAGAGTGATACTATTTAGACTAGGACTAAGCAGCGCATCAGTTTCTAATGCCTTTAGGTCTGTCACTTATGATGATAGCAATAGTTAATTTTTTTTTTTAAATTAAATGAACCATTTTTCCAAAAATGTTGCAGTTTCACAGGTTTACGTACCTCAAGCTCATCAAGTGCACTTCCAAGAGTAGCTGTGTGAGATGTAGTTTGTCCCATTTTATTTCCAACTCCTTGGGAAGCATTAGAAATTACATTGAGAGCATTCTGTATTTCATTGCAAATTGAATCCTTGCTGGCTGTAAGGGATGCAACATCTGAATGTTCCAAACAAGCTGAACATATTGAATGTAGGAGAGAGGAATTTTCCTTCAGGGATGCACGTGCTGCAGCAATTTCATCTCGCTGATTGCTAGATTTCAAATCCTGTCAGCAAAAGAACACACTGCTTATTTCTAAAAGCACTTCAAAACTTCAAAACTGACAAGTAATGTATAAACAATTTTTTTTCTCTCTCTACTCTGTTTAAGGAAACATTGAGTTAAATTCATCAAAGATTGTGAAAATGGGCTACAACAGTACTTACAATTGAACCATCTTTATCTCACGAGAAATGAACAAAGTCTGTGTAAAACAACCCCAATTTTTATTGTGTCTTATAACCAGCACCATGAACTGTCCACATTTTGCTTGTTTTTCGGCAGAGTTTTCCGATGAGAAAACTGGCCTGGAAATTAGCTGTCTTTCCTCCCAGACAGGTCTTTCTTCATAAGCAATAGAGAAGGACAAAGGTACAGACAGGATTAAGCAAGGAATTCTGTGATTGTTGCATCTAAACAAATTTCCTGTGTTTGCTTCCCTGCCCCATCAGCATATGTCCGAAGCACACTGCAGAAAGGAACAGCAGGTCAGGGATGAGAATCCTGTACTCCTGGGAAATGGGAAGCATGGAAGGTTTGGAAATGAAAAAGGTGCTTGTGAGAAGCCATCTCTGTGAAGTGCCACTGCCTTTTTCTCCTCTCTCCCTGCTATGTACACACTTAAAGCACTCAGGGATCTTACTACACCCATCTTGTTCCTCCCTTCTCCACCCAGATCTTCCTGAAACCCTACTGCCTCCTTCCAGCCCAGACAACAAGTAACACACAGCTCAACAAGAACTACCAAGTCAGATTTAACTGTTTCTAGGAATCACGCTCAGGAGCTGGTTTTGGACAGCTGAAAGTTACAGACTTTGGTGCAATCATACAGTCAACATCAGGATTTTAAGGAACCTCCTGTCACATCCTATTTTATTCTAGACATTCTTCCCGCTCTCCTTCTCCATCTTCTCCCTTTGAAAAAAACCTAGTAGATATTTGCAAAATAGCTTGGGTGAAGGAGACAGTTAAATTCAGGGGAAAAATAAAAAAGGAAGGGAAAATAGCACATCAGAACAAAAAAAGCCTGTGGCACCGGCTTCAAATGATGAGAAGAGGCACAATGAAGAATGAACAACAAAATGCACACAAAGCTGCTCACAGCCTGCTCTAAAGCAAGCTGAAGTTTTTCTAATTATTTTCCTTTGCTTTGCATCAGGTTCTATATGCATTATTTACAAAAGCATCACAGTATCCACTTCTCACTGCATAAAGTTTGTAAGTTTATGGTTGAAGAAAAGAGCATTCAAAATTAAATGAACCAGTCCCATGCTTTTAAAATCTCATTTACTGCAAGATACGCATTGGACATAGGATTGCATCTTAATTCCTCAGGCTAACTTGGAAATCTCAGGGATACAGTAAAAAACAAGCAAACAAACAAACAAAAAAACCACCACAAATGGGGAGCGGAGATGGGGGTGGAGCCTTAAACAGAAGCAGACAATTGTTTCACCAGCTGATCATCTGAATTAGAAAACTGAGTTATTTTCTTGGGCATACTAATACTTAAGATATTTTTACATTTTCAATAAACCAATATATAAATGAATCACCACTGTGCAGGAAGGACTTAATTGCCCAGTGTGCTCAAATCCAAATACTACTGCACCTCCAACCTTGATAAAGCATCTGCAATTTATCCAGTGCACTCTCAGCAAAAAGTGTTATTTATTTTTAAACACAGACTCTTATTCTAATTAGTGAATCTATGTTCCCTACAAATAAATGAAAAGACAACAGAATGCCCTCTTTTCTCCTGTGCTGCAAGGAAGCTACAGACCTAGAGATACAATGGTAAGTCAATACAACACTTCAGTCTAGCTGGCTTCTATTCTTAACCATTTCTTACTTTGCTGCATCATATGCAAATAATCAAACTCAAAAGTCCTTCTAAATGACTTTTTCCCCTCTAAACCAGTACTGTCTAACCAGGTACGAGGGGTTCATAAGAAATCCAAAACTGGCAAGCCAGTAGCACAAAGCCAGTAACAGCAAGTCAATAACACAGCATCCAGAAACATGTCCAGAAACAGTCCAAAAAATTCAATGTGTTAGTGTTTTTAAAACACAGAATGTTTTGGTTCACACAATATGGTGTAGAGTTTCAGAATCATGGTATTGGTAAATTCACCTATGAAAAGCCTCACTTTTGTTCAATAACACTTTTTTAAAAAAAATTAATGCTTAGACCCATGAAATTCATCACTACTTTGTTGTTCAGTTGTGAGCCTTGGACAGCCCCAAAAGAAGGGGCCATTGTTCTTTTCCACCTTGATAAAGAATTAATTCAAGATTTTTCATGTGAACAGGAAGAGACAGTTGATAATCTTAGTCTGATCTTCTGCACAAACAGGCCAAAAAACCCTACAATTGAGTGATTTCTCTATCAAATCTTTGCATATGTGGATTATCAGAATAATGTAACTAGTTCTCTGAAGAAGGAAGTTAGTCTCTACAAACAGATTGTTAACCCATAGTCTGTAAACTTTTTCCACTGGAGAGAAAAATACAAAACCCATCCAATTCAGTGTGCCATATCTGGCTGCACTGAAAGTTGGACCCAAATAGGTACTCTGTATGTACTGACCCTTGCGCAAATATACTACATTAACTTTGGCACAGAATGCAACAAGACAACATGTTACTCAAGTGTGCAAAAGAATCATACAGGGAAAAGTATGTACATATAGGATTGAAACATCTGTAAAACATGGCACCAGAACAAAAGGAACAGGAGAACACATACTATGAGCATATTTTTTGTTACTCAGAGATTGTTGTAAGTACGGATGGATCATCTTCCACCTGCACAGTGGCAGAAGACAAATAGAACTACAGAGAAAAAAATCTTCCAAACCAGTTCTTACTACTACTCTCTTCATACCATAATATCTGAGCATCCGTAGTTTATCCAGCTACATTATTGAGCTTTAGCCTATTTTTCTTTTTCTTCACAGCTTACCACTTTCCTCTTATTCCAACTTCTTTTTAGACTAGTGGACTATTTCCACTGTCTGGGATGTGTTCTTCCATACTAAGTCAGCAGCTGAGCTCTAGATATGTCGTATGAGACCAGTTTAGATCAAAGATAATCCTGTCTCCAGCCACTGCCAATCTAAGAGGCCCAGTATAGCATACTTCCCCAGGCTGCTGTCCCAGCCCCCCTGGGACATACTATTATGTCTTCCTCATACCTGCTTGTCCCTGATAAGAATGGAAAATGAATGGATAGTCACAGATTCCCAGCTGCAGATTGTTCCAGCCAAACAGGGTCAATGGACAAGAGGACCTTGAATGGAAAACTTGAACACTACCTTCACAGTTAAGCTTCGGTTGCACTACTTCAGTAAGAAGAAAAAAAACCTGTTCTTTATCACACAATACATTTAAGGTTTGACAGCACAATACACCAGGAAGCCAGCTCTTGTTCACTGAGTATTCGTATCAGCACAACTCACGGGATCCAGGCATCACTGTGGGTATAAATCACACTGCCATATTTTGCACTGGCTGCAGTCAACATGAGGTTCACAAAGGCAGCTTCAAATAAAGTGCGCTGTAGTCCCCTAGCTCACTCTTTGCAGAGACAGATGTCATTGAACTGAGTTCTATATCCAGGAAAAACACAGACATACAAACCCCCACAATTTCATACTACTATAGGGCTGGGGGACAAAAGCATTACTTTTTATCACAGCTTAAACTTGGGCTTTAGTCCAAGTTTTGACTTCAGTCAAAAGTGACTGCCAAATCGCGTGTATTTGGTGAATCAAAGACGGCAACAAAGCTAAAACTCTTCTCAGTGCACTCATGCACTGTTTATCTGGGTAAGGTTCCAGTTTACATACTTCATAAGTACTGCGTAGTCTTATTCAGTGAAAGGAAAATATCTCACAGACAAGAAAGTGAAAAAGACCGAGGGTTGATACTGACTGCCACATTGCTCTTCACTGTGTCAGTTCTTCCAAGATAATACTACTTTCACACAGGTTTTAAAGGCTTATACCTGTCAGGGCCTTGAGAGCACTACTAGGCCTCAAAGGCCCTGCCCAGCCTCAGCTGGGGGCTCAATCCGYCCCTCACCCTTGGGCCCTGGAGCCCCAGCTCAGCTCACTCGGGGACCTTCACTCCCTGTCTGAGCTATGTCGTAGAAGTGCCGGTCTCAGGCACACTCAGCCACAGCTGCCCCCCTGCCAGGCCATGGGCCTCCCGACCCAAACCTCAGCCCACAGACTGACCTCCTGGGCTCAGTCCTGCCCTGTCACTGTGGTGCTTCTGAGCAATCACTGGGCTGTCTCTCACCCGGCTACCCTCACCAGGCCTGACCCTCAACCTGATCCATGGACTGACTTCCCAGCTTGTCCTCTGACCTGCCTCATCACCACAAACTTGCCTGATGATCTGGACTCTTGGCTGAACCCGGTTACCATCACCTGGCATGCCTGGCTCACCTTGATGCAGGGCAGTGGTTCAGGGCCCTGGCTGGTGAGGCTCCCGCCTCAGAGAGCAGCCAGCCCTCGCTGCACCCCCACAATACCTTTTTCTGAACAGATAAGCATTTGCCATCAGCAGGGATCACCTGTTATAAACTCTATGATAAAGCTGACCCTGCCTACTCTACAAAATGCTAAGTTTACAGAAGTTGAACAGCATGACCTAATAGCCCCTTTCCTCCACGTCAGGCTTTTAACTATACATCTGAATGGACTACCTACACAAGTGACTGTAACAGTACAAAAGACAGACACAAACACACATTGGGAAAAATGCCTGACTTAGGATAATGGCTTTGTTAGCACAAACAAAGCATCACTACATCATAGAGCTGTACTACACTGACCATAAAAGGTCACCTTACATGCATTCACAGCAAGTTAAACACCACTGAGAAGGTATGCCAGCAAATTCAGAACAGCACTGAATCAAAGGAATTGGTTTAAACACACCTTTGTGCATTTCTCATTGACTGAATCAAAATCCTGCCATTACCTTCACCAGTCACAGGTAGATTTAAGTAGTCTAGAAAGCAAATGATTAAATCTTCCAGTATCATAGAGATGGAAACTCACTGGAAACTCTTCTTAAAAATATCTCATCTGCTCCTTCATACAGAAAGCATGTATTGCCAAAGCCAGTTTGTTTGCATTTTGCTTTTTTTTTTTTTTAAATACATAGGTTTCCAGACATGACTCCAGTCCAAACAGGTAGATGAAATAAATTAACACTGTTACATTCCAGAAATTTAAAATTTTTTCCTTTCTCATTTCTCTTCTCCGATAGACAGACAATGCTGAAACACTGACAATCCCCAAAACAACAGTGTTTGCAGGCACCACATAAGTAAGCCATTTTAAAAGATGTATCTTATAGATTGACTAGGTCTGGAGACAAAAATAGGAACCTATCTTTACAAAGCAGCAACACAGTATGTGTTTGATTGTCAGGAATTCCAAGCTAACTTTCTACTAAAAAAGTCTTAACCGGCCTCTAGATTTATTTTTCCTGACTTCAGAAGTCATCAGCAGTTCCTAGTGTCTCATGCTAAACTATACTACAGTGTGTATACAGAGTATATACACACCATATATATATAYACACACACACACAAAATATACATACTCTGTATGGCTATAAACTGTAGGCAGAGTTTGTTTGCATCAGCTTTATGCATGAATACACAAAATGTGAAGTGCTACAGTACAAAGCCATGTCAATGTTATCATAGGATAAGGACTCAAGGACTAAGCCTTAAGTAATACCCTCTGCCTCTAAGAAGACTCTGCACTGTCTTTATAAAACCGTAACTTTCAGTCAACTTAGAGCAAGCAGGAAACAGATTTACAGGACTGAGGTTCCCACTAGAAATGAAGCCTTTCAACTTTCTCTCTGTATCTATACCTATTTACTATTAATCATACTCAAACTGATACATAATACCACAGAAAAGCAAAGCTATCTTATACAAAGTATCAAAAACTGCCCATGACTGGTTAATATCCCAGCTTTTTTAATTTACTAATGTTTTTCAGGAATTTGCTGTTCAGCTAGGGAAGATACCGTTTCTTTTGATGACTTTGTTGCATCAGATTGCAACTACTGCACAATATTCTGTGTCTCATAATGCTTCAGCAACTTCTAGCCGAGTTACAGATGACAGAGCAATACCTTGCTGTCACTTCTCTATATATTATTTCAGGATTTGATCCCCACACTTCTAATACCCTGCTCTGTTAACTATCAGTCTCCTAGATGAAGTAGCTGATTTTGAAAGGTAGCAAAGCAATTTTTCCCTGTAAGAATTAATGTAAGAATTTTTCTTTAAGGCCAGCAATCCTTTTTCTGAAAACACGTACCACTTAATATATTAGGTCACAAAGGTTTTCTCCTAGTCCAGTTATGGTCACATTTGTCATCAATGAGCTTGCCTGGAACTACAGCAGGAAAGAGGAGGAGGAGAGCCCATCAGGGAAAGGGCTCTGAAGTCAGGAACCTCCAGAAGGTCTTATCACATCTTGAAGAGAAGGAGATGGCTAACGAAGATGTGAAGGAGAGGAAGCGAGGAAAAAGAGAGGGAGGAAATACAGCAGAAATATAGATTAATATAAAGAGAGGAAAACAGGAAACAGGGGAGATACAACACAAAAGAGTGAGAGTGGAAAAGTATAAGGAAGATTAAGATGAAGAAATAATGGATGGGAAGGAATCAGTGATATACCAACCTCACTTGATTCCAAGCACCTGAAAATAGGATAGCCAGTGTAGAAGCACCCAAAAGTAGGGCAGCAGCAGACTACAGTCCTCACATGTAATTTAATGAGTAAAGCAGCAATCTTTTCTTTGTAAAGAAAAAAAAAGAGTAAAGCAGCGGAATTTTCCTTTGTTAACATTTCTACCTAAGGAATATCTTCTCTTTATGCTGCTGTCAAATACAGTTTAAAATTTTCAGAAGTCCAGTGTTTTCATGGCATAATTTTCTTTTCCTATCTAAACTTGCCTTGTTTTCAGCACTTAGTTCGTAACATGACTTGGAGATGTCTTTCCAGAAAGCTAAAGAGCTGGTAGGTGTAACCATTTATTTCAGAAGCATGTTGTATCAGTTAGTGTCAGTTTGACCTATGYTGTTTAAAATTCCATCTTACACTTTCAGCTAAATAATCTGCTGGTTAACGTCCACCCTTGAGAGAAAAGAGCTCAGAGATTGACACATATTTCTGGCAGTCAAGATAATTTATAATTTAATGTAAAGCTTAATATTAAAACAACTTACCATGGTTTTCAATAGACAAGGAATTTGCGCATACACATCTAACTAAGTAAAGTAATACAAGGCAAACAATGCAGAACATGGAGCTTGCAGAAGAAGTAGGAAATCCAGAAGATATGCCAAAGCAGGACCTAACTTCTGTCATAGGCGTAAAGACACCTGAAAACTGGCATTTTTGAGAAATGTCAGGATTAAAACTATTCTGTAAACATTCATACAAAAAAATTAAAGTAAAACACACTGAGCAAGACTCAATACAAGATCTTTCATACTGTAGTTATTTCAAAGGTATGGAAAATATAAAGTACCAACATTCATATATAGTACAATGCACAGAATACAGCTGTTAAAGCTTTCAGGAAACATTTTGGCCTGGAATTTTTTCAATGGAAGAGGACTCATTGAAAAATGTGGCAGAATGACATTTATCCACAATTACTTATTTCTGCAATTTTACTAAATTCTCATAATACCATATGTGATCATTTTTTACTTGCTTCTTTTTTGAGATTTTAAAATTAGAAGGGATTTTGGGATATTTATTAGATTGAAAACTTGTTTCATTCTCTGCCTTAGTGGTATTAGGCTACTTAGAAACAACAAGTAAAACTATTAGTAGTGGAAGATCATGTTATACATGGTCCACTAGCATTTTCACTGATACACAGTTTAACAGATACCAAACAGATAGATCTTTCACATTTAGCCTGCTCTGTTTTAGCCTTCTTTTTATACATATAATCATGTCTAAATGTATTCCACCTGCCACAAGAGTTCAAGATCTCTTTCTCCAACAAATCAGCTCAAGTTCCCCTAGATACAAGTTTCTCCTGGTCTTGAGCAGAGCACAGTTCAATTTTCCTAGATTTCATATCTCAATATGAAAGATGTGAAATCATCAACAATAAACAGGTACACGACTCATATCAGGCAGCCTGTTCCAACTGTTATTTTCTCACAGATTATATACGCAACAAATATTCATGGCCCTTGCCTCTATTCTTCTGTTAAACTCCAATTACAGTTTAACTATTTTTAAACATTCATTATAAATGCTTTCCAAATATTTAAAATAAGCTAGTTTCCTTTTTTCTAAATAAAAAAACCCAAAACTAAAACAAGCTGAATCAAGTATATCAATGACATAGCCTCACACACTCTTTTAAGGTGCACACAATTCAAACACTGCAGGGAATATTAAGTTTCTGTAACATGAAGGCACGTACAATTGACATGCGTAAAGAGTGGCACTCAAGCAAATGGAACAGAAATGCTAATCCATCAAAACAAGCTTATTAGCATTACCAATTTCAGAAATGTTAACAGTAGGTTTTGGTTTTGCTGTTCAGCTTAAAACAGCAAAATGAGCTGGTTTCAAGTATTTATCATGGACAATACTGTTTCCTTTTTTTTTCTTGTATATCAGTTTAAGTTTTTTAATGTTGTTTTCTGCATACCTTGCAAACACTTACAGGACAGCAACTCAGAGCAAGAAAGAAAAAGCCATAAGCCCTTGAGCCCTGTACTGAATGTTAATGCATTTGTATATGATAGATTTAATACAGAACTGAGAATAAATGACTTCCAGCAGCTGCACTCTGGACCTATAAATCGCTGTGAGTACTACAAAATCCATACAGAGGAAGAAAAGCATCAGTATCTGTCAAGAAATGCTGCAAATACAGAACCTGATTTCTTCGTTTTTTAACATTCCTATAAAAATTAGAAATTACTCTTACACAGATTCTATTTAGATTAGAACTTTTATTCATATTCCCCAATGGCACTTCAATGCAGAATGCCATTTAATTCTTACCAGTGTTAAACAAAATTCAAAAAGCATAAATACCAAAAGAGTTTTATAAAATAAATGTAAGAAATGTGTAAAAAGCTAATGATAAGCATGTTACATTTTGCATGGAATATGCTTTGAGAAAATCAGAAAAGTATAGTACTCTGATCAAAAGATTTATACTATACAACTGATGTATGCTATACAATCCACAAGAAGCAGATGTCAGGGCAAAGGTTGGATATTTCTCAAGATGCATCCTTACCAACAGTACTGACAGCCACCATATCACACACTCCTATTCTTTATGCTTGAGATAATTTTGTATCACCTTCATGGCATAGTGTGACCAGCCCAAGAGTATGACCCAATATACTATAAAAATATGTAGTATAACACAGTACCTATAACAATGGTATACACTGTAACCAATATCTAAAAACTGCAGAATTTCATTTATTTTATGGAAGAAATCCAAAGTTTTGGGTCCCAAGGTCACATGACCATTCAACAGTTATACATGATTGCTTATTTGTGAACACCAAGCAATGGATTTTTAAGGGATGAACAAGATCTGAATTTTTCACTAACGAGGAAGTACGACTTACCAGCCTGTGGTTTTGATTTAGAAAATGAGAAAAACTTCTGAAAAAAATTTTTTTTTTCCAGACAACAGACATTTTAACAGTTGTATTTATAAAAAACATTCTGTAATAACGTCTTTATTAACACAAGTAATTTCAAAATCCATGGAACCAAAATGATTTTGTTTTGTTGAAGGCATTACAAACAGTTCCTTCAAGAATGAGATCAGTATGGAACTGCATTGCCTAGTATCTCTATTACCTTAAGAGACTACTGTCTGTTAACACTAGTTTAAACCCCATTTTAATTTATATGTCAGCTTTCAACTTTTATAGTTGAAATGACACAACTTTTATAGTTGAAATGACTCAGTAGGAGACAATGTCTTCCTGGTCTCATAGCAAGTTACCTCATAGCTAACCCCGTAGTGCATTTCTTATATAGTAATAAGGTTGGTAAATACAGTTTTCTTGATCTCTAAATATATAAGAAATAAGATGTTCAAGTCCCATGAAAAAATCCAACTGAGGTAAGCTGATCTGAAATAAGACATTTCATTATGATTTTTGCTCCAATACATAATTTCCATTTTTCTAAACTGAATGCTCTATAAGAAGTTCAGTCATATGAAAGCCCTTCAAACCGGTCAGAATTCAGCTTTATCCCTGTATCAGACACATAATACTACAAAACAAAACAGCAAGCCTGTTTGTAAGTATTATCTCATGGCACTAGCTGTTATGATTCAGTGGGTTCAACACAATACTCAACCTTAATACAAGGGGTACCACAGGCAACATCCTCTAAGACAGCTGTGTTCAGTAGAAACATCATCCAAAATACAATGATCCTCATTAATACAAGAAAAAGCAGTGGAAAGCTGGCACAGCTTAAAGTTCATTAGGGAAAATTTGATGAGGAACCTATGGACACTGTGAAACACTGAAATTTTTACCTTCACCAAATCGTCCTTTAATATATTAGTTACAGAGTTGCACTGTATCACCTAAAGAATAAAATATGAATCCACAGCTGATCACAGTCATCATCAGAAACAAACAAATCTGCTTCACCTTGCTATTATCATCTCCCTACCTCAGGAGAGATCAAAATAGCCTATAATGGTCTTTCCCTGGAAGAGAGGAAATGGTGAAGAACTTCCAGCTTCACGCAGCAGTGGCAGCAGTTTTGCCAAAATGTCCTCCATCCATTCATACGCCGACTTCCCTATTTTTTTGACTCATCCAGGAGATAGAAACCTATAGGTGCCTTTCCTTATATTAATAATTTTTCCTTATTAATTCAATCTTTTCATTAGAAGTAGAAAATTTCTGTAAACGGCTAAAAAATGTTATGAGAATTAGTTGGGTTTGGTTTTCCTTTTGGGTTTTTTTTTTCCTTCTTTTTTTTAATGATAGTATCAACAGTGTGGAAGAACACTGATGAATTATAACATCCAGAGATTCATCTAATTAAACTGCTTGAGAAGTTTTTGAGTTCAAGAGTTTTGTTTAAGTATAGTTATTCTCTGTAGTACCAAATTCTTGCTTTGGAGCAACTTACTATTTTTCTTATAAACCCCTCAGCATAATAAGCCTTAATAGAATACACTCATTTCTATGACTAGCGGTTTTGCACAAATGAGTTTTTCCATTGAGGAAAGGTCACTGTCAAAGAAAATGTCCTCATCAGTAGCATTTCTAGTTAGAAACTACAATACTGTAAGGACCTGAGACAATTTAGGGAGTCTAGGACAGCCTTCTTGACTGAGAAATATTTACATTACTCAGACTTAAGTGTTTCTAAATAACCCATTCTTTTACCTGTTGAATCAAAAGACAGCTCATTAGTATTAGTTAAACCCCAGAACCTTATAAACTGTAAAATAAACAATACAATCTTCAGTAAATACTTCAAGCACTCATGGTAAAAATCTAGAAAAAAAACAAATTCTTTTATTTAAGAAAGAAAATTTAAGAGGTTAAAAATAACATAAATCTTTCTCTGCTTCCCTTGATCATAATAAAGGAACAAAAGTTATGACATGATTCTGTTCAGATAGTTTAGAAAATTTTAGAAAGATGGGTATATTTTGTGCTTCCTCAAAAATAAATCCCAAGCTTTCAGGTTTGTCAAGTTTTCAAGAGTTCAGTGGAAGGCAGCTAGGATTGTTAGCTGTGCTGGAGCACATAGCATGAGGCTGCAGGAACTAGGTTTACTCAGGCTTGAAAAGAGAAGGTTGCACAAAGTGAGGGATCCCATTTATAGTCTTTCATTACAAAAAGGGCTGGTGTAGAGAAGATGGAGCCAGACTCTTCTCAGAGATCCACAGCTAAAGGATGAGAGGAAAGCAAAATGCCATCAATACTTACAGGGAGGAGAAAAGTTCACCGCAAGCGGGTGATGCACTGCAACAGGGACCTAGAGAGGCTATGAAATTTTCCTCCTTAAAGATATTCAGAAGTCGACCAGACAGGACCTGAGCAACCTGATCTAACTTAGAACTTAGCCCTGCTTTGAGCAAAACATTGGACTAGATCTCTGGAGGTGCCTTTCAGCTAAAATACAATACTTTCGTATCGTATAACGATACGAGTAACTTTCATCATTCAAGGGCTGAAAGTGAATATTCTGTAGCTTTATGGAAAGTCAGGAATCTTCCTTTTCAGGGAACTATATAATAACCACGTCCTGCTTGAATGGTTCCCATCAGGGTAAAGGATAAGCAATTTATTGTTATGGAAGATTCAAAAAACATACATGTAAATCACTAACCTCAAAGTAGTCCAAGGCCCTGGTTCTGCATCTTTGATGCAGAAAGCTCCTGCTATTTGGGATATGCAAAACTTGTCATGGTGAAAGGCTAACTATCCCATATTCCACAAATCTGACAGACTGGGAGGAGAAAATATTTTAGTAGATTTCTCCCCACCCCCACCCCCCCATGTAGAACTTCAAATTCTAGTTAAGTTTGGAGAAACTTAATGAAGAAAAAGTAAACCACAAATTACAGGTGAGATATAAAGTGTGAAAAAAAAATTGGCTTACTTTGCATTGGCTTGTGTAACGTTTTCCATTACCAAAAAAACCTGCTTTCAGCTGTTTATAGTTTTGACGAATGAATAGGTTGGGCTAAAACTGATCACATCAGATATCTGGAGGGGGTTGTTTGTTTTTTCTTATTTGATGCTTTGTTTGTTTACAGAAAAGATGGGTTCAGGCACTTTCAACTTAAAGGCTAAGGAAAGCATTCTCTCCATGTTAATGTAGTCTGAGCAGTATTTTCTTGAGAAAATATAGTATTTCCATTTTTTGAAGAACTGACTTAAAATTTGCTTCCCTTAATATCATGTAAAGTCGCAGTTGCAACAATAAAGATCAAGTACAAAATACTCTACAGCATAATGGTTAGGGCACTTTTCAGAGAGAAGAAAACTCAGAATCCATCGTCCTGGGAGACTGCTCTGACAAAGAAGCTACATCGTGTAAGTATGCCAGGGTAGATAAGGTAAAGGAGCAGAAAGACAATATCTCTMTCTCTTCCTTATTTGTTTTGTCACACTGAAAATACTTTAAGCCTATGTCACAAACTCAATGTGAAAAAGCAATTTTATCTAAATCGGTTTTAAAAACTATTCTTTAAGCAAGTTATTCCTCCGCACCAATTATAAGACATCGTATTGAAGTAATCACATACTATTCTTCCAGTTAGTCACTCAGTACATAGTTAGGCTACTTCTCACAAAATAAAAGCAAAACTCTACAGAATTTAAAGCAATTATCTGTAATTGCCATGTTAGCCTTTTATTTTTTCTACCTGTATCCCACCAAAGCCTATTCATCATCAGAAGGCATACTTCTTATATATTACCTGATGCTTGCCACATACTTTTCTCACCGAAACATTGGCCAGTGTTCTGGTCTGCTCTATCAGCTTCCTACAGAGACAGCCCCTTTGCTGCTCACAGCTACAGCCATGAGCAAGACTTGTGCACAGAAGCCCACTTTCCCCCACCTCTAATGAGAAAAGACTCCACAATAACATGGCTACATATCACACAGCAGAAGTTTGTCAATTATGACCAGTCAATACATAAGTGATTTCCTCCAGTCCTCACATATTCTCCCCATGCTCTTGAGAATGTGATTGGGATATAGGCTCTGACATACATTAGAGGAAGCAAAAATGAGGGGGAAAATGAAGGAAAGATACGTAGATAAGTGGATAAGGAGGAAGAAAATATGGAAAAAAAAGTAAGTTAAAAAGCAGGAATGCTAAAGTGAGGAAAGAGGTAGGGGAAAAGTTAAAGGCAACAAGCAGAAGGAATAGCAGATACAGCAGACTAGCATACATGGCCATCAGGCCTCGGTATTACGTGTCTTGTGAGGCCTAAGATCTTCTCAGGGCATGTGATTTGACAGGTAAACACAGCAGTCCCTTCTGATAAAGGGCGAAAGATGGATTCCAACATCCCAAGTGTCACAGAACACAGAGAGAAACCTCAGTTTCTCTGTCCCCTGGTTTCCTCTGCAACAGACTCCTTTTTTCTCTCTAGCTGTGTGTCAAGGAAGGAAATAACATATGGTAGATGGGAACAGAGGCTCAGCAACCATCACTGAAGCTACTACCATAACCTTGTATTTTAGATTTCATTTTGTAAGGCCTCATTAGTAAAACGAGGCCATGTAAGGCAGTCTAAGCAGCACTGTACTTCACATGACCAAATAATTTATCAAACAGAAACCATCTCGACACATGTAGCATTTAAAAACTTATTTTTTCCACATTTCATGCAGAAACTTAGTTTCATGTGCTCAGCAAGTGCTGCATACTTAAGCATTAGGGCTTTGAGCCACTGTATACTTCTTGCTAGCAGTCACTCCTCTGAGATGAATACCATGTTATTAATGAGCCTATAATTTTCCATTGTTAATTACAATTTGACTAAACACAGATTTGATCCAAAATCCCCTCAAGCCAAGGGGAAACTGCTAAGTCTTTGCAAAAAATTGTGAATAAAATACTGTAACATAAACAACAACAGAGTCTTCTTTTATATTTCTGGATTATCTGTTTTTTAAAAAGGTGACTTAGGCATTTCTTTCATTGACTAGCTAAGTTCTGCCCAATTAATTTAAATGTAATTACTTTCATCTCATTACAGTATCAGTCTTTTGTTTGCAGCACACTCACAAATTCTAAGATTTACAAGTATCCAGAGTGCTTTTCATTTATAATTCTGGATGAGAGGTGGAACTTCCTGGGTTGCTGAGACTAGAATGCAGTAAATTATATTATATCTGTATCCACCCTAAGCCACACTACAACCAACATAATATCTTATAATTTCAGGACTGTGAATTGCATTTATATAAAAAACTGCAGTAGAGTTCTTTTGTCTTGGAAAGTTTACTTAACATGAAAACAACCTTTCTGAAATGTTTCCTTTCTTCTGGATTATTCTTGTGATATATTAATGCAGCATTCAAACTTTTTTTCATAAGATAATACCTCACAGTTAAAATGATAAATCACACTCAACTATCTAATCAATTTACCTTTTAGATTATTATTAGAACATCATTTCTGAAAAGTGAACAGAATTTTTAAAAAGTGTAATCTTTCAGAGACCTTGTCTTCAAAGCTAAGCAGCATAACTGCCTTCTGAAAGGGAACAAATCTTTTGTATTTTATTATAATAGTCAATTTTTACACAATATTGGAAAAGTTATTCTTGCTTATGAAAAAAGCTCCAACATTTCTAATATAAACTTCTTTCAGCACRAATGTGAGATGCAGTTGTGTATTTGTATATTTCAAAAGTGAGTTTCATAGGTTTCCCCCCTGCAATAGATTTTAAATTTGTGAACCATATTCTGATTCTGCAATATTAGCTCTTTAAGAAAGAGGTAAAGGATCTCCATTCCTCTGCTGGCACAATTTGCTGTAGGATTGCATAGTAGCAGCTGGGAGCAGAGCCTCAGCACACAGGCACTGCATAAACCTAACATGAGGGACACTTTGCTCCCGACACAAAATAACAGAAACAGGTCATGCTATAAATAGATAAACTACATGGAAAGGAGAAAATAAACACGTGAGCAGAGGGATACATCATTTTAGCCACACGTTCTGCTTTTTGTTCTCTTAAGCACAATCAGGCTAGGGGGAGAAAGGAATGAAATAGGAGGAGGCAGGAAGTGTTCGTAATTATATGGGACTATAGCAATCTTGAGAAAGCTTGTTAAATGTATGTGACATTCTCAGTATCTCAATAATAGTTAATAGTAAAAAAGAAATCTCGGTCCTTTTAAAGATTACAGAAATGGAAAGAACAGCACCTGGCACAGGAGTCGTCTAACGGAGAACAAAAGAATAGTGGTCCCAAAGAGGAACAGAAGCCATATGGACTACTGCAAGCCCACAGACTGTTTTGAGGCTCTGAACAGGCCAGCTGTACTGTGCGCTCACTCCACAGCTTGTGATATGGAGCAAAGAAGAAGGTTCTGCACATGGAGTCCCACAGCACCTTGGCAACCATATTCTTCCACAGCTAAATAATCCTTCACTTCAAGCATTATTCATGCTAATCAAATATCAGTAAAAACTACTCCTATCTCAGTCTAAGCAGCCATATATTTCCTGGTTTTGGGGGTTCTTTTTGTGTTGATTATTTTTTTGGTGGGGTTTTTGTTTTGTTTGGGATTCGTTGGTTGGGTTTTTTTTTTTTKTTTGGTTGGGGTTTTTTTAGGAACCATCCACTGAAACCAAAGAAATACATTTAAAAATTGCCCAAGTCTCCAACATAATTTCAATGTTCTTCATCCCACATTTTCTCTACAGAATTGTGACCAAACTGGAAACTGTATCAGGAAATGGTAGCATGGAAAATACTCTTCTATTAAAGTGCTACTCATACACTAACAACAACAACAAAAAAAACCACCCAAAAAAGATATTTAACAAATGCATACACCTGCATTCTGTATACTTACTCAACTTACAACACCCACACAGCAGCTGTGGAATGTCTGTTATTACCTATTTTTCCCGCTTTTTAGACGCTCTTCTTTTAACTTAGACAAAAATAATTTGTCCTTGTTAAGCAGTCTCAGAATGCCAATTTCTAGATTTAAAATCAGTCTCATCAGTCACTTCAGTACAGAAAAATGTCCCAAATGCAAAACATTTGAAATTCTTTTGAGCACTGTATTAACAACTCAGGCTTGTGAAAGTCAGTGAAATATGTTCAAGTCTGCTGCTGATTCAGCCTGTTAATGCCACAGTAACAATAGGAAGCTGCCAAAAATCCAACCACATAATAACAATTCCCACTGGAAAACAATTTTGATAATTACAGTCTCTTCAGATAATCAAGAAAAAAAAAGTAATATCTCTATAAGAACTTTTTTTTTCTATCATAACAAAGTTTTGCCATAGCATTTGTATGTTGCATTCAATAGCTGCTATATTGCAAGGAAACTTTCTGATGGTTCTGGACCAGTGCCATATATGTTGTCAGACAACTTCATACGTCTGGCAACTCTCTTTACGAGGCACTGCTTGTGGACTTGTGCCTAGTCATCTGCAAGGAAGTTTGTGTGTCAATTAGTAAGAATCCTTCAAAAGAGAGAATGAGATGTGTAGCTGACTGCCAATAAGTACATAAAGTATTGAGAATTCCAGTGATGATAATCACGACAGTTTACAGTAATTAGAGAGTGTAACTAGCAAAACCAAAACACACGTTTTACCTGACCTGGCTAAACTTGCTGTTTCAGTAAATGGCAAAAATAGTGGTATAAATGGAAATACATGCTAGAAAAAAAGCAATCAGCATGAGAAAACTACATAACCAACTAGCATATATTATAAGATAAGGGGAGCAAAAGTTCATTATCTGTGCAATTAAAGTATCTAGGCACCTTTTCCCCCACTGGTTGCTGCACGGCTGGTACTGCTGCAGGAGTACCGTGCTTCGCAGACTGCCTGAATAAAAAGATACCCCGCCAAGTGAAAATTCTGGGTCAAACTGGTTGTGCAAGAGAGGTTAGTATCTGTGGCTTGTTGTCAACTTGGAGGAAATGCAACACTCCTTACTCCCCTCTGGAAATAATGGGATAATTATCATTGCTTCCAAATGAGGCTGCTTAACTCCTCCAACAGAGATGGTCCATTTCCTCCTCCTTCCCTGAGACCTTGTACCTGAAGAGTACCGCAGTGTGCAAAACCTTGTTAACATAAGTACTCAGCACTTAAGTGAAACCTGCAGGGACTAATTAGTAGCTTTTGGAAAGCTTTGCAAAGGTGCAGCTCAAAGCAGCCTTATATTCTGTCTAAAGTGTTCTTTTCTGTTGTTCCCCCTCTGATTAAAAATCACACGTGGAATGGAAACTCACTGAGCTCCAGCTTGCTCCSAGTGGGACATGGATGAGGTTAACAGAGAATGCTGGAGAACCAGCTAGAGCTGTGACCTCCAACAACTGAACACACTACTTCTCTGATTAGAAGAGGGGTCTAGAGTGAAGGAACCACACAGAACCCTTCTGTGCATCCGGAAACCCAGAAACAATGACTACCTGAGTCCATGTTTCCCTAAGCTTTCACTTCCCAATAAAAACAGGTCTGTTATAAAACAGAAAAGAAAAAGAAAAAAAAAAGAAACCTTCAGAGGATAAATCAGTAAAACAAGTTTTAGCTACTTCTGATGTGCAAAGAAAAATTGCATGTAGCAGTTTGCTTCTTAAAGAGAACAAAACCAAAAAAATGAATGTTATTAATATCTTGCTTTTTAAAAAGGTTCCTTATCAATACACAGACCAATGTACTGGCCTGTTGGTCCCTGTCAAGCTCAGACTCAGTTCCTACACACAGGGCACCAATCCAGGAGAAATTGAAGAGGATGACTAAGCTTTTAATCATTGAGCTGGAAACAGTACCAGTCACAGCATGACCTTCAAGTGAGGAATAATTTATTTTCAAAGAATTGACCCAAACTTTATTGTTAGGTTAAGTAATAATTTATTCTGCAGTTTCTCTCCAGGGAGAGGTACAGAATTTTCCAACAGACTATCTATCTATCCAATAACACCAGGAAAAACGGTTCCAAAGTCATTAAAACTCATTCTTTCATTCTTTTTCTGCAAGGAACATTTTTTATAAATAACTTTTTTAAGATAACAAAGGAACCTGATTCATGAGAGACTTAGCGCCTACTCTCTACTGAAGTCATTCTGTTACTCAGATTCAGCAAAGGACTACATAAATCTAGCTGAAAACACGAGTGACGTCACCAACCTCCATGGGACTAGAGACATACCTTCTGCGTAATTTAAAATAATTATGATGTGGGCATTGGTAGACTAATAAATGGACAGAGACGATTGCCAGTAAGACAGAGAACAGCTGTTACATGTCATCTGTAATCATCAGAAAAATTTTCAGATTTGAACCTCTGGTCTTCAAATGAAGGCCCCATATACTGGTATCAAATCCTTGGACCAAACAGTTCATCAAATACCGTATGTCAAAAATCAAAGACTCTAATCAAGTCTTCCTAGTCAGTAATGAATCCTAAAAGAAAAATCATTCTATCACTTAGATGGAATACATTCCTCAGAATTTGCCAGATTCTTTTGTTTTAGAAAAGATTAAAGATTAGTTTCTAAAAGGAATCTAAGGCTTCAAATTGATAGTTTGTACAAACCACAAAGCAAGACTGCCCATTAGAAAACCTATGGGTAATGAGGTTATCATCTTTCTGTTCTCCAGTCAAGAAAGAAAAACAGACATTTTCACTCTGAAATCAATAGAAGGCATTCAGCTTTTCATGAATAGACAATTCATGATGGTAGTTATGAGAAAGCCAAGAGGCATATGCTCACAATATGGTGTAGTTAACATAGCCAAGAGATCAAGGCAGCCCGTCTTGTATATCAAAATCCAGAAATATTCAACATAAAATTCCCATATTTTCCACTTTCCACATTAGTGCACAGGATCTCCAGTTTTTACAGATACAGATACCTTTTTGGTCAGGATTATGGTTCTACATACTAGCACAAATAGATTAACTCCTGCAGGACTCAATATTCCACTCTTAAATGCTGCAAACCTTTTTGAAACCTCTTTGCTTGCAGTTCCCTGGTGATACTTTCAGCTGAGGGAGGATAAGAGTGATTAGAATAATAGCTGTACAGAACTACTTCTCTATTTATACATCATCTGCAATTCTCTAAATCATGTGGATTTGCTTTGAAGAATATACTTTTGCATTTGCAGTTTACTATCACACTAAAGATCAAATGGATAAGCTACAGCAACTAAATTACATTATGCTACTGCTTCATTAGGAAGCCTTATGCACAGTCATGTTGCAATGCACTACTCACAATATTTAAATCATTAAAGGAAAAAAAAACCTTAGCATACTCAGAAGTACTTCAATGGGTAACAAGCTGAAAAAAACAGATCCCAGTAACTCATTTTAACTTCATTTTAATTCAGAAAATTTCAGTTCAGTTTTCTCAGATTAGTATCAAAAGTATTTGCTCAGCACAGTCAGCAAAAATATTTCATTTGTTGCAGCAGCTTCAGTGCCAAGCGAAAACATATATGAATGAATAAACAAGTGAGTCCACAGAGGAAGAGTGCCATTAGAAATAAGGCTACTAAGCTCAAATAAAGAAGTTACTACATCAAGGAGACACCAACACTTGGTTATACAAAGACATACAACTCTTCCATACTGCTGTTGCTGTACAATGATTGGGATTACATGGAAAAACAGAAGTTGTTTGGTGAACAGCAGAGCTAGAGCATAGATACCAGACCTGCACCACTCACTACTCAACCTTCAAAAAAAGCACCCAAGTCCTGTTTATTTTCACTGTAATCTGTGGTGTTCTTCCACAGCTGCTAACAAGGAGCTGGAGTTCTCAATGAAATAATTCTCCTGTGGATGCATGCCACGTGTTACCATTTAGACAAAGAAAGAGCTGAGTGTGTTGCATCTTGGAGCCATTTTATCTCCACTAACTAATCCCGCTAGAAATGCTTCAGGGCTAGTGCACTTCAGCACAAATTTACAGGTCAGATATCCTTATGTTTTTTCCAAATAAATTATAGTAGAGTTCTTAATATATTCCTGCAGTGCTCATCTTTCTCCAACAGATCAAGGCAAGTCACAGGTCTAGTCTCTGCATTCCCAAGGATTACAAGCTTTCCTTCCCATACTAATGACCACTGATTCTTCTGCAACCTAATTCTACCCTAGTAATTGCCACATCAGAGCAAAAAGCCCACAGGTTACAGCCTGTTGCTGCTTTCTGCATCTAGGTTACACCATCATATGCATACAGAATGCCATTTGACTCACTCATTTTACTCTGTCATGATATAGTTTTGGTTACTTTTTTCCTTTAGCAAAATAAAAAGAAAGGACTTGAAGAAAGATGACTTTGACAAAGATGCAGTGGCCTATGACAAACAGTCACAATGTGGGAAATGGAGAGAAAAAGACCAAATGGGTTAATCCTCAAATATTTCTTTACGATCTCAGAAGGATGAAGGCAGCCTATCCAAAATAGAAACTAGGTCAGATTACTACAATCAAATTTAAAAGAATAACACAAACATATAAAGGACAAAAATCAATACTGGTAAGACATAAAATGAGCTTGAATTAGCCAGGGACACCAAACACAGCAAGAAAAGGTTCTGGAAATGTTGAACTAGTAGGAGGATGATGAAGTAAGTGCTGGAGCACTAAAGGGAAATCTCCAGAGACAGATTATACTGTGAAAGACAAAATGTTCACTGCTTTTTTTTTTTTTTTTGCTTCAGACTTGACTTGAAAGATCAGTTGCAATCATTAATTAAAATCAGAAAAAAATAGTAAGATTTCAGATTAATATTGGAAAAGAACACATTAAAGGACACTTAGGATAACCTGGCAGCGTTCCAATTGCCTAAACCTGTTTAGTTTCATCCCATCATACCCTGATCAAGCCTGAGAGTCAAAAGTGATTAAACTGAGACCCTGTTGGAGTACTGATGAGGCAATTAGAGAACTGAGAAAAAAAATATATCCTTGAAAGTGGGGTTTCTTTAAAAAGAGGAAAACAAGGAAGAGTAAGGGAGTAGAAATTTAACTGTAATTCTGGAAAAAAAAATTTATTTGTAAGCACAAAAAAGAAAAGTGACAAGTGAATTAAGCTAATTTAGGTTGGCTCAAATGATCTCATTTCTTTCTATAACAGGGCCATGGGTGTGTGACTAGAAGTAGACTAGAAGAAATACGCCATTTCTCTAGCATGGTTTTTAACCCCAATCACAAACGAGGTTCTTCAAAGCAGGTTCAGAAAACATGCTCTAAATGAAACTAGTGTAAGGACTGTACAAAAACATCGGCAGTGGAAGCATCTTGGAATAGATAACAATGGACCACTACCAAATGGAAATATGTATCAAATAAGGCTCTTCAGAAATTTTTTCTGCATCTGGAAAAACTAAATATTCTCAACCAAGGTTATGAAAAAGAGAGAAAGCTGAAGAGGACACAAAGATGACAAAGGGCAAGATTAAAACTGAAATAGTCTTGATAACTTGCAGAAACAGACCTAAACCTAAAAACAATTTAAAAAGCACACATTTCAACATTCACAAATGTCTGTACTCAAAACTGGAAAAAATAAACTGCTGGCTATATTACAGTCCTACAAAAAAGAATCACAATAGTGAATTCACAAGCTTAGTGCAAGGGAAATATGCTGCCCTGTTGTAAATCCCTCTCCAATCCTGCCCGAAACAGCAAATATCAAAGTGAAGTGAATTAATAGATTGTAGCCTGTAAAAACATCTGGTTACCTTTCAGGATCTTTAACAATGATAAATCCAGAGCTGAAGTGCTGTGAATAGTTGTGGGCATTATAATCCCTGCCCCCCCTCCAAAAACCTCTCTTCAAAACAAAAGAGAGCACTGAGTGTGCACAAGAGTCCTAAAAAAAACACTTTAATTTAGAGTAATAACTGAGGAGACCGAGGCTGCAAAGAAAAAAGTTACAGGAATTATGGATCTTTTTCAAATACATAAAAAGGAAGTGTACCATCTGTTCTCTGTGATCACTGTGGACGATAGATAAGAAAAAAAAACAGATTTAAATGACAGCAAGGAAAACAATTAAATAAAAGGGGAAACACTTTAACAGTAAGGATAGTGACATACTGGGATAGATTGTACAGGAGGTTGTAACACAGATAGGGATAGATATTTTAAAGAAAAAAAAAAATCTGTTGGAATTGCTCACTTATATTTAATCCTGCTTTGGGATGCACGGATACTGGATGACTTCCTGCATTCCTTTCAGACCTACTTTTCTGATTCTATGAACACATATTTTCAAACAGATAACAAATATCACAACTCTCCACCAGACTATGCAAAGAGAGATTTCACATCCAATACAGAAGGAAATGTGTCAGACTAACAGAAGAGAGTTACAAAGGTATAAAGAGGTTTTCATTATGGGTCAGTAAACTGGATCTGTTTCTCTGGTCATGACCAAAATAACTGTGTTGTATAGACTTATGTAAAAATATCAGGCAWGTTGTCAGAACAAGCCAGAAGTACACCAGGTCTGTGCTTCTGCTCTACTAGCCTTGTGGCTAAACAGATCCGTGCATGTAAATTTTGCTCAATGCAGCAGCTTGCACAGCCACTAAATTAAATGCTACAAAACACACAGCAATTATAGCTACGATCTAATGAGTAAGTTGCATGTGAAGCACAGAAATCTAAAAAGAAGACATTAAAAACAACTATTTACTATATGTTCTTCTCATTCACTATGTCCGAGCAAGTTCCTAAATTACAGAACAACCTAACATGGAATGTAATGCTTGTGTTTTGGTCCCAGGTTTTAAGTATCCTCAGTTCAGTAGTGTTGGCATCTCAAATTCATTTATCAAGTAGGTTTGAAATTATTCCAGAGAGCATCAGACTGCACCTGAAAGCATTACTTAAAAGCCTGAACACTAATCCTGTGCAGCGAAGCATGGTGCAGAGATCCCCACACTAGCACTGACCCAGGGTAATACATCTCCACAGCACAGAGACACAGAGAGATAACAGCCTCAATCCAGAAGAAACTTCAATATGTTAGTACAGTGCTGTGCCGTGCCAATGCCACAGCATAATTTTACTGTCCCAGAATAACCCCTCCAGATACAGAGGATTAATATTTGGGGCTGTCTTACAATGATCAGTGTAGCACGGTGAAAGGAAATCCAAGTTTATTAGCCTTGTGCAAAGTTGTGCTGATGCGGCTGGACAACTTTGGGATTCTTGACCATCTCTGTACAGTTGTACACAGACATGACAATTTGAATCAGCACTCATTCAGGTGCGTGTGCCTACCATATTCCTTGGCTTCTCTGCTTCCTTGCTACAGGTGAAATCCATTCCACACACTTTGTGTCTCTGCTATATGAACCTCAGAAATTTTACCAAACATACATACAGCAGTGTTTGCTGAGAGAGATAATTTTTTTTCATAGAACCTGTGGAAAATAATTCATGAATCATAGTAATATTCACTTAATGATTAACAGTAATAATTTAGTGAGGTATCTTCCAACCTTTCACATAGTCTTTTAGAAAGCTATTGCTTACATTCTGGAATCTGTATTATTACAACAATTCTCAAGCTTAGCTCCAAACACACTATCAGGCCTAAAAACTTCTCACAGGCTCTTGAACACATCTCAAACTTTTAACTGAAAAAATCTCTTGGAAAACACTGCTTACAATAGTTCCATGAATCAGCCGCATACCCTGACACACCACAGCTTTACAGACTGCTAATCTAGAGGATCTTCATACATCACAAGAGTGCTGTAATTAGTGCTATACAGATTGAAAAGTAGCAGAGAGAGCTGATTAAACATAAGCAGAGAACTTATTTAATAAATGTTAAAGGTTTCATAGAATTCAACAGGCATCGCGTCAAGTGGTGGTTTTTTCCCCCCACTGATTAAAATTGTGTGCCTCTGATGTGCCTCTGCCATCACCTTCTTCCCCTCCTCTTCAATTTCCTCATCTAAGAGCCCTTTGTTTACTTGCTTTATTGGTCTTGTGAGTGAGGCAGGCAAATTATAGACATCGCATTAATCTGTTCTAAGGGCAATGGAGGTTTCAAAGTCTTGTTATTCTCTCCATGCAAGCATGTGACAAGTAATGTTTACAAACGTCTGTTATTATTGGTTTAGACCACCCTGGGTCTTTTTTAACTACACCAAACCAGTAATCACCCTGAAATATCTCCTCTCACAGCGTGTTTAGATCATACTCATGACAGTTTTGCATTTAGTCATTGTGGGATCTCTCACAATTACTACCTTACAAACAATATCACACAACAGGGTTGTAGGGTCAGGAACTGCTTTACTGAAACTGATGAGCCTTCAAAAATCCGCTAGTTGGTAATCAGTAGTGATGACCAGGCCCTGCCTTGAAAAAGCGCGTGATCTCAGAAGGTCTGGCCTTTCAGGCCAGTCATATGCTTTGACGGGGTCATCCACAAAGAAGTCCAGCACTAAGTACTCACGGCTAAGGAACAGAAAGAACTTCCTGTAACTTCCTTCCCCAAAAGCAATGCACTGGATCAGCTCTTTCTATTCACACTCCAGCACACAAGGACATGCTTGTTTTTACAAAAATCTTAACTTAGTCTACACCAGCTCTATTTTAAAACATTTTTTGTGTATCCTTAGTCATAATTCATGACACTTCGTAATATTCAAAAAGAACATTTTTCAATTATCTTCCTGCTCTCCAAATTTCATATCCACCATAAAGCTATATTATGCCACCTATCTCACATTTTACATCACTGCAACATTTCAAAAAAAGACAAAGGGTAGGAAAGTTAAATCAATTAACATATATTTCTTCACTATGTGTTTGAATAAATCAGCATGAGAATATAAAAATGATTGCTTTTTCAAAAGTACATATGGATGGATAGAGGGCTAAGATTCATAGCATTTAATACATTTTGTTTTCAATTCCATGTTTACAATGAATGAGTCATTTTCACCTTTCATTTTCATCTCTTGGAAACTCTGGGTAGATTAGTAAATTAATGAAAATTTTGACATATTTTTTGCAATAAGATCTGACTAGTTGTTATACTCTTTTTCTCTTAATTTGGTTGTATATCAATTGGTTTTGTGAATCCTATGCTAAATGTGAAAACCTGCCTTTTTCATTTGAACATAGACATTCCTGAACTGAACTAATTTTCAAATAGTTTTTCGCAGTTTCGGAGTCAACTCTCCAACCTCAGATTTTCATGACATAGCCTCTATCTGTTCATCCGAAGACTGTCTTCTCAGTTTATTATTTCTAGTCCAGCACAACAGATATATAACGCGCTCATATATGAAACGTGATCAGTGGCTGACCATGGTGAGACACTGGTCATGTTTCATTGCAAGTGTTCAAGTTTATTTGCTTCACTTCAGCACTTGCAAAATATGGTGAGACAGTTGTGTAGACTGAAAACATCAAATCCAGCCTTGATGAACACACAACTCTTCAATACCCCAGCCCTGCCTTTCACACAGAAATTACAGTTCACATAATCCCCCTGAAGTTATCCTTACTCCAACACGCAAGTCACAGTCTACCAGAAGTAGGAAAGAACTTTTTCTGAAAAGGCAGAGACTGGCTGCAATGTTAAAAACATTTTCACCTACATTTGTGTTTTGTATTCACTGTCCTTAATGACCTCAAGATTGAGAACTGAAAATCCTAAAACTAAAGCTTCAATGAAGTTACTTTTGTAACTCTGGAAATTCTGATACAACTCACAAGCTTAGAAAGAACAAGCTACTTTGACACATCTCTATACGTTTCATAAACAACAGTCACTGCTCAGCACCCTGTCGGTCATTTTGCACTCAATGAATTTCCTAAACACCTCGGCACAGAGCTAAGGAACAGCTTTAAAGGAATGCCTTTCAAATATTTGGGCTGGCATCCTGGCCCCATCAGACCTTTAGCACTGACTTTAATAAAGAAATTAAAAAAAAAAAAAAAAAAAAAAAAAAAAAAAAAAAAAAAAAAAGAAAAAAAGAAGAAAAATACATTTTAAGTGTCTTAAGTCATTTATAAAGCAAAATACTTGTTGGTTTCAAGGACATTTTACACAAGAAAAGAAAAAGGCCAAGATTACTTTGTTCTACCTGACCACAAAAAAGAAATTCTAACATTTGAGAAGTCTGTCCATTTAAACAGAAAGCAGTAATATCTGCAGCACTATTGAGTAGGCATTTCAATTAGAAAATTACTCCTACAAATACTAAAAAATCAAAAGAATATCTAGCAAATAGAGAATGATTCCAATAGATCAGTTAACCCACACGCAACTTCAGTCCAAAACCTTAACAACTATGACACCACACATTTTTAAATCCCACAGAAAGTCTTACTTTGGTAATACAATGGAGCTATCACTAGCTCAAGCTAAAAATAGTATGTAAAATGCCTATTTAAGCAGTGCATGTTCTTTGACAAGCTGTAAAGCTCAGCAATTTTTGAACATTTTAAAACTATTAGTGTTGAAAATATGTATTATTGAACATGCAAACAACCAGATATTTATGAAATCCAATGAGTGATAGGTAATAAACATCGTATAAGGTCATTCTTCCTAAAGTACTATGTCAGAAACACACCCTGTCAATATATAAGTAGTACATAAATAAATAGTTGAAAGGTTTAACGAGGAGTACAGACTCTGCAATTTACAAACACCTTAATTCAGCCACATAAAAATTCTCCACGGAATCCATTCTCCCACAGATCTGAAAGCCAGTCCTTATCACACCTAGCACTTTCTTCATGGTGCAGTGTAACTACTCTATTTCTCTTGTAGCCCTATTCTCTCCTCCTCTACATCAACAGTTCAGCAACTCTGAGGGAAAAAAGAAAAGGGAGGTAGCTCTCTTTTTGAGTAGTAGATGGGGAGATTCACTTGCAGGGACAAAGGAAAATCCCTGTAGTCCCAATCATGACAGCTAGGAAACTATCAGGGGTTCCTTAGCAACCACACATTAATGATAACTGAGCTTTATTTCCCTATGGTTGCCAAGGGTATCCTATAATATCTCCTAGCTACTGCACCAAGGGTTAAAGAGGTGGGGGTTACAGGGGAGACAAACCATCTGCCATTTCTATCTTGTTTAGACTTCTATATGAAGAAGAAAAGTTTTTCGTATCTCCTCTTGTTCTGCTGGAGGGAGGAAGTCAAGTCCCCAGCCTGCATACCGCACACCAACACGAAGGGCTGCAAAGCAGCAGGAGGCAGTGGCTTCAGCACTCTCTGGCCACGTAACACTCCCTAAGATCACTATGCCACCCAAAAGACAAAACAAACAGGGAGGATGCTTGTATGAGCAGCTGTGTAAACAGCCAGGGCTCTTGTCCAATTGGAAGAAATAATTAGATATTTAAGATTCAGACACTTAAATGTATTTATATAAAACAAACTCTAGGAAAAGCGCAGTTATGTCATTTTTTCTGAATAAGCTCTGCATACAAAAAGGACAAAAAAGATTTTATCAACGTGTATCATCTTTTACGGTCATACCAATTTAACAAGAAAACTGGAAGCGTATATAGCAATACATTAAAAAGACCTTCAGTTATTTCACAAAGCCAAGGAAAAACCTGAGAGATTATTCACGAGAATTTAAATCCATGTTTCCATTAGATCCATAAAATCATCTATGATATTGAAAATACTTTTGACACTGCAAAAATATGTGACCCAAAAAGAGATCTATAAATACACTTAAACACTACAAATGCTAAGTTATATAATAAAGTTAGAACAAAAATTTTAAGCATGTTCTTTTCTTCCAACATCTATAATTTTCTTGATCCTGCAGGTCAAAGATGCTAACAGTCAGAATATCACTGTTCATCATACTTTTTATTTTCAGTTTGTCATTGAAAACGACCTGGTATAATGTTGTCTCACTAGCTTTTTATTCCAAAATCCTGTAACCTTACATTCCTAATGGTTGCTGTGATCAATCATGTGAAAATTATTGCAGCAAATGTTGAAATTGGAAAAAAATAAGATTAATTCAGGTTGTACTAGAAGGGATATGTAAAGCACGTCACACTGCTCAGTTTTAAATAGGTCATGAGCTAGAAGGGAAACGAACACCTCTCATGTACCAGGGAGCTGTGTAATGTTAAAAATCTTACATTTTCTCTGACACTCTAAGATGAACAGAAATCTACTGAATTCTGTATTACTGTAGTAATACTGAAGCAGTTTCATTTGATAAAATTTATTCATTAAAAAATTAAATACTGTGGAAGCCAAAATAATTTATCCTAACAAAATGGAAGGTAGCCATATTCCGTAGTACACAGGAACAGTTAGACTTCTCTTCCCGTAGAACCAGATACTGTGCGGTTCAACTCTAAGATTTTTTTCACACTGCAGCCCTGAAAGATTTATACCCACTGCACATCATGTATTGACTGAATGGCTCTCATTTATTTTTTTGAGAATGTTTTGGAAAGAATGGGTTATGTTCCAACTCTTCTTTTCACAAGCTTCTGAAATGCTGTCCGTGAGGATTTAGGCCAGTACTAACAGGAATGCCGGCGACTTCCTGTTAAATCCAGTTTGATCCAAAGCCCAACAGACAGACCCTTCTCTGATAGCAACAGATTCTCCATTAGTCCAATGGTTATATAGCTGTACCTATTTTTATATTTTTCAAGCACTTACTGTTGCAGTCATTTAACAGTAAATAGGTTTTTCAGAGAAGGTCRAAGGTCCTAATATTTACAAATCTCCCAAACCTTTTCTCTTTGTAGAAGATTATAATGTAACTATATAATTTGGCATCATACTGAGCTCTGTCTTCACTGATTACTGAATTCTTGCCAGGATCAGCTGCATGCCATTCCCTTCATTTTTCATTATCACATGACTACCATAAGCTTTAAAAGCAGTTCTTAAAAAGAGTAAGTGTGGTTATAGTTTTTCAGCACAGATGCCTGCTCTCTTCCACACTTCTATACTCTGTTATTCCAAATAGGTTTAGCTTTTTTAATGGGTTCTAGGCACTACTGCAGATCCTGAGTAAACTCCTGTGAAGGTGTCAAATATTTTCATTACAAAGAATGTTGCCAATTTCTTTTTCAAAGTTGTTGTCAAGTATTTCCTGAAAGCCAGCACGTCTCACAAACAAACAAAACAGTTAGTGCTAATACTAAACAGAACTTGTGTCCTATACCTAGGATCTTATTTCTATCTGACCCCAGCTGTCACATCTATTTTAAATGCAGACATGTCTCTCTACATGCAAATGGGGTGTCTGTGGCCCTTGAACTGCACATGACTTAAAAGCAGTTTAAATGCTCCTCCCATGTTGGTGATCACATGAGTTATCTCCAACTAGGGGAGCAGGAATGCAAGAGAGGATGTTAGATAATCAAAAGCCCTGGCTCTCCAAGGAAGTAGGCCACCATCACCGAATCACCCCAGGGTTCAGCTGTATCCTGAGTGATCACAGGAACCCTGCTTGTGAACTTAAAGTCAGCTCTCCCTCCCTTAGGCTTTCCAAGGTTTTATGCTATGTCTCGCGTGGCTATTGCACATACAAAGGTTAGGGTATGCAGTCAGAAGACCAGAACTTTGACCACCTGTGGTACACTGCATTTCTTGATATTCTTATCACTGTTACAAAATGGATATAGTATTTCACTTACCAGTTCTTTTGTTTATTAAAAATGCAAGATAAAGATGAAAACATACACAAAAGATTGTATTTCCTGCCAGCAATCACTTCTTTGTACCAAGGATTATTAGCTGAGGACCTATCCCTGGGGAAATGTTGCAAAAACAATGACTAGAATTTATGCAGATTTAGAAATATATTTACATCAAATATTACTAAAAAGTAATGTTGTTCTGATTCTCACTCTACACTAATTTCCTAAATAAAATACTTTGAGTGCCAAAGTAAAGTGAAAGTATTATTACCTAAACTCCCCTATCTATTGTATCTAAAGGAGTCACAGCCAAAGCTTTCTGCCATCATGCCTTCAACCAGATCACTGACACAAGAAAATAATTAAGGCTTCAATGAGAGGCACGTACACCTCACTGAGAACACAGTGGAGCTGGAGCAAAACCCTATGCCAATTCTTAAAACAGTGAGAGATTACGCAAACACCTAATACAGTTACTGGGTTGGCTGAAATATCTCTGCTTTAAACACAGACCCAGAAAGCCAGAATTGCTGCAGGGAAGCACAAGACCTGGATGTCTCAAGGTCACACATCAGCAGTGGCTCTAAAATTTGTTCCAGTATTACTAGTTTATCACAGCCCTGGAGGGCTACTATCCAAACCCACAGTGAATTTCATGTATAGTCTTTTCTGGCTACTGTCTGAGGAAACTATCCATGGGGAAGCAGAACAGCTTGTATGTGTGTGATAGGAGACAATGACCATGTAGGCAAGGAATCATAAATGAATTATAATTACAGAAGTTACCAAACACATTCAGTTTTACCTAAGTAAAACTGAAAAAGTAAACAAAATATTTATGCATATGTTTCAAACACACCTATAGATAACATCTCTGGATTATTTCTTACATTTCATGTGCTGTTCCAAAAGCCTTGGATTACAACACGTGAAAGAATCCTTATGTTTGATTTTGTTGATGCAATGTACTAAGTGAGTACTTACAGCACAGAGTTGTATTATTTTTGCTTGATTGTTTATTCTTTAATTGGGAGTGATTAACTTGAATCTGCAGCAGTTTGCCGGCTCTACCATGTCTGTTGTTACCTATTTTTAGACACGAAGTGACTCTATATAGATAGTACACGATCTTCTGCAGAAGATTATTCAAAATTTCCTTTTAATTTGTATGTGAGCACTCATTTTGTCTCCACACCGGTCCTGTGAGAAAAGCACAATGTTTGAAAGGTCTGGAGCAGTGTAAGCCAGAAGCAACAGTGACAAGAAAAAGCTCATGTTTGATCCTTCTGTGCAGATTTAGAAGTGGCTGAATTAAAATTTTGGCAGATGGACAATGGCACAACTACTCAGTGATGTCTTCCCCTCCCTGATCATAGTCACAAAGTGATTTTGGTGTGAGAAGCATTAACAGATCTTTGAGTAACAGGTCAAAATTAAGCAACAGTCATCAGCACAGCGTATGATGCAGTATTAAAAAGAATTGCTACAATATCTGCAGTCTCAGATGGCAGGAAATATACAGGTAACTGAAGAAGTAGGACCTGGGCGGGGGGGGAAGTATCTCGACTTACTGCTTCTCCACATTGCTAGTCCCAACTTGGCAAAGCTACATGGCAATAGCCTTGTAGAATACTATCTTTTCAGTGCCACACTGTGATAAAGTTAAAATTTGAATCGTGTTCTTTTACCTAAACCAGAAAGGTCTTGGTCAACGCTTTGATTTTATTCTATAGCAGGAAATGACCCCTTATATCCAAAATATAAATTCAGTTCACAAATATCACCATCAGTCAAAACACACTGCATTTTGTTGCAGCTTAACATTGATAATAAAGTTTCTGCTGATTTCACTAACAAGCCAGAAACTAAAGAATCATGTAAAATCGAAGCTATCCTGCAGGCTATTTTAAATTTACATCTACATTGGAACATTCAGATTTCTTGCCATAATTTTTTAATAATTGCAACTAGACCAGCACATCAAAAGCAGATATGCTGACCATATACACGACATGTACATGTCAGTATATAGCACTACCAGTCAGCATAAGAAAGGGTTGCAGAACAGGTCCACAAGTAAGAAAAATCATCTTATCATTGCAAACTTGTGCAGCAAAGTGTTACAACTAGCACCACAGTATAGACAAACTCCTTATAACATGAGCACCACGGTATAGATAAACTCCTTATAACACAGAGTTATCTCCATGCAGATGTCACTCATCGCTGCTTTTTAAAATCCACTAAAATCCACTTTAAAAAAAAAAATCCCATCTTCCTGTAACACAGCTGGTTTGGAATTTTCAGCACTTGCTGCCTGAACATACAAATACATAGTGTTTTTTGTAGCAACTTTATGGACTCTTCTGCTGCCAATGTTCTCAACAGGCATTATTTTTTTCAAGTGTGGTCAGCCAGTTAGCCATTGAGGTCTTAAGTCAGTGAGATATATTTTTAAGAAGCATTAGGCACGTAACACCAACCATTCAGTGAGAAAAAAGGTGTAGCTAGCAATTTGGAAAACGAGGCTACTGCGTTTGAAAACACTGATCTGCCTGCATGATACAAGGACCATAACTGAAAATGCATAATCCCACATCAAGACCTAGGCAACTTGAATTGTTCAGCAAGTTTATCAAGTCCGGTATGAAGATACTTGCAGAGAGAAGTTAGAAAGCAAGCAAGAAGGAAGATTTTCTAGATTGGGGTAGAGAGAGGGAAGAAAATCTGTAGAAGAGAACCAAGAAAAACTAACCTGCTTTGAGAATATGCCCAGTTTCTTCTCCCCAAGAAACTTACTACAAAGGTCCTAAGGTCCCATCTCCAAATGCACACAACATACCGCCTGGAATTCATTACCTAGTGGAAAGCCAGCTCTGGCTGTCTTAGATGGTAGTTAACAGTTTCAGAGAAAAAAATATTTAGGGCATGAAGTTTTGCCAGCATAACCCAACAGCCACATTCTACTCTTGGAAGTTTCAGTCTCATAAACATGTTTCTACCAAATGCTCTCCTTTTACCACTATTTTTTGCTCATTACTTCATCACCATTTCCCACCCTTTCAGATCTGTGGAAAGGAAAGAAAAAAAAAAGAAAAAAGAAAAAAGAAAAAAGAAAAAAAAGAATGTTTGATGTTCCCTCTGCACTTCATGCCATCTATTCCTTAGATTTGCACAGACACGTTGCAAATATTGGTCTACAACAGCAAAGCTTTGAAGGACATGATTTAGGAATCAGTTGGAATACTTGCCTATTTGTGGCTAAAAAGGTACTCAGATGCTTGGCTGATTCAGGACCCCAGTAGTTTCAAAGAACAAACAAACATTAACAACAGTCTCCACATTTTCCAGGTTGTATAGATAAATAATGACTTCTTTTTTGGTTTTTGGGGAATTATTTTAAAAGATAAACTGTATTTGCCTGCCTGCAGAAGCTGCTGTGATTAAAACATCAGTATTACATGAGTCAATCAGGAGGGAAAACTGGAACAGACAATTCTTTAGAAGTTATCTTAAAATTATGTCCAACTGTGGATGTTATGGTTCCTTAAGAATTCAGGGATTGTTTAGAATTGTATCGGAAAGAGTAATACAGAATCTCAAGGTATATATTGTCTGCCATTTTAAAAGGAAATTTTAATCTTAAAAGCACCAAAGCACGTATCATGACTCTATACTGAGCATACAACATACTAAACATAAAGCTAACTTTTAAGAATCTTCCAGAGTAGATTAAATTTCTGTGTCTTCCCCATAACTTTATGAGTAAAGGGACTAGACAGTGTTTTCTCCTGCATTCACAAATAAGTTCACCTCTGAGAAAAGGTCATCCATGAAAAATTTCAGCCTTAAGGATGAATATTTGGAAAGCTCTGAGCATATACAACAGAATGCCAAAAGAAAAATATTATTGTAACTCAAACCACAGACTGGTGTTTCAAACCAGCAAATTTTGAAGGAGAAATATATTCTACTGCTACTGCTAATTTTTACTTCCTCACCAAAAATAGTGACCAAAGGAATTTATTTTCCTTAAGAAGTCACTCATTTTAGAAAATGAAAATTTTTTGTTTAAATAATTTTATCAAAGACGTATTAACTCCCTTCTTCTAGATAAACTGTATGTAATAAAGAAAAATTTATCTAAACTTATGGGAGAGCACATTTTTAACTGTATTTGTAATACTAATAAGAATAACAAATTCATGCACAAATATAAGGCACAAACTATAATAGTGGGTAACAACCTGATTGGATTTATTTCTAGAACTAATATTAATAGCCTGTAGGTAAACTTTTCCCCCCCATAGAGAATTCTAATGAGTTACATCCTTGTCTATTTTGCAGTTTCTTTTAATAACACACACTAGAGACCAGGAAGTCTCCTTCTCAGTCATTCCATTCCAAAGATTATAGCCTGAAAGTTCACTTTGTATGGGAAAGTATACTAGAAAACCTATATAGAGTATAGTTTTATTTATTTATCTATTTACTTAAAACCTTTTTATACCACTTCAGGTTTACTATCTCCCATTCCCATGCTGCAATTAAATGAAACAAAATCTTCCAAACCTAGACTAATTAAAGTTGTAGTTTCTCAAACAGTAAGTATACACAGATATCTATGTACATTTTCCTGTATTTTCATTATATATAAAATATATTTTCAATTTCATTACTGGTGGTAAATAAACCACAAGTACGTTATATACATTAAAAAAAGAAACGTGGTTGAAAACTCTTTCTGCTCAGGCATTTTCAGGGATGAACTGTAGAAGGAAGAGCAGGTCAAAAAAAGGTCAAATATTTTCCATTTCAGCATGCACTGTAAATAATCCATTTGCTCCATTATTTGCACTGAGAAGTGCTAACTCACTTTGTTCTCATGAAAATTTATACATAATTAAATGCACTGCATGCAGTTTACCAAACATGGATCTTTACTGTATATTATACCTTCAAGAATTGTTTCAGACACTTACATGATCCCCTGTCTATCCCACATTTTGGSCACGTTTGACATGACTTTGTGATTTCACTGGCTTTTGGGCAACTTGAACCACAGAAGACTCTAAAATACAGCTCTGCTAACATTTAGATTTAAAGATTCAGTCAGGACTATATGAAGAGCAAAATAAAACTATACATTGTAAATGTTTATTGGAAAGACTATAAATAACTGCAAGTTGAAAGAACTGTGAGAAGCAGCATATTTTTTTTATCCACCAACAGTAAAGAAAAAAGCAGGAATGACAAAAAGAAGATGACTTCAGAAGTGTCTGGGGCTCAAATTAATTTTGAATACACCTTGATAAGCTCTCTCCAAAGTGTTTCATATTCATACATGTTTTGATTAGGAACAGGAAAACCACTCCAAATGCACAAAGGCCAAATTTATCAGCAGTCAAGGCTCACATTGCTTTCCTATGAACTATTAACATTTGTTTCATAGAAGAAGACAGGACACACATGTGTAAGCCAGCAATGCCACTACATTACACCTGTTCCTCCAAAGGAGATCCTCACAAGCAGCATTCTGAACTACAGATTCTGCTTCTTCTGGTTAAGTTACATAAATTCATATACTTGTTCCTGAAGCTGGAAGTCCCTGATTCAGTCCCTAATACTGGCCAACGCAGAGATTACCACAAATACACATTGGATCAGCTTGATGGTATTTTTCTGAAACATGCAGGCAGCCACTCCCACTAAAAGAATCATAACCATTAATGGTCAAAAATAAATAAATAATCTGCTGCGTTTGTTGAAGATGGGTGATTATATTTGCTACTGATAGATAACAGGAGTTTTGCACCTCTTCCATCAGATAAGCATACAAAAAGATAAGAGAGTGGCAGCCCTTTGGTAAAGCTGTGATTTAACACTGTGCAAAACAGCAACTTAGAACAAGGAGACATCTTCAAAAAGACGGGGGAAAGAAAAAGAAAAGAAAAAAAACAAACAAAACCCAGAGCTGTGCTAGGAGAGAGCTCCTATATGAGATCTGAGAACCTGACAGCTCTCCAGCCACACTGTCCCTGAGGCTCAGGTCATTGCTTCCTGTCCCACTCTACCCCATCATTACTGGTCCCTCAGGAAAGCACCCTCATCGCCTCACCTCTGTTCTTTTCAGGTGCCACTCAGTCCACACTGAGGCCATACCTGCTGTATCCCATCGTCTGTCTTGCTGTACCCTGAACCCTAGAAGTCACGTGCAGAGCCCAGCATGGTCTGTGCCTTCTGAGAAGAACCAGCTGCCTCCTCCCTCCAGAAGAGTCTCCTCCCTGCTTTGTGGTGAAAGCGTTTTTAACAGACTTGAACATACACAGAAGTTCTGCTGGCTACCTCATGCTGGTTCAAGAAGTAGGCAAAAACTGAGATCCTTGGTAGATTCTTTAGCCTGCAAAAATTCAGCTGCAAATTGGAGCAAAATGGGCAAGAGCACACCTGACAGTAGTCCATGCAATTCATTCACAGCAGATCGTGAAAAACATCTCTTGGATTCACAACATTCCACGATTCTTGGCCTTCTAGGCATAGCAATGGGAGGAAAGATGGGTTATTATCTTTTTACATAAGCCACTGCTAAATTGTAAATGCAGGAATAATACGATTCCATCTTGTTAATAGCAGTCCTTCAGACTTACAAGATCCTATGACTATCATGAAATGTTACATAACTGAGCTTTGGAAGATTAAATTATATTTTGATAGAAAAGCAAATTAACTTTCAGTGTGGGAAATTTTTTAGGTCCACTGCCTTTCAACCATTTCCACACACTGTAAAAAAAAAAAAAAAAAAAAAAGGCAATTTGTATACCAAGTAAGACCCCACTAGAAACATTTGAATGTGCTCCTTCAGCATATAAGAGATCAACCAAAATGAGATTGCTTTATTATCAGTCTGACCTTGAGTACAATACTCTACAAGTTTACAAAAGCCTTTTCCTGCACAGACGAGTAGTGCAATACAATACTCTGCATTGAAGACTCTGCTCAGCTCTTCTTCCTCAAGCATAACTCCCAGTGAAATCAAGGGAAATTTTACTCAAAACAGGACTGCTGAAGAGACCTAAAAGTAGTGATGCCTCCAGTTTAGGACTATTTCTGCCTGCCAACATGGTGTGATCAGGCGTTAAATCCTTGCTCCACTGAAATCAAGAGGATCCTGCCACTGGGGGTCTAGATTTCACCTTTTCTGCTTGGTGTGTTTGTGCACTGGAAGTGCTACAACATTGCTCTTTAGAAGAGGGATAGCAAACTGGCAGGGCAGAGACTATATTTGGTCTACACCTCTTTCTTGTTTCCATGTATACTGCATATTACTAAGGTCACAGTTCTGTGCACGTCATCATAGCAGGAACAGAGAAGCAAAAGCAGTTTAGTCTATCAGAGAATTTTAGGTTGGCTACAGGGCCACCCCAACGTGACAGGCCTTAGGGGTCTGGCTTCACCAAAACATGTAAATGAAGATGGTCCCTGATCACTTAACCCTGTTTCCGATATGCTGCATGCACAGTGTTAATGGAAGTCCAGGAAGAGACATCTGGATCAATTAAAGTGCTTTGATGGAAATTCACAGAAGGAAAGAAGATGGATGCTTGTGTCCAAAACAGTAGATGTTGTAGAGGTGGTTAACAAACTACTCAGATATCCAATAAAACAGGTAAAAATAGATCTTATCATACTAACAGTTATAATGAGCACGTGTACACATGAAATTCCAGTTTCCTTTCCAGCCTTGCAACACAGCTATCTAGAAATTATGTCTCTGAAGTGCTTTTGTATTTCATATATTACAGTGTATCATGTATATTATATAGGTCAAATATATGTCTAAAACAACAAGAATAACCATAAATATGTATTCACAGTAATCTTAATTATTCTTAGTTTATTCATACCTATACAGGCTGTACTCTGGTTTATTAAGTACTCCATTTACTGAAGTCCCTCTACTTCACATGCAAGAAGAGACTCTTCTCACTATAAAGCCTCATAATATAGACTGACTTTAAGAAAGACTGCAGAATTGCAGTTTATGCTGCATCAAGTTAAGACAGTGTTTTACAAAAATGAAGCACCATAGATCTGACATAGAATAGAACTGTGAACTGCACAGTACTGAAAACCTTGAGATTCACCTAACCGAAGTCACTGCTATTGCAGTAAGGAAATAACCAAAATAAAATTGTAACAGTTCTCTCTTGCTGGACAAACTATGCTGTTTAAATATGGTTCCTGCCATCAAGTGCCTAAAGAACCAGAATCATACTGAGCTACTGAATGTTCAAAAGGAATCCAGAGCTCGTCTGCATGCAATTTTTTTTTTTGTTTGGCTCGTTTGTTTGTTTGTGGTTGTTTTTAACAAGACTGGGCAGATATTAGATTTTGTATGAACCATCCCTTTTATTCGTACATAAAATACCCTGAAGACTGACCATGGATGAGAGATGAACACTAAGCATCAACACTGTTTAAGGAAGCACTCAATAGATGCACAAGGAAATTACAGACCTGTAAGGCTAAGATGAGTGTGAGAAAAAGAATCTGCTGGAGTTCTTTGAAGATGTAACTGCTGAGACAGATAAGGGAGATACACTGGTTGTCAGAGCTTAAAAATGTGTTTTGCTGTGTACACACAGCACAGTAACCCTTCAAACTTGCATAGAAATCTCACTGTCAATTACTGAAGTTTAAAACTCTCGAATTTAAAAGGGAGGAGGTTTAGTTAGTGAAGGTTCAGTTTGTTATCTGGCAAGGCAGGGCACAAGGTGCCTCTGCATTACATTCAGAGTTGTAATCAGTTCAAAAAGCATAATAAAAAGACCCAACTCCAGGACTGCTGAAGGCAGTAGCGTAATGGGATACAGCATTATGGTTAACATGTTTAAAAGCAAGGAATGGGGAAGATGCAGTTGCTGTTGATATTGTGCACCCAATGTCCTTGGTCAAGTCTTGAGGTCCTGACAGTTCTTTTAGTAAAAGAAAACCACACTATAGAGCTGAACACAGCCTTTGCTGCAGCCACCGTGCCCTGACTGGAGGTGAACACCCATATTTCTAAAAAACACCCTTCCCTGATTACTCTTCTTGCAAGCCATTCTGTCAAGAGACAGTCTTAGATTTCACAGAGCTGGAGTTGTTGCCAATCACCAGAATTATGCCTTCCAGAATTATTTTGAACCCAATGAACACTGTCCCAAAAGGCTTTTCAGAGCCCTTTGCAGGGGAGGGTGAAACAAAAGACAAAGAACCCACAACTCTGTGCAAGTTGTTCTACTTGGATAGCATATTAATGGGATTAGTTGCAGATGCCAAATCAAAACCAATCTGATTTTTGGGATACAAGTTTGTAGGGTTTTTTTTACTTATTCACTCATTATTAATTGGATTTATAATTATATATAATTCATGCAGATTAAAACTCGTCTGTGGCACTGTGGTCCATTTTTATTACTGTAGTAACATCTAAAGGACCAAGTTCCAACCAAATGCCAGTTTTAAGATTGGAGATTGTTTTGGTGAATTTTCTACTTTTGTGGTAAGGCTATTCAACACAGAAGTCAGAGACAATGTAGCTGTACTGTTCCACTTTTCGGAGAAGAAACACACTGTATGATTTAGCTCCCTTCCAATGTAGCTTTACAGCTCGGAACAAAGAAGCTAGCATCCCGTGATAAACCCCCACAAACGTGCTAAAGAACAACAGCAGGTACTTGTCACAGTTTATGAACTTTTTTTTAAAAAAACTACAAGCACTACACACTACAAACTAGTGCTACAATAAATTGCTTTAATTTTAGCAATAAAAAATGCTAACAATACCACTGAATTTCTATCACTTACAATCTTATATCCTTTCACTTGTCTAGCAAATCTAATGACTGTCGTAACCTCTATTTACTCAATCAAACCAACTATCAACCCAGGGTTTTGTTTGTTTGAATAAATACAGAATAGCATAATATTTCCCTGTTTCCTAATAATTACGGTTTAAAGATTATTAGTTAACAAAGAATTTTCTCAGAGTCGTCACTCTTTGCTTGCATGTGGAGTGATGTTACTGATTTCCTACTTAACTCCTTACTAATCTTAAAGAAGTTCTTTAAGACAGTATAATTGAAATATTTTGACGGGTCTTTAGAGGTAGGGTCACTGGAAAGACTGTGCAGCAGGGTTCAAATATCAAGGTGATAGGTATACAGGAACATATAAGAGGCAGAGTATTTTGGGGTTTTTTTTCACTTGCCAGACATCAATAGAGGAGGAAAATATTTTCAGTGCGGCCCATACAAGCTGGACATGCAGGGATATCTTATGTGTCACTATTACTTGTTGCCAGAAGTACTATGGATGATGAAATGTCATTTTGCAATGCATTTCAAGAAACTCTTTCCTGTCTTACCCCCTAGAAATCATTTTGAAAATCTTCTGTTTTCTTCTATTGTTAATCTTTAAGATGCTTTAAACAAAAAAACTGTTGAAAATGAAAGATTAAAATATTACATTCCAAAATGCTTTGATATGGACTTTAATGTGTATTCTAACAGATTAGGTCTAGAATCTCAAGCTATGTTGTGAGCCTCACTTCTGTAAAATGTTGCTAACTATGGAAGGTTTAGCTAGACTTGTTTTAATCTACAGGCTAATAATATTTTTGATCAGTCAACATGTTTGTTAGCATTTACTTTTTATTACTGTAAATTTATTATTTATCATATATTTAAGTACTGCAATCTACATTCTTTCTGTTACCCTTTATTTAAAAGCAGATGTATCAAGAAAGATCACAAAGTGACCCAAATAATCCGTAAGTTCACATAAGGTCATATCTGCTGTTCAATGCATGACATAATGAAAAATCTAGATGAATGAAAACTAGAAAGCTGATCTTTTGATTACAGCACCCCTTTGAATGCTAGGAAGAACTTAGTAAGGTGTATTTTTTTGAACGGTTGACTGTGGTCTTGTTCAGTAAGTGATGGAGCTGTGCTGAACTGAACTTCCAAACTTGCTGTAGTTGATTAACATTACCTTGACAACAAATGGCAAAATACAGCAATTCTATCTGGTCAAAACTCTTCCCCCCACTCCCTCTTTTTTTTTTTTCCTTTTTTTTTAAAGTTTCTCAGAAATTAAATGTTGACAATATTAAAATAATTTTGTGTAAGCTAGTTTCAATGGAAACGCACTTTCAAAACCAAAATGTTTTTCCAATTTTTTCAAGGTAAACACCAGTTGTAAACTTTTGTAGAGCTGACTGGTTCCTGGAAGCAATTTTGCAATAAATATTCTTGCTTATGTTTATGCCACCACTCCATGCATGTGAATCTACTTACACGTTTAAACAGTGTAAATTTAATTGGATTACGGCCATGAAGACTGATGCTTTAGGTCTCTGTACACAGAAGTCTAATTCAACTCAACAGGATTTTTATCTGCTAAAAAATGGCAGAACCAAAGCCATATGGCCTTTTGGCTTGGATTATAGTATCATATGAATATTGACTTTTTACTCTCCTAAGGGTGAATTAACATAGTCATGGAGTATGCAGTACCCTAAGGAAATATTTGTGCCCAAAAGCTAGAGCTGACTCTTTAAAATCACAAGGCCTGTTCTTTCACAAATGTTTCTGAAGTAAAGCATTGGACTTCAGTCAGTGACTGTTAAAACATTTACAATGCAAATAGATAATGTACTTTTACTGTTTTGCTTTGTTTTCTTTACCTCYGCCCCAACGAATTTAGACATATACATGAAAAGAATTTCATCTTTTAAAGTAACCAGTTTAGAGGTCGGCTGTTCCATTATGCTAAGGTGGCTAATACAGGACTCCAATAAAATTACTCATGTGAGTAATGCTTTAATGAACAAACCATTAACATCCTGCAGACTTCCACAGATATAGAGGAAAATAAATTACAGTCCATATTTCTAAATGGTTGGTCTTATTTCTGTCATAAATAAGTGTATGTCATTTATATCCCCACAAAAATTCAACTTTATAAAAAAACCACAGTTTACTTCTATACCACTCTTCCCCAATGCACTGTAACTCAGAGGTAATTAATGACTTCCCTATTATAAAGATATTAATGTCGTTCTTTCAGTTTTTATTACTGAATTTTTCAGAATGAAGATGAATGTTGACTTGTATAAACCTCCTGCTGCTCTGTACACCTGCAGACTGCCTTATGCAGCCCTCCTATTGTCCAGTACATCTGTTCATATTTTACCTTCAAAATGTACTGCTTCTTCACATTTTGATTTCCCCTACAACTCCTTAATAAAATCTTTGTAGAGTCAAATGGTGAGAAATCGTAAGCCTAGCAAAGTGGCTTTCCATTTTTTTCAATGGCAGATTTTGTAGTACCTCAAAAACTGCTCCACTTCATCCCCTTGAAACACTGGTTTTTGGTTATTAATACTGTGTTTAAGGTAATTAGGGGCCACTGAAACAACTTATTTCCCCGATGAAGAGAGTACGTAACCTGAAAATACTGAATGCTTGTCATATAAGATTTATTCTGCCAATTCCTTCCTGAATTTCTTACAATAGCATCAGCCATATAATTAAATTCCTGAGAATGTATAAGCCATTAAAAATATTAATACAAGATATTTATTATGTGCTAATATTTGCACTAAATTCTGTTGAGTTTTACCAGTATTGCAAAAAAACACAAATCATAAAAAGGTCCAAGGTTATCCTATTCAAATTATTCCAGATGAAAAACTGTGGTTTTCCCAGATAGAAATGCTTCTGTAACTGCATGCTATCTTCAATCACAGGATAAAGCTAACATCTGGTTTAGTGGTTTGCTATGAAAATAAAGTATTTTCTAACCATTCACAATGGAGAAATACTGTAATCTTAAGGGAAAAGCCCTACAGCCAAAAAGCTAAAAAACTGTGTGCAACAAATCAAACATAATATGAAAAATTTAAGGAACAGTGTATATTTGTTTAGCATTTATGCAATATAATCAAATCAATAATGAAGACGCACAGTATTTGACAAGAAGTTAACATCATACAATGCTTTTGTAGGCTTGGGGTGGGGTGGGGAGGTGGGTGTTGGTTTTCAACAGAGACGCCCAATATATCATACAAGCTTTCAAAGACCAGGCTCTCCAGGAAATTTAAAATGGCTCACTGTTCCCTAATGTACATCCAGACCTTACACATGTCAGTAACATTACTAACAGCAGACTGAGGCTACTAAAATTTAACAGCAAGGAAAGTTTCCTAAATCAACACATATGATGGCAAAACGGTAGTCATCCTAGCTTGGTCTAGCAGGCTTCCTTAGTCATTCTGAAAAGTGAGCCTACAGGTCATGGTACAACGTATCAGTATTTACACATGCAAACTACCACTCAAATTAAACCATAAGGCTTCACGTACACGTATAGCCCCCACCTCATCATTAAGACTATATATATCAACAGAATCAGACATGTGAGAAGCAAATACAAAAATGACAGTTTCATAATAATGAGGACTGTCAAAGATAGGTAATTGCTTCCGTAAGCTGTCTGATTGAAAGTATGAAGCAGTTTTTTGTATTTTGCTCATAGAAGCAAGCCAATGCTAGACTGGCATCCCTAGATCTCAATCCCACTCTGACCCTTGAATGTTTGAGTCCCAATTTAAAATAAGAAAAGACTAGAGCAGGGAGATGAGAAAGAAACTAGAATTTTTTAAAAACAAGATTTGTGTTTCTGTTTCAAAAAACAGCATCTTTGGACTAGAGAAAACATTTATTTTAGATTTTTCTCAGAAGGCAAAAGAAAAGAAAAAAGCAGTCATATAAACAATGGGATTCTTTATGGGCCAATAATGTATTTTACTAGAACAATTCATGGATCTGGAGAAAAAAGTAGGCATGCTTTTGTTCAAAAGCATTGTCTATGAGCCTAATAAAAGCATTAGCTCTCCTATGACCTGGACAAGTTTTTATCTTCAGACTGCTACAGCTACAACACAATCACTGGCTTTAAACCTTCAGGCCAGGACATAACTTTCTGCTGCAAAGTTTTGTACTTCATGTACGTTTAACTTACCCAAAGAACAAGAGTGCATATGGTAAAAGTCTTCCTGGGCACACAAATTGGTATTTTTCAAGAATCCTTTATAAAAGACAAATGGGCAGGAAGAGCTGACAAGTTTCAGAAGCTAACATTAAAAAAACCCCAAATATCAAATCATTACCTCATATTCTGATTTACATGCCAGAACATTTCAAGGATTACACCTTGTATTCAGTGCTTCATCTGTTAAGAGGAGTTAACAGGTACAAAAACAAACTGAAGTTAATAGATATTAAAATACATATATATATATTAGGTATTATAGAAAATTATTGCTGATGTTCAGGAAATGCCAACTTAACTAGATGACTGGGAAGGCGAAGAGAAAAAGTCCAATGAGGGAAACACAAACATATATCTGTGAAAGAACATTCTGTTTAGTAAGACATTATCTACTCTAAAATTATTAGTTTTGACTGGAGAACCTAAATTATAATCACAGCCAAAGATTAATGGGCTAAAGTAAAATAATTTCATAAGTAAAATATTTGAAGGACTGCTTTTAAGACCATATAAAAGAGAAATGAAAGAATTAAAGAGGAAAAAAAAGTTTTCATTTGGTCCAGTTACGTGTCTTTTTTTTTTTTTTTTTTTTNTTTTTTTTTTTTTTTTTTTTTTTTTTTAATAGTTTGGGTTGGAAGGGACTTTTCTACATGATCAGAATTAATCAATACTACAAAAATAAATCTAATAGATAATGTACATGACAGGTAGTGTCAGACATGAAACAGAAAAGGTACACATCTCTTTGCATTGTCTCCGTGTTTAAATTCAGAATTGATAGTATGTGCATATACACCCCATCTGTCTGTCTCCGTTATATATATTCACAGAAATATATAATTATAAAAATCTACTCAATAATATCATTTTAATAAGCCACCGTCCAGCTCATGGAGTAAAAAGCTTATGGGAAACAGGTGTGATGACTACTAGAGCTGTCGCAAAGTCCTGTTCATAAAGTATTTATACCTAAAATTTCTGATTTGTTCCTCTCTAAAAATGGTGTTAAAAAAAAGCAACAGTAAATGATTCTCTGTAGCAGAGAGATATTGCCATTCATTCTTCTGTTACTAGTGCAGCAGCCACATTTGCCTCTTCCTGTCATGACAGGATTACACTGAATGGACATGATATGAAAACACAATTTTATATTTTCTATTATGAAAATAACTTTTCCTCTGTGCCACATAGAAATTCTCATCGATGTCGTAATGAATTACAATGTACAAGTAAAACCTGTCAATTCACAAACTTCTCCAAGTCTCTCCCTATATTTATGGAAAGATTTAACAGTGGAGGTGGCAGAAATTGTGTCTTATGAAAACTCCATTATTTTCACAAGGTATTTATTAGTACACTGTGAATAGGTCTACAACCACATAGCTATGAGTTCTACAGTTCTTCCAAGCAAACATCTACACAGATAATTTTGCAGCAAAGGAGTACAGGTATCAAACCAGGACACCTGGTAAAAATTTTACTAGCAGTAATTCTTCTGGATAAAGGGGCTGACACAATGTTTGAGTGTCTATCAGAACCCGTAGAAAGTGCAAACTGTCCCCAGGCTGCCCCTCTGCTGAGGTGCAGGCACAGTGCTTCCAAGGAGCTAACACAAAAATAAGAACAGCAGTGAGGAGAAAGTATTAAAACTAAAGTTTCAGAAAAGGGCATAAAAATAGATGGCCCCTCAGTAGTACTCAAGACTCCTTAAAGGTGCCCAAAGAATCAGATGTTGTCAGAGAAACAAACTCTTTCCAGAGAGATGAGGGGACCAACACATGGAAACAAGTCTATAATCAGGTAGACTGCCTTTCCCCTTCTAGTGCCACCCTGATTACAATCACTACTTGTCACGATATCACAATGCGTTATGGAAGTAACAAATATAGAGGAGTCATCCAATGTGAAACGGTATCACGCATTCCTATCTAGCAGTTCCGAGTCCCACTGCAATGAAGAGCAAGCATTACTGATTTATTTATTTAGAATTCTTCTTATGAGTTACAAAACATAAGCCAGGAGTTGGCATTTCTTTCCAGCCAAGCAAGTATTTGCTTCCTTTGGTTTTGAGACAACTCTCCTCTACTTAAAAAAACTATGGCTTAGACATATTGGAAAATAAGTCATCTTCTAACACAACTGCAAAACAATTGTTAAATAAGATTAAAGCCTCTTCCACTCAAGACAACCATATGTTGGACTGACCACTGATTCTACCAACCTACTGAATTTTAAGTCATTTGGTCTGCCACTGCTGCAAGTTACAAAAGGAAGCAGTGTACGAGGTTGTAGGAAAAAGTTTCTTCATGTGTAAATGAATACAGGTGTCCTGGTTTCAGCTGAGATAGAGTTAATTTTTTTCCTAGTAGTTGGTATAGTGCTGTGTGTTGGATTTAGTGTGAGAATAATGTTGATAACACACTGATGTTTTTAGTTGTTGCTAAGTAGTCTACTAGTCAAGGACTCTTCAGCTTCCCATGCTCTGCCAGGTGCACAAGAAGCCAGGAGGGAGCACAGCTGGGACAGCTAGCCCAACTGGCCAACGGGGTATTCCATACCATGTGACGTCATGCTCAGCATATAAAAGCTGGGTGAAGAAGAAGGAAGGGGGGGACGTTCGGAGTGATGGCGTTTGTCTTCCCAAGTAACCGTTACACGTGATGGAGCCCTGCTTTCCTGGCGATGGCTGAACACCTGCTTGCCGATGGGAAGTAGTGAACGAATTCCTTGTTTTGCTTTGCTTGCGTGCACAGCTTTTGCTTTCCCTGTTAAACTGTCTTTATCTCAACCCAGGAGTTTTCTCACTTTTACCCTTCTGATTCTCTCCCCCATCCCACCGTGGGGGGAGTGAGCGAGCAGCTGTGTGGTGCTTAGTTGCTGGCTGGGCTTAAACCACGACAACAGGAAACAGCTTTATGCCTTTAACAACACCTGAACCATAAACAGATACACCATTCTATTTATAGAATAGAATTTATAACGTCTATGCACTATATTCTATTTAAATGCATCTTCCCCAGAAAAGGGATTTGCTGTATAATTTACACACACAATGTAGTTATAAGGCCACAACCCTTCAAACGCATACTTCACTGACACTAGTCACGCCAACAAAGATACGAGCTTGCAGGTATAGTGCCAAAGTGATTCTCTGGGAAGACGCTTAAGGAACTGAGGCATCAAAAGTATCCTGGGCTGTATTAACAGAATCATAGCCAGGAGGTGAAGGGATGTGAGTATTCCCCTTTACTTGGGGCTTGTTAGACCACATCTAGAAAACTGGTCTAGTTTTGGGCCCTCTGATACAGGAAAGACATTGGTAAGCTGCAGTGATGTAAGTGGAGGGCCATCAAATTGCCAGGGAGCTGGAGCACTTCCCTGTAAGGAGTAGCTGAGAGAACAGGGCTTGCTCAGCCTGGGGAAGATACAGCTTTGGGTGCACCTAACAGCAGCCCCTCCAGTACCTACAAGGAGTTCATCAATAAGACAGAGTCAAGGTCTGCACAGCGGTGCATGGTAGGAGGATGAGAGCCAACAGGCATAAGTTGAAAAAAGAAAGGTCCAGCCTAGATTTAAGCAAAATTTTTTTCCCCAGGAGGACACCCCAGCAGTGGAGCAGGTTGCCCAGAGAGGTTGTGCAGTCTCTGTCCTTGGAGATTTCCAAGATGCAACTGGATAAAGCCCTGAGCAACCTTGTCTGACCCCCAAGCTGACCCTGATTTGAGCAGGAGGTTGTACTAAGACCCTCATGAGGTCTCTTCCAATCAGAATTATTCTGTGATTCTATAATCATAAGGAGAAACTAGAGGAGCTGGTAGTCATAAATAAATCATTGTGACATTTTTGTGACATATAAAATAATATTGCCACAAAATTATTATACAAGAGTATAAAGTCTTTATACAAAAGTTCACAAACCATTCTTATAGTATGTATGAACATAGTAAAATTTATATGCATGGTAAAATGTCTAATTTAAAACTTTTATAAGATTTAACTAGTTACATTTTATTAGCAGTACTTCCTTCCAAAAAAGAGGATTAAKTATTACAATTAAGCACATCTTGCTAAAAGGCATGTATGCATTTTAATATTTGGACATGCTTCAGCTTTTAACTTTGATTTTCTAACAAATCTTGTCTGTGCCAGAAAATTTTACAGAACAATTCCCACCAGTGCTACTACTGCTGCTACTGAATTCACATTAACAATACCAAAGGAAGCTCTAATTCAAACTAGATTCATTGACTAGGACCACTCTTTTCATTTTGTCCCCTAAGTCTATCTTTCCAACTTAACTACCAGAACAGCAAATGTGCTGCAATAACCTGGAACCTTGTTTACATTATGGCTAACATCAATTCACCACCAGAAGAGGGGTGTTTTGTTGTGGGTTTTTTTTTTTTTAAACAGTGTGAGTTGTGCCTTAATGTTTCTATACCTGACTACACAAAACATGGTTCAGTTCCATCCCCAAAGCAGCTTTTTGAGAGCACGCAGTCATGTTTGTACATGTATTTCCTACATCTGTCAAACTCTGTATCAGAGAAGGCTGGAAAAAACAAGATCTCGGCAGAACACTTCACTTTCAGAGGACACACACACAAAGCAATATCCATAAAGGAAAAAAAGAATAACCTATATGGATCAGACTAAACATATTTAGTCAAGCATATTGTCTCTGACATCTGAATAGGACTAGGTCAATAACAGCTACCTCAAAGAATATCGATGAATGCACCAGGGTCTGACTTCTCTGGTTGGGGTTTTAGGGTATTTGCTATAGCAGAACTTGGAAAATTAGAAATATTGGTGTGTGTAGCTCACAGCATGCCTCACACATAGCTTCATAAACTTCTGATTTGGTTTAGGAATGAGCACCACAAAGAGCCCTTTGTCGCAAGTCACATGAACAATGGTGATTGTAAATGAATGGCAGGAAAGAGAACAAATACTTAACCCAGTTAAACACATTTTCCTTTCCTGGCTGTCAAGTACATTGTTGCCCAACTAAAAAATACTGTTTTCTAGCTTTAATTTTTTTTTTTTAATAGATAGGTAGGTTGATCTCTATACTAGTCAGCTGACTAGCTGGAGACTAAATAAACGCTATTTCTTTTTTCTTGTCTAGTTCCTACGCCACTCAGATGTGCATGAATACTACTGACAGCCCTCATCCCACACTGGGGAGTTTGCCCTGGGCAAAGATCCATAAACTGTGGGACCATGAGAATAAGAGTAATATAGACTAGCAGAAACAGATGTACAAACAATAGCCTTGCAGGTCACTAGTACAATTGCACCTATGGCAGACTCGCTTACCAGCAACCCACAGACTGCTAAGATACGTAGGTGGTCGGTATCCTCAGTTCTGCCTCCTCCATGGGTACTGGTTCCTACAGGGAAGGGTACCAGCGCTCAGTGGATAGGTGACAGCTCCCTGCATAAATACTTGAAGGTGTCATCTCTAATAACATTTTTAAAAATCTCATCCCTAGTAACACTCCTTGCAAGACTCCTTTAAAATGGGTTAAGGTTTATCTACTTACAGACAAAGATTTTAAGAGTTGTCTTACTGAGACTACTAAAAGCAGTGAAGAAAGGAGCTACTAAAAGCAGTGAAGAAAGGAGAGAGAATGCGTTGAAATTATTTTGAATCTTCTTAAGATATTTCTCTTCTGCATCTTCTTTTGAGGACTCCAATAGTGCTCAAACCTTTTTTACATTATTTCTGTTCATATTCTATTTTCAGAATTGCCGCCTTTGCTCCCTCCCCTGACAACTGTTTCAATTTCGCAACTATGTCAGAAGCATCTGTCATTTCTTCCCTAAACTACTAAAGACACTTGGAAAGGGAGTACATTGCCTTTCTGGACTATCCTTACTGCTGACAATAGTGGTGGAAAAAGATCAGGCAAGATTCATGCAGTGTGCAGATACACACACTTCTTTAATTTAATCTTCATTTGTTCTAACCTTTTCAAGATCCTTAAGAGCTTCTTAGCTAACTCTTTGCAATTCTAATGAATCATTTTCCAGGGCAACATAAAAACCTTCCCATTTCATTTCCAATAAGCCAAGAAAGTGGCCAAGGCCAGGATCAAGAACTCTTTAGCATGCTTGCCATTATCTTTCTCACTAACTCCTTTCCCTGATCTCCTAGGTTCAATTCTATGCATACCATAGTAATGAATCTATCCACCCTTCCTGTGATAAAATGCAGTCCACTTCTCTAACAGACACTTCCCATTGAGTTCAGAGGGGATAGGCTCAAGTGTATCCGAACACTTTGCTATCATTTTACTTGGGTTTAAAAACGATAACCTACCTGTAAAAAAAGAAAGAAAAAAAAAAAAAAAAAAAAAAAAAAAAAAAAAAAAAAAAAAGAAGAAAAAAGAGAAGAAGATAAAGAGATAAAATTACTCCTTATATTGTCTCTGTACCTATACTCTTTATCTATCAATTTAGCAATAAAACATAATCAGCATCTCCAAAGTTTTGGTCTGCAATCAAATTTTAGTTCCATGGACTTTACCCTTTCCATTTAGGTTCAGATCCTTGACATTCAGAGTACTGCTCTAAGAGTACTGCTGGCTATTAATATTAGTGAAAACATAACCTTTGCTAGGAATCTTACACAGAGACATATGGTGAGCAGCTCATTTCTGGCACATCTGTTATTTGTCTATGAACTAATAATCAGTAAGGAAATTAAATGTAATGCTGCAGACTGTTGAGATCCTGAAACAATTTATTGGCCTCTGCTAACTTAGCAGAAGAGGAGAAATACTGCAGTATTTTCTCAAGACGCTCAAGCAAAGAGTAACTTAACATTAGCTTACTCATCTGAATGTATAAGAAACATATAATACTTCTATCTAGTGTCTGTCCTTGCTAGAAACATAGTATATCTGTATCAGTCAGTAAAGAGAATCAGTAACTAACCAAAACAGCAAGCTATTATTCAAAATATATATCAAAGTTATTGACACCATCAGCTCCAAGGACTTCTGCCTCATACTTTCCCTTTGCCTTTGCCACTTCCTGCAATGGTTTGTGAGTATGTGAACAGTTCAGAGAATGCAACTAGTATTTCTGAGTACAACTAGGTACTGGGCTGGAGCACAACTAGGTTCCTGCATACAAGAAATTCAGCAGCAAGCTTGCTTAGTTACAGAAGAGACTGGAGAATATCTGTGATATCCACCAACAAACATAGCTATGACACTCATTTATATCTCTAATGATTGTAAAAATTAATTTAAGCCATGCCATACAGCTGTAATATCACTAAAATACATGTACAGAGAATATACTGTGGACAGAGTCTGACAGTACGGCTGAAATGGCTGTTGTATAAATAGAACTGCTTTCTCTTTTTCAACACTATTTTCATGGTTAGCATTTCCTCAGTACAGCAGCATACAGAAAGATCTGGAAGATAGTAACAAGGCTCTGCCTTCTCCTAGCTTTTAAAAGGTTTTTCAGTCCCTGATTAGAAATCATATACTAAAACTGAATCATGAATATGCCTCAAACACCTGATTTCTCCATGCTTTTAGCTGCCATTCAACCAGCACTTGCAATAGCTGCTTTATTCTCAAACCTTTTCTGAACTGACTGTGCCTAAACTGACTGTTCCAAGCTAGATTTAGTATTGATTGTACTATAATACAATCTGAAGTACTTTCCTGATAATATATTTGAATTGTAACTTTTTATATATTCAGTCTATACTCACTGCACATTACTAGACCATGTCAAGATCATGTAAGACCAACCAGTGGTCTGCTAATCACTTTTGAATCCATAACAGCAATTCTTCTAGGTCTCGTTCTCCATTTCTGGGCCATGTTCCAAGTGCAAATTAAATATATCTCTTTAGTACAGTAACTCTGCACTTCAGACATACCATCTGCAGGAACTGCTCAAAGACATCTTTCCCAGGTCCCAAGAATGAAAAAGGGAATCATCATTAGGAGATCTTCGCCTCCAGTTCTCTTTTCCCTGAAGGATATTTAACTGTACTCTGTGACCATGTGGTTTGTTAATCTCTTTTACACTTTAGTGAATCCAGTGTTGAATTTCTTGAATGCAGATAACATAACTTGGTATGTTTATACAATAAAATGCGCCTTTTTTTTTTGGCAACCCATTGTGATCTAGCTAAAATAAACAAATACATAAAATTGTCCTGCAGTACAGTTTGTACTTCTACAAATCAAAGAGGATGCTCATCTTTCTCCCAGTGCTAACCAACCAAGTTACAGCTAAAATTAATATAATTGTTGTTGCATATATAAAGCTTGACTGAAGTTAAGACTTTATTACATATTATCTCTTGTTCTTACAATGTAAAGTTAGATCCATGGTTAAATTCATGCAGAAAAAAAAAAATCTTTCTTACTCAAGGAAATAAACCTAGATTTAAACTGGATGTAGGAAAGCATTCACTGTTCCATTGCCAGCACAATTTATTATCATTAGTTATAAAAGCACTGTTACAAGTATCAAAATCTCACCTACAAAGAAAGTTTTGTTCCATAATGACCATCTATAAAGCTACAATTTCACTAAATGACATGAAGGCAGACTTCAAGGTAGATCAACTGAGTAATAAGGTCTATACTGAAAAGGAATCAGCTGTAGCACTCTTAAACCATGAAGATCTTACAATACAGACTCACGTTTTAACAAAAGCTAGGTAACAAATAAAGGAAAATATTAAAGCCTCTGAGCCCCATGAAGCAAGAGGAAGGTCTAACTGTGCTTTCCCAAATCCTTGATAAGAAAAAGAGACAGTGATGACAGGCCTATATATCGCAGACAATCAGATGCATTTCAGCTGGGTTGGGACAAGGATCTGGAGTTCTAGAGGGACAGGAAGGATGAATTCAGATCATGAAGATCAAAACTAGGTTGGGGCAGTGACCTCTGTCATGATCCATCCTTTGCCCTCCTTCTTCCATGCACACAATCACTGTGACCTGTCAGTCCACACATACACACGCTCCAACTCTTAACAGTAATCCTTCAGACCCTACATAAAAACATATACATCCAACAGTACTGTATCTTTTGTGCATGGACAGAAGAGAATAAAGGGAAATGGTATATGTGTGGGTGGAATTGCTATGTTTGTTTGAAACTAATGTGATAAACATCTTTCTGTGAGCAAAATGAATGAGTAAATACCTTTAGAATGAACAAATAGAAATGAGGTGTCAATGACAGATGACAGAAAGGCTTGGAGGAGGAAGGAGACAGAACAAAAATTGATGCAGAGTGACTAGGTAAGAAATTTAAGTGCTGAATGACTAGAGTGAGTTTTAGAGGGAAACTGCACATGGGTAACGTTATGCAAATGCAAAATATAGAATACAACTTTATGCAGAATATGTGCTGGGGAAGGGGTGGGGGGTGGGGGTGGGGAGACAATACAAAAAGGACTAAGAGCCCAACTCGATAATGTCACAAACTACAAAGTAAGAATATTGTCTTGGATTCAAGACAAGACTAACATGTAATTCATTAGTGTATGCRACATTGACTTCTATCTTTAGATAGCTAGCCCTGTGTAGCATTGTTCCAGCTTAGCAGTATGCCCAAACAGCTGGAATCCAAAGGCTGTATGGGTACCTACTATTCAAGTGACAGAAACCTCACGAATAGGGCTTATGAGTTCTTCCCTCAAAACAAAGTTGTTAGCCAGGGGTGAGCTATGAAGCTCACCTGTTACATAATCCTAACTGGTTACAGAACTTAAGTTTCATAGGAGACACAGAGATCCCTACCTTTACCTCCTAACCTGTGGCCAGGCAGTTAGGGGTATCCACATGAGGAAAAGAAAAAAAAAAATCTACATCCTGCATTAAATCTCTCAGGTTCAAGGAGTGCACTAAATCCAAGTTTTCTATTTCCTATGTGAATGTTCTATCTATTAAAGCACTGAAGTACGGGCAAGTAGTATGGGCATAGTAACTGCAATAAAAGCTCAGCCTTTGTGCTGGTTTTGGCTGGGACAGAGTTAATTTTCTTCATAGTAGCTAGTATGGGGCTATGTTTTSGATTTGTGCTGAAAAGTGTTGAGAATACAGGAATGTTTTGTTATTGCTGAGCAGTGCTTACACAGAGTCAAGGTCTTTTCTGCTTCTCACCCCACCCCACCAGCGAGGAGGCTCTGCCAGGTGCACAAGAAGCTAGGAGGGGACACAGCTGGGACAGCTAGCCCAACTGGCCAACGGGGTATTCCATACCATGTGATGTCATGCTCAGCATATAAAGCTGGGGGAAGAAGAAGGAAGGGGGGACGTTCGGAGTGATGGCRTTTGTCTTCCCAAGTAACTGTTACGCGTGATGGAGCCCTGCTTTCCTGGAGATGGCTGAACACCTGCCTGCAGACGGGAAGCAGTGAATGAATTCCTTGTTTTGCTTTGCTTGCGTGTGCAGCTTTTGCTTTACCTATTAAACTGTCTTTATCTCAACCCAGGAGTTTTCTCACTTTTACCCTTCCGATTCTCTCCCCCATCCCACCGGGGGGGAGTGAGCAAGCGGCTGTGCAGTGCTTGGTTGCCRGCTGGGGTTAAACCACGACAGCCTTAGAAAAATACAGCAAGAAGACACAACTGCTCTTGGCAGAGTCTGCTTTTGCTGTTGTGTGCTAAGGGTTCCTGGAGCAAGCACTTCAGGAACAGTGTTCCTGCAGGATTTGTCCATCGTTCCCAAGCATTATGTTCTCAAACCATTTTCCACTCACAGCTCAGTCATTTTGCAAAGCTTTGAATTTCTTCTAACCTGAATTTTATTAAGTGCCAAGGTAGAGAAACATTTTACAAGAGAWTTTATTTTTCTGTGAGAAACTCTCATATGTCTCTCAGGTTTGGATCAATACAATATAACATTCTCTTCAGATACTCTTTTACCAACTGCTATTACTGTCATTTTCAGCATGACATAAAATCATTCATTAGACAGTCTTTCCTAATCAGGGCTGTACATTCCAAACTGTTATTCCATTTCTAACTTGCTTTATTTCAGCATCTGAACAAGAGGTTTTTCTCATACTTAAAAAAAAAAAAAAAAAAAAAAAAACACCAACAAAACAAAACAAAAAAGAAGAAAAAAAAAAACAAAACACAATAGTGGCTCAGACTATATGTTTTATGCTGCCTCTGACCCTGTAAAGGTGTGTCAGTGCTCAGAGTGAACTTCACTGAACCGCTTCACTCAGGTGAGACAAGTGAGTCCAAATTCTTAATATGAAGATCCCATGCCAGACTGGCCTAGTATAGGGGCCAACCTCCTGTTTTCTCATCCTATGCTGACAGGACTTACCTAGCCTGACATAAATCTGTCATAGTCTGACAAAAGGAACTTCCAATATCCACAGAATTTTACTGGCAAGTCCTTATACACCTATAGATTTTTAACTCTTGGATGGAGGCATTTAGCGATATCCTCCAGTAGGTCTGATACTAAGAGGCTTGCTCAAGGTCACACAAGAAAGCTGTGAGAAAGGAAATTTGAAAATGTTTGCAAGACACCTATATACATATCTCCCTCTTCTCTTTCTTTTTCTTCACTTTTCAGTAAGGAAAATCTTATTCTAACCACCACTCCCTGCTGCTTCAGACTGGTTTACTTAAAGAAAAGAAAGTTGAATCGTACTGGCACATACATCACCTTTGATAATGTTCAACAAATGAAGCATCCTCTATAATTCTTGCCTCTTCTGTAGAATATTCAGATATGTTACTTCCAAGAAAATTAGGGAATGTATTTTCTCCTTCAATTATGGCTAAGAATCATGCATCACTTTACTAGGTGGTGATTTCAACCAATAAAAACGTACTGAGTGGTAGATCTGTAAGACAGGGACAAAGAACTTGGCACAGTCTTTGAAAATAACATCCCTTAAGCATTTCAGCTTTCCAGCCAAGTTTTTATTATTTCCAGAGATACAAAGTCAGCACTTAGACCTAGTCCAAATATAAATATTGATTCTTATGCACAAATATGAAAGTGTTATGTTTTATAATATTTTGATAAAAAACTTTGTCAAAGTTCCTTAGAGTGTAACACTTTACAGATCATAATGTTGCATAAGCTTTTACACAAGGCTTATATAATATAGGAATCTTGACAGGTGTGTGAATGAGGAGATTAAAACCCAGCAGTCCCGTGTCCCAGCAAGACCTGCAAGCAAGCTGCTGCAAACAGGAGTTCTCAACAGTGAACTGGCAAGGGAGAGGAAGATCTGTACAGCAAACCATACTGAGAACATAACTTAAGGGAAATTTTTCTGTATACAGCTGGCAGAAGCATCCAAAGTGCAGGACTTACAACAGAGGCTTTGAACTACCCAGTGGGCAAGGGAATATAGTAGCATAGAAAATGTTCAGCAAGAACTTGAAATGCATTAGTGTGTGGTAAGGAAGGTGGAGCAAGTGGTTTCAAATTTGATTTTAACCAATGTGGAGAAACTATGTGAAGTTCTGAAAGCCACTTTAGTTTAATGATGGCACTCATTACTCTTGGAAAGGCATGATGAAAACCTGCAAAATAAACAGCAATGTGTTCCATTAAGGCAATTCGGTTGAATGAATATCAACCTATGACAATAGAGAGCTCACCAACTGATGACAAAGCTATCAACACTCCTTGCTACCAATGTTCCCCTGTGAAAGAGTAGGGAGACCTGCATGACAATGGAAGACTGAAAGGGAGCAAACTTGACGAGTCCTTTTCCAAAGAAAGAAACCAAGGAATTAGACCAGTCAGTTACACTTAAAATTCCTGGGGGAAAAAATTAGAACAAATAATGAAGTACACTATTTATTTATCTAGAAATAAACACAGGAATGAGCAATAGCCACCACGAGTTTGTCCAGAGCCAGTCTTGCCAAATCAGTATAATTTCCTTCTTCCTCTGTTCTTGTAGACATAGGAGTAGTAGTAAATGTCTCAATATATGACTAGATTTTTGACAGTCTCATGTGACTTTCTCATAAATAAATGGGAAAAAAATAGATGAAATTACTCTGGAATCAATGGAGATTTCTTAAGAGCAGTTACCAATGATTCACTGCCACTAAAGAAGAATGCATTACATGATTTTCTGCAGGGGTCTGTTTTGAGTGCCCCACTATGCAACATAACTTGGATAAGAAAACAGAAAGGGATTTGTTGGGGGGGAGGACAAGGGACCCTTAGTGCACTAGAGGGCAGGATTTGAACTCAAAGTAATGTTTATAAACAGGTGTGATGCTCTCAGATAGGATACAGTTCAGTAAGGATGAGTACAAGTCATCACATGCAGGCAGGAACAGTCAGTTGCACAATGTATGATTAGAAACAACTGATTAGGCAACACTACACAGGAAATTGTTCAAGGATCATGAAGATGATTGTGCTTACAAGAAAAGTCAAATCACATATGTGTAAATAGAAGACACCAGAATAAATCCTTCCGTTCTACTTATCAACAGCATCTTTTAATAAAGGGGTAGAACTATTTGAACCCCAGGATATTACAGAAGGTGTCAAAAGCATGACCTAGGAGGAAAGACCGAATGATTTGGGGCTAGTTGTTTTAAAGCAGAGAAGCCTGAGAGAAGGCATGATAATATATACAAGACCGCAGCAAAGCGAAAAGGAATAATCTGCTTCTTATGTCCATAGTAGAAAGTACAAGATGCAATGATCTTAAATGTATTAAGGAGGATTCAGATTAGACATTAGGAAAAGGAACTTTCAGTGAAATGTAAGGACAGCCAAGGGATGTTGTGGAACCTGTCACTGGAGGTTTTTACAAAATTTTAGATAAAGACAACTGTCAGAGTAGGTCATAGTCTGACGTTATTGGTATCGTTTATCTAATTCTGTAGTGGAAAACCAGAATAATATTCTCTTGATGTACCTTTTAGTTTATGTTTAAAACAAAACAAAAACCACAAATAGATTTGAATATATTTTTTCTTTAGATTTTTTCCATACTTGTAGTAACTCCCAAAGCAATTTGACACAAAGACTATCACAACACAAAGGCTTTATCAATATATCCATACCAACAAAATTCTGTCCAGAAAAGGTATCATTTATATCACCAGATAAACTCTCCTTGGTATAAACTGTACCTAGATGGAGAACTTCGCTTGTGTGGTTATGTTTAGAAATTTTTTTTTTTTTTTTTTTAAATGCTCTTAATATGAGAGGAAAGAAAAATTTAGAGTGGCCTGTCCCCAGTGATATGGAGATTCTGCAGTCAAATTCAGACACCACCATACTTTTTTTCCATGACATTCAGAGCATTTTATGAAGCAAATTATGTATCATCAGCCTTTTCACTGTCCTGCATATTGCAATCTTTTATTGTAAGAAAACTAACCCAAGTTCTCAAAATTCTGAATTTCATGGAGCAACTGAAAAGTGACTCAACCTTTTTGTGCTAAAGATGTTACCAATAAAACTTCGACTCTGTATATGTCACAGCTTTATAGAGCCGTTATCCCACTATGATTCCATCTAATGCATGAGCTAATTTCTTGTCAGAGAGATTAGCTATGCTGTGGGAAGATCTACCTGGAATGAAATTTATGATTTCCTTACAAACGAGAAGATGCTTCCATGTGAGACAGTCTAGATAGCAGAAACAGGGAAAATTTACTCAAACAGCAACTGTTTGATCATCAACCCTGCTACCTCAACCGTTGAAAGATGATTAAAAAAAGATTACTGACTTTTGTGAGAAAGCACATGGTTGTTACCCTGGCACATAAAAAATAACCTTTTTTTTTTTTTTTTAATTTACTGTCTAGACAGAGCAGAAACCTTTTTTTTTTAAAAAAAAAAAAAAAACCAACAACTAGATATTCCTTTACCAAGAATAAACGGAAGATTGACAAACCAGTCTTGCAAAAATCTTTTTTTTTTTTTCTTTTTTTATTTTTTCTAAAAAAAACCCTCTAGTTTAATGTCTGAGCACTGGCTCTACCGCTGGAATCTAACCCGCTTGTAGACATCCTGCTCGATTAATTGATAGGGTAACAAGGACCATCAGTCAATAAACTTACTGCTTCCATAAGCCTCACAGGGCTTGCACATAACTCTGCAACATATAAAAATGTAACAGACTTCGGTTGTCCTCAGTAGGGATAGCTGCAATCTTCACATATACATCATATACACATTTCATGATTGCAAAATACAAAAAGAAACGCATATGCACAAATCACAGACTAAGGAAATCAAATATACCACACCTGAACATGCAGATTACTTCTGAAAATATTCAGTCAGTCAGTTCCAGGACACAGACATACTTCAGTCTCAACAAACTTTGAGGTAAATACGGAAAAATAAAAGTCACAAATGGTTTAACATCTGACAACCAAATTTAGTATCAAGAAGCAGCACCACGACCACCAACTTTCAAGTTTCTCATAGTTCTCATAAAAATGAAGACACAATCATTTTCTTATAAGCAAGTAGATGACTCTAGTAAAACATTAATCTTTCACTTACAAAACACCCCACTCCCTTATGATACTTTATATTCATACAAATCTTATTTTGCCATCTCCACTGCATAAAGAATGCAGTCTAAAAACATACAATCATAAAACTCTTTCTTCTAAATCACTCACCCACACAAATCAAACATTTGCCCCCAGTTACAAACCACTCACATTTAAATAGCAATATTAATTTGGAAAAATCCAAGAGTACTTTCTACATTATACCAAAGGCAATCAGAACACTTCATTCAATAAATTTAAGTTTCACTGCAAGTAGCTATGAAGTAAGTCTACATGGACACAGACTTCTGCAGATCACAGAGCGGGCAAGCAAAGCCAAGAATGTTTTTAATCATTTTAACTCAACAGGAACATAGAAAACCAAACCAAAACCTTATAACTTGTTGTGGTTTAAGCCGGCAGGCAGCTAAACATCACACAGCCATTCGCTACTCCCCCCTGCACAGTGGGATGGGGGAGAAAATCGGAAAAAAGGTAAAACTTGTGGGTTGAGATAAAGACAATTTAATAGAACAGAAAAGGAAGGGAAAATAATAATAATGATAAAAGAATATACAATACAAGTGATGCAGAAAACAATTGCTCACCACCTGCTGACCGATGCCCAGCCAGTTCCCAAGCAGCACCCCCCCGCCCCAGCCAACCTCCCCAGTTTTTTGTTCAGCATGACGTCATATGGTACGGAATATCCCTTTGGCCAGTTTGGGTCAGCTGTCCCAGCTGTGCCCCCTCCCAGCTTCTTGTGCACCCCCAGCCTCCTCGCTGGCAGGGCAGTATGAGAAGCTGGAAAGTCCTTGACTGAATGTAAGCACTGCTCAGCAACAACTAAAACATCAGTGTGTTATCAACATTATTCTCATCCTAACTCCAAAACACAGTACTATACCAGCTACTAGGAAGAAAATTAACTCTATCCCAGATGAAACCAGGACATAACTAAATAGAATATGCAAGTTGCATAGAAAAAGAAAGGTGTTTTTCTCTATATTCTCTTAAACAAGGATCCCGTAACATCCATATAGAAGAAACTGTAACAAGCACGCATACTACTTTATTACAATCATCTGCTGTGCCACATTCATATTCTGAAAACTTCAGAGGCCTGAACAAAAATAATTACTTTGTCCCATAAAAAAACAAACCACAAATGCACTGATCCTATTACTGAAGCATTCCAGGACAAGAACTCCCCAACTTTTCTGGCAGAATGGCACTACCACATGCCAGCACAGGAAAAACAAACACGCACTAGTGGAATGGGTGGTGCAAATGGCTGTCAGATACTTGTTAAGGGGTGAGGCTGAAGTTGGTAAACCACAGAAGAAATAACTGGAACCAGAGAGAGAGCTGGAAGCGTTTCCAGAGCGCAAACATCTCTGGTTTGCTATATTAGTAGGCTATCATCTCTTTTTATGCCTGTACATATATTAGGGTTACAAACCAAAAGCTATATAAATGTCATTAAATACTTAGAGAGTGCATTGTTGTGAACAAGCAACTGTATCCTAAATGCTGCAAAACATTTGGATCTCAGTACTCTGTTTTAACATTTATTTGAAGAAGTATTTTCAAGTTTGTATATTACAAGCTCTGTCTGTAATTCACGCTTGTAAAGGCACTGGCCTAAACTGAGTTAGCTGGGGGGAATTTGACAGTGACAATAAGAACATAATATATTTTGGATGAAGATTTTATCTGCAATACGCTTCTAGATTTTTTCTCTTTAGCTGATCTAGTATTCTAACTTAAGACTGCTGCTTTCCTCTCTTTTTTCTCTAATTGTAACGTGGATTGTTGCCCTACTCAGGGTGTTAATTACTGTATGCTCCATGATGTAGAAAAACAAACAAAAAACCTCCCTGTTTTTATTTTGCATTCACCTCTTCTTGAAACAACACTCATTCCTCAACACCAATTTATGGGATTAATATATATTTTGACTCCCTCACCTGTTAATTTACAGAAGTCTCATATATAGTCTTACAAAGTATTTGGAGCACTTCCAGAGAGGAAGATGACAACTAGAAGATATTAAATACACTTCATCTGCATTAAAGCAAAACAGTAGTCTAACATTAAGGTACCAACACACAGTCATGAATGACACCTGAATGTAAACAAAGGTAAAATGCAGTTCCTCACAAACAAATGCACTTAGCTACATTTAGAGCATTGAGTGACCTGCCTTAAGACAACACATCTGCATGAACTCCAAAGAACCAGATCTTTGCCATTTGTAGGAATGAGACAGATTTGAGTCTAAGCAACAGTGTATGTCATGAATATTTTTCCAGGAGTACTACTATAAACAGAATGTTCTTACGAATTTAAGAAGCTATCAGGGCCCACTACTTTCTTTAGACTAGTTGATATCAGTAAGAAAAGCCTAACATTTGATATAAATCTAACTTGCTTAATGCAAGTTTTAGTAAATGCTTCATTGCCCTCCCATTTCTGTCTTTCTGCATGTTCTGAATACAGTCCACTCCTTTTTTACCCTCCTTGTATTACATCTTTAGCTGTACTGAATTCAGCTGAATGCCACAGTTTAAGACATAAAGCATCCGTGTCTTAACAGCTTGAATTTAGTCAATCTGATGCCCTTGAAATGCAATTCCGCAAGAAAAAGTACTTCTTAATTTAAGGATGGAACATTTTTCTCCTATCAGATTTCTCCAACATGAAATACCTGGTCAACTCTATAACTAATAATACATATATACAAGAAAAACGTGGTTTCAGTTCATTAGTGGAAAAAGTGTTGGCTTATTTTGGGGTTATTAGATCACCAGGGAGTTTATATGTTCATGTATTAATTCTCAGAAGATGGCAGATTTTTCAGTTGTACATTCCACAATGTAATGTATTTCTGTTTTATCTTCAGAGACATCTAGGCTTGTGATTGTTTTTCTCATTCAGCAGTGAGAACATTCATTTTAGCATGACCACATTCATACAAGAAATAAGATGGAACCTTGATGTATTTCATTTTCTTACAGCCTTCACTGCGGTGATTTACTGAGAGGAGAGAGTAACATGTAATAGCTGGTTCTCACAGTGGCAGCAGGAAGACTCATGCTGGCTGGTATCTTTTTTCTTTTGTATATTTTCCTCTCCCTCACCTGGAGGTGTATGTTATGGGTAGTTCAACAGCAACAAAAATCAGATTTGCCTTGACACATTACTGGCAAGGCTAAGCAGCTTGCCCAGCAACAGACTGGCAAATGGAAGAAGGGAAAAAAAAAAAAAAAAAAAAGATCACCAGCAGTCTGCCTGTGCTTGAGCACTAAGTTGCATTCATCAAGACTGTGTTCACAGATAGAATCTGGAAATTATTTTTTAAGTGGTTAAAGTCAGAGGAAAAGTCATGGTAACAAACTTCACATATGATATACAAACCTTATAGAAAATAACTAGTGTTCTTTGTTAAGTCATCCTTGTGCTCCATTTTCATTGCAAGTACATATAGTGTGTGCCAGTAACAGGAAATCACTTTGAAGCTATGAACTGACCTGCCAGATTTTAAAGATTTTTAAGTTGTCTTTTGTAACTGATGAAGTTCATTGCTTCAGTGCTTTGTTGCTGCTGACCTCCTGCTCTCAGGCAGTTTTCAATTAACCCTGTTCATGTATTTATCTTTAACCCCCTTGACTGTTAAGAGCCAAAAAGTAGCATCTTGGATTTTACTCCGACCATTGCTACATGGAGTAAAAGACATGAAAAAGAAACAAGTTTGAAAACTAGAAATACTACTTTTTTTTTTTGTGACAACTGATTAGAATTTAACAAAAAATTATCAACCAACTATCTAGCATATGAGATCACTGTTGTTTTATATGAGTAAATTTTGTGTTCTGTAGCCTACAAACACTTAGTTTTCTCCTGCCAGACTTCTGCATTTTTCTCTAGAACTGTCACACACAAAAAAAAACCCTAATAGGCCCATTTCAGGTGAAAATCATTAGTCCTAAATGCTCTCAGCAGTGCAGACAAATAATTTTGGTAAGCCTATTTTGTCCTCCTCATTGGAGAACCAAGATCAGGTCTTCAGCACAGTGGGTCCTAAGGAARTGAAGCTGGCAGGGAGTCATAGCATTTCAGGCAGTTGTGGATGGATGAAGGCACTGGAAGCAATCAGTCAATTATTGGGGTCCTGTGAGCAAAAGTTTCCCCAAAGCATATTCAATCCATTCTCAAAAGAGAGTTATCACTTGCCTCTTTCAGATTTCACAGGGCTGTATTGGATGTGTTGTCCAGGAACAGTACAAGGACAGGGAGGCCAGGGGCAGGTAGACACATTGTGTGTCACATAAAACATTGAAGGACCCCCCCCTTCCACCCGCTCTTAGAGAGCATATCTGCCACCCCACCCCTCTTCCTCATACCCAGCTACATAAAATACTACAGAGTGCATAGTACATCTTTAGCATCACTGAACTTCCCCACATTAAATAGATCCACTCAGATCTGCACAGTAGCCCAGCACCAGGATGCAGAAAAAAGTACAGTGCCAGCCCTTTTTGGTGAGCTGTGTGAGAACAGAGAGAGAAGGAAGGCGAAAGGCCAAGACACAACTGCATGCTGCAGCATTCCACAGGGTCTGGGGGATTCAATAAAAGCAGAGTCTGGTACATGGAAATAACCCAGCCTCACAGGGAATGCAAGAGGAGCTCTGCTCTTACACCTGATGCAACCTGAAGCACAGGCAGAGAGGATGCGAATAGTACAGCCCTTCATTCAGCCAATCTCAGCAATTGCTTACGGTGACCTATGCGTAAGCTTGGCTCTGAAAACCTAGTTAACTAATAGTTGAGATACCAGGGGCTATAACTGCACATTTAAGGACAGAACTGAATAAAATCTATTCAAAGCAAGGTAAAGTACTGGTGCTTTGCTTGGAGTCGGTGTATACTGTCCCTGAGCAAGCCACATTCTGTAACACATCCTGCTGCTCTTCACGTCCATCTATGATCTCTGCAACTAGGTTTAGCACCTTGTTAGCAGAGTTCTCCGTGTGTAGTGGCTTAGTTACATTCTTTTTTACATAATTTTTGTTTTAATATTCTCCTTCTTCCTTATACACCAATCACTTAGGAACATAAAGATGTAAGGGAGAATTGGGAGGGTGATACATGGGGTGGGGAAAAAAGGGTGCCTCAAGAAAAAATAATCATCATCTGCTTTTTAATGGGAAACAGAAGGAAGTACCCCAAAATCAAGACAGCTAAGACTTTTCTCCCTTAAAAAAAGAGCACTGTGTGAAAAACCATTCTCCAAGGCCAGGGCAAGTCCAGGAAAACCCAGACAATTGGCAGGTCCACAGCCTCTTGACATTCACAGTCCAGAGCATTATGATGAAGTTTTTGAAGAGTTAGATTATTTTAAGCACTGGATGCTTTTGGAATTGTGCAATGCATATGGCATGTCAGGATCTTTACCTCAAGGTTCTTATCTAAACATATGATAAAAGAGGATATAGTTTCTGAAGAGAAGGCAGAAAGCTTCTGACTGCAGGGACCTTGTCTACTGGCAGAGCTCCAGGTTCAAAATTGTCTGGCATAAATACAGTAGGACTAGGTCTATGGAGAAGAGCTTAGCACTTTTATTTCCTGGAAGTGATTCCTGATAAGCTCATAATCCATTTCCAGTGTTCAGAATCTTACAAACACTACAGCATATCAGCTGGCAGGGCAGACTAGAATGGAAGTCAGGAAGACCACAATCCCATTGATGCATGCAACACAATTGTTTTCTAAAAACTAAAATAGCAGATACAATGAAGAAAGCAAACAAAAGCAGAAAAGAAAAATACTATTTGAATGATAAAGACAGGTGTTGTGATAAATGTACCACACCTGTCAAAACACTCATGTTTCCTGCAAAAGAGTTTTGCATGTAGTTTCTCTGTTAATTTAATCACGTATACTTCAACTACACTTAATGTCCTTAATTTTTTTTAGTACTTTCTCTTGTGCTTTTTTTCTTTTAAAATAAGACTTATCAGAACTGGGAAGAACAGGTTTTGTTTCTGTACACAGAATAGATTGCCACAATCACAGAAATTTCCATTATCAAATAATTGACCCTGTTATTTTCAGCCTAATTTAATTTTTAAGACTGCCCTGGGATAGTTTAGCTATATCTTGACAGGAACAATAAGACATTCCTTCCAAAGTGTGCTGACTGCTTAAAACAAACTACATGTTGGTTCTCATATATAGCATGTTCTCATATATCTGATATTTTTTATCAGGCAAGATCAGAGCCATAAAAGATGAACATGCTCCCCAAGACACACTCCTTGACGTGGCACTTAGGGACATGGTTTAGTGGTGGACTTGGTACTGTTAGGTTAACAGTTGGACTCAATGATCTTAAGGGTCTTTTCCAACTTAAATTATTCTATGATTCCATGATTCCTTCAAATATCTCTCAGCTAATTCTCTCTCCACTCTAAGATACTTTCATGATAACTTCCTGAGACGTGGTTTGAACCACAGGAAACCTAATTTATGCTTAATCTGACTGATGGCTTTTTGAACATGGAAGGGTTTGACCTTCCTTGCCTGGTTCTGAGACAAGTTATACAGCACTCAACTCACAACTAGAAGTTCTACTGCTCCAATAAAACAGCCAACAGAACATATTTTGCTCTCCAGGTAGAATGCCACAGTTTAGCAAAAAGGGAAAAATACTAACAGATACTGAACACTGTATAATTTACTCTTTTATAGAGCTGGAAAAGGCATTCAAGAAAACAGGAGGGAGAAGAAAATATTCCCAACGTTCTTAGGCACAGCAGAAGGAGGTCTTAAGACCTGCATAGCCCACAACCACAGGCCTTCCATGGTTCTGAGGCACAAGGGCATCAGGCACAGCCTTAGTTTCCCAGAGGATGTCCCCCACTGAGTGCTAGGCTTGAAAGCTCACCGGTTCTCTGATGACATTTACATTTATCTTTTGACTTTTCTAATGTTTTAGACTTTTCTAATGCAAATGGCTCTTATTGACAACCAAAGAAAACCCATACAAACTTCCATATCCACAGGCACGCTTTGAGTTGCCCCAAAATAGCACTTAAAAGAAAGAAGAGAGAATTCCTCTGATTCTCTCTCATCCATCTTCCCTGCACATATTACTGCTGCTTCTTTTCCCTCCCTAATGTTCTCCATCCTAACAGGAGTTTTGCAAAACAGGAGAGAGACATATCCAAATGTCTCCAACAAGCAATCCCATTAATTTTCACGTAGCTTCACACATACATGAAACAAGTATTATCTGATCCTGTTAAAGACCAGATCAAATTTCTTGGCCAGAATAACTAGAAAGAGGAACAATCACGAACAAGGATTGTGATCAAGTTTGAGGCTGTACTTTGTCTTCTCTTTGTACTTTTAATCCTGTTTACTCTCTCTTCCCATGTCTCTTGGATTCACTGATGCTACTATTCAGTTCCCTCATATCCATGAGCAGGTCGCAACAATTCAAAGTACTACATTTCTTCCTCTATGACCATATAGAGATTTTTTTTCTTTTAACATCTGTATCAGTGCCTTTTGACTGCAAAATTCTTGCAGGTTTCAAAAAATTTACTTTGCCTGTCTATCTGGAAACAGGAAAAGATCAACAGAACAAACACAGCAACTAAGACTCACTTATCAAGTCAATTTTTTTCCCCGGTTGCTAAGCCCACTCTTAATCACTCCTTAACACACAGAGTATTTTATTCTCTTGTCTAGTAGGTTATTATCTATTCCAAAAGTCCAGGATATAGTTCATGAAGTTCATACTGATTTGCAAAGGAGAGAGATGTGTGGTGCTCACAGCTGTGTATTGGTTAAATTTACATTAGTCCATGCAAAGCTTACTGCTGATAAATTCTTCCCCAGCAACAGACTAAGTATAATTAATGGAAATCACCCCAAGGGGTTTCAGGAGGAACATTATTTCTGAACAAGGAAGACTAAACAAAATAAAAAAGAAAAAAAAAAAAAGAAAAAGATTGCTTGATATCTCCTGGAACACTTCAAAGAATTTTTATTTTAGCTGAAAGTGTTAAAACATGGGGAATTGTTATAGACCCCTCTTGATTCTACTATTCTTTGGACTCTTCTAAAAGGTAGAATGCTTTGTGTGTCTCCTGAACACAAAACTATTCAGGAAGGAAATAAAATTGTAACTACAGATACTCCGGAAAAAAAACAAACAAAATACACACACACACACACACACACCATCTTGGTACTCTCTGCATAGAAAACATCTGTGGAAGAAGTCTACCCATGCCACCAAAGTAAGACAATTTTTAAAAGTTTTTCCATTATCTCGAAGTGAATTATACAGTAAAGTAATACTGCTGTGTCTTCTTAACATTCATTCTTAGTACAATTCACATGAATTGTGTGCTGGTGGTGAACAAAGCCAGGCCTCAAAGTAAAAGGCAAGCAATTTAGTTTTAAAACATTTAATTTACTGAAATTGCTCTTGTCCAATTAGAACAGATTCTGACCTTAGCTATATTGGTGTAAGTTTATAACACTATTAATTTCCTGAAACAACTTCAGATTTAAAGCAGTATAAATAAAGTCAGCTCAGAATATAGAAACTAAGTATTGAAGTCAATACAATACAATGGAAGGCAGAAGACCTAAGATGGTAATTCTCAAAACAGTCTCCATAGACCACCTGGGTTATATTGATCTATTGATACTGATTATAACAGAGACATTGGACAAAACAAAGTATTAATTGCAAACAGGCAGGACAGTATAAAAGAAGTTCTCTGCAAAGTGGATCATAAATTACTATTTCCTCAATACAGAAGTTTACTAAAATGTAATCCTCTATTCAGAGGAGCTTCCATTAGTCAGAAAATATGTCATATAATCTTGAAGTATGCCCAACTCAGATATGTTTCTCAAACCACTGCTCTCTTACTATTTCCAATTATTCTCAAAAAATTTGTATACCTAAAAGCCATTTGGCTAACAGGGGGATTATCTTATTAGGCACCATAAACTCATCCAGGGTTTTTTCTTAAAATTTATGAGTTGTTCTCTGTTATGGAGAGAGTTCACAAATAAGCAGCTGATCATGTACAGAATGAATATGATGACAAAATTTGCATTGATTACAGTTCAGATATGGATCATAAAGTGGACAAGACAAGACACACAGAAACACAGCTTCTGTGTTTCATTCTGTGTGTATCCTGGACGTGCATAAGGGGCTCAGAGGAGCCCAGCAAATCAGCCCAGAGGCAAACCACTGTCAATCATCTGATGCACTATATGCCCAGAGAAGCAAGCTACCTCTCACTGCAACAAGATCAGCACAATCTTGTACCTGTAAGGAGACAGTACTTCAATTACCCCTGTGTTCTGAACTAAGCAGGAGCCTGCAGCCACTGCACTGTGTTGTCTCATCTTTCTCCAGGAAAGGTGGTGTCTCTTCAGCTACAGAAACTCCCTAGGAACCCCGTGCGATATCCCAGAATGCAGACCCACACTGACTGCCCAGGAACTTCCAGGTGAACTCAGACTGCCATGACTATTATCAGAAGAAAGGAAACCCAGACAACTTTCAGAAAAGATAGTGGAGTGGTTTGCAATTCTTTGTGGTCTTATAAAATATTAGAGCGTGCTGAAACAGTTTAAATGTGTTGATTACCAAAGTCCACAACAAAAGGTGCCTGTTTGATATCAGCATTTGGAGGTATGAAACTATGCCTTTTATAACTTTAAGGTCAAAGAACGGGATTTCTCCCAGTGGCTGGCTGAATTCTACCAAGCTGATTACTTCAGTGCTGCTAGGATTTTAGGTATTACAACTAACAGGCCAGTGTACCAAGAACCTCTTTAGTTGTTTTCAATCCAATTTTTAAAAAAATCATCCGTTTAAAGTAATTAACATATTTCGGATCACTAGACATAATGTTAATGCAGCAACACATTGATTTCTCCTGTATTTGTTCATCAGAAGTGCTGGGACCACTTGTAATTCTAAAATCATCCCAGAGATTTCAAGATTTTTCCTGTTTTGCAGTGGACCAGAAAATGAAGCACTCTTAGTTTAAGCCTTACAAATCAAATAGAAGAGGAACTTCAATCTGAATTTGGAGCAAATACTGTTTTTGGGTAGAAGTCAGTCAGTCTGTCCATCTTACACTCTTAAAAAAAAAAAAAAAACAAACACCTAAACATAACTTTTTAATAAAAAAATCCAACCAACTCCAGCAGTTACCTGTACCAGAAACGTCACAGCCAATGACTGCCATATCAGAGAGTCTAGGGTCTGTAGCACAGAATTATTCCTTTGTGCATTTTAATACACAGATTCATTATTTCACCTTTACTCTCAGCTAAATCATATAATCTACTTTAGAGCGCTGTATCTGTCCCATCCACAGTTATTCCTCCATATCAGATGCTCTTTATTTCTGTCTTCCTTGCAAGTGTGAGGAACACTAATTACTTAGGTCAGAAAAATTATCATTGAAATAAGGGCAAGTAGTCACTTTGTCAAACCACTCTCTAATCCTAGATTCTCAACATATGCACCCAAGTCCAGTTAATGTTACTGCAGCAACTCAGAGAATACCTTTTTCTTTAAAAATCCTAATCATTAGGACAGAGCGCCTGATCTTGCAGTCTCTGCTCAAGAAAATCCAATACCACTTTAAAGTTTGCCTTAGGAGAGGCTGAAGGAATAAGGCTCACACACTTAATCAAATTAATTCTAAATCACTTCGCTTCTCTTTCGAGCACTGAATGTTTCTGCTTTGAATCTCTGCATCATCCTAAATTTGCACTGTATTTTCTTGATATAAGCCAAAGAGAAGTAAGTCCAAATACCGGTCTGTATGGGAGTGGTTCTCCAGTAGTCTCGCATCTGACCATTTTTCCATCATTAAAATTCTGCTTTGCTACACAACATCCTGCGTTACTTATCACATTGTGTAATCCACAATATGCTTACTGACGTTGCAGGCAGTTACAACAGCCACACCCTGAACCACTGGTGGGTACAAGTTAAGCTATAGTAAAAAGGTTTAGCAAGGACACCCCTGTTTGTAGAGCAGATTGTATCTGAAAGAAATGATCTTCTGCTTTCCCACATCTTTGATTAGGGCTAAGTAATTAAAACATACCCTGCTATGGATTATACCTGAAGACCAATCAAAAGCTACTATTACTTCAAAAGATAGTATACTATCTGCAAAATGATATTTTTCACTACTTGTACTTAACCGCCCAGTGAAGTGTTACTGGAGAGCAGGAGCAGCAGAGTGAAATTACAGGTGTCCACTTTAACCTATCACCTGGAACCTTGCCTGGTTCCTCACTGAAAATCTGCCTCTCCCTTTTTCACCATACTTCCTTCCTTCCACCTTACTCCTTACTTCCTCGGTTGCAACTAGAGCAGTAGATCTGCGCTCTCTTAAAACTGCACTCTACAAGGTCCTGGCTAGGAAATAGCCAATCCTTTTGGTCAACATTTGCAAGTAAATGGGAAGTAGCAAGGAGAGACTATTGTCTCCACTAACCACAGCATTGAGGGATTGTGGGACAGGAATTTATTAGGATGACATGGGTGATTAGCAGCTGATTAAATCAGGTCAGGGTAATCAGTCACTGTTTTTTAAAAGTGGCCAGGGGAGCTCAGCATGTAGCACAGCTTCATCTAGCATCAACATGAAACAGAGTTATACTACTTAACTCTGCTTTACCAGTGATGTCAACTGTTAAAATACACTTAACAAATACTTTGCACTCTTTTTTTTTTTTTTTTTTAAATAAACTCTCCTGAGAGATCAAAAACTATTAACCCCAAATGACTTACTCCTTTWAAGGCTCACCTCACTCCTGCTGTATGAAAACACAGTTTTGTTAGCTCCTTGAGAGGACATTGCTGCCTAACAGAATACTGTAATTGTCATATTATCAGTTATTGCTGCATCAGTAAGTACCATTCTCTTTAGACTCTGACCCCATTTACATTCCACAAATTCTGGTTTTGTCCTACATTAATATAAGCATATCATCTGAATTATCAGTACATTTCATTTGGGGAAAAAACAAAAATCTGTTTCTAGTATCCTGAAAGAATAGGGTTCTAATCTGAGCCATGAGATACCACTGAAATAAAATACCCACACATCAAAATTCATATAGGACACATATACGGTACCATACCAAATGTTCAGGTCCAAAATCAGTGGTGTTTGCAAGTCCCCAATGGCACACACTCAAAATTCTTTATCAGCTTTTTAAGTCACGCCCTTTTAGCATTACTTACTTAGTTGTTACCGTAACTTAATTCCTAGCTGAAGATCTCATTTCCTTCCCACCGTTATATTCAATTTTGTGTGGTTTGTTTGTTTTTAAATTACCTGGGCACTCTGTGGTTAAACTTAAAGCATCATCCATGCTTGTCTCCCAAGACATTTTAGATACATTTATCAGAGACAAGACTAGACTGGAATCTTTTACCCAAACTGAGGAAATTTTGGGTGCAGGTAAACAGTGACTCAGTTTCATAGAAACAGCAACAGACTGAGCTTTGGAAAGATCGGGGCGGGGGGAAGCCTCTTCAGCCCTCTGCTCAAGTCCCAGGCTCCCTACAGGTCCCCTTCTGTTTTGTCAAGGAAGTGAGAAGCAGGTTTGAATAAACCCTACACATCTATCTCAACCTCTTTACAGCACCACTGTTTTTATTCCTGAAAAATATATAACTGTTTCAGAACATTCCTTTTTTTATTTTATTTTATTTCCCTTGTAATATCAAAGTTTTACAGGGCTTTTTGCCATGGGCACCTCAGATAACAGTTCGACTCTTCATATCTTGGAGGCTGAAGGCTTTACATACTAACTACTTATATCCTCCACAGACTGTATGAAAAGGGGAAAGAGATTATTTCTCTTAATTCTCATTCTGGATGCAAGATAAACCAGAATTCTGTCCATTTCCCCCAAATTCCGAAACACCTACACTAGCTCACACCAGAATATTTCAAAGACATGCAAGACAGTTACGCTTTTACCTTCATGACTGTATTTTCAGCAGGATTTGAGTGAATACTTCTCTTCTTTTATATTTGGAAGACAAAAATATGCCTCCCTGTTTCTTTAAATTTAATCCATTTATCACAGCTGTGGAAAAAGCAATTAAGTGCAAATGGTTCCTCTTTGGGTTTTGGATACACCTTTATTGGTCCAAAAGAGGAATCCCACCCACTCTTCAGTTTGTCAGTGTTCATACTTTCAGCTGAAATTTCAATACCTTTTTAAAATTAGAGTACCCCTTTATAATGAAACTTTTAATTACTTACTAAAAATCAACTTCTTGTTATTCACTCATTGCATTGACTAACACCAGGCTGGATTCTGAAGCCATCAGCATCAGGTAACTTTGGCATTAACCACAGAAAAAGTATCAGGCACTTAGATGCAAATGTGACCAACTATGCAACTATACTTCCTGGTTTCCCCCCTAAGGTTTCTTGTCTATTTTACCTAATTTTGACACCCAGATTTCTACAAGTAAAAACTGTATCTATGAGAAGACCAGCAAAACCTACCTCCTGCTCCTTGTGCAGCTGCACAGTGAGCACACCAGATCTCCATATCATGAGCCACACACAAAAAAAACCCCAGAAGCTGCCAAACAGTAGGTTTTTTTAAAGAAATTCTCTACCATACCTCTTTTTTTTTTCCCCTTGTCATTTGATTTCTCCTTCCTTCAAATGGAAAAGGCATGACTTTTCTCAGACGTCTGGCTTCCATGCACAGATGGAAAAATTGCACACATGGAGATACGAACTGCTTGCAGCTTAAAATCTTGCAAGACTAGCACTACAGACAGACAAATCCAATTGAAGAGCTGAGCTGTAAAACTATGGTGCATGCAGTGGCAAAGTTGATGGGGGATACAAAACTCTTCCATCCCACCACCCTGAATACATAATAAAAAATTGTAAACAGGGGAATAGTAGTATTTTTGGGTGGGCAGGGGAAAGGAAAACCTCCTCACTTACTAAGCAAACCATGTAGACACACAGGACAGACAGAAGCAGTGGCTAAATGACAGAGATATAATCATGGAACTACCAAGAAGTGTCAGGTGGCTGAAAACAGAATTGTAATAATTTTATACTCTCTTAGCTACTGAGACTGATTTGTGTTTGCTTTTTTTAAATGAATGCATAAGTCAATTATTTTAATTACACAACAACATGATAGATAGTTGTTCTTATGTCAAGGGGAGATAATAAGCTAGAATACTGGAAAGACAGCCTATACTCCCATTTTATAATTTATATTGTGTGACTAAATATTAAAGAAGGAAAGAAAAGAAGGCATTTTCAGAAAAGCCTATGGGAATCAAATACCTACATGTCCTTAAAATTACTCTAAAGTGAAGTGCTAGGCTTGTTTGAAAATTCCTAAACAAAAAGTCTTAACACATCCAACCCTGCAGAAGAATAGACAGTGGCAGAGTGGTAAATACAAAAGTAAACAAACTCACCCATTTATTAATCCAGGATGGCAATTCAAAAGACATAATTCTGCCTTTACCCTCAAATACACAACCAAATGTACTGTCATTCTTAAGTCTAGGAAAAAAAATTATGAATTCTCATTCAAATTCATTGAATAGCACAAGCCTTAAAAATTTCCATAATAATTCCTGCCCTTTGATTTACATCTCAGTTACTGCACATCTTTTAGAAATGCATGGATTATGGATATAAAGGCTACAAGCAGTGATTAATGTACTGCACCTCTTAACTAAGCCATCTCAGTAGTTAATTGTCAAAAACATTCATTTGCTTTCTGGTTTGAACTTTTCTGACTTCAGTCCATTGGACCTTGTCATACTTCCGTGTACTAGAATAAAGATTTAGGTAAGTACCTCTGTTTGTGATATTGCTAAGCCATAACCTTTTCCAGACAAGCTACAATGACTGAGCTCCTTAAGTTTTTCATCATAATGCTTGTTTTCTTGACAACAAAAAATTCACCTCTACCCTGAACTCCCTCCAATTTTCAGCATACTTTTTAAAGTGTTTGTCACACAACAGACCTGCCAGTTGATAGGTGATAATCTCCTTTGAAAACTTGGCTCCAGTTTCTGGACTAGAGCACTTTGGTGAACAAATCTCATGCTCAACACAATGCCATCTTAAAAAGCAAAGTGAACAATCAAAAGGTAGAGAATAAAAGTGCACTTATTCCATTTTAACAAAGAGAAATGCCATTTGTCTGTAGAAACAAGTCTTCATTCCAAAATTAATAATTTTAAATGTAAATTTGAGCTGTATGATCATGAAGACAACTGCAGTACTGATAATGATGGACTGCTCTGAAGTAAAACAGGTTAAGGGCTCTGCTCCAACTCCTGGAATCATTATTTCCCATAAGCAAAGTAAATTACTGTGTACCCCACAGACATCTCTGATACAGCCCATAACTCCTTCAGTTTCTAATGCAACTTCTTAAAACATTTCTAAATACAACAATCATCAGGAAGCAATCCTAAAAAGATCCTAAAATGGAATAATCAAAATGGTTTCACATAGATTCAATCCTTTAACACACAATTATCTTGAGGGCATACAATCAAAATCAAATAAGTAAACCTTAAATTAGCATAACTTCACAATAGGATACTGCTTTTATGTGTGTTCACATACTAAAGTTCTGTTGTCAACTGTTAGATTACCACATTGCTGGAGACTTCTAGGCAAAAACTAAGTGTCTTTGAGTTACAGCCAGCACTGCTACAGGCGTACTAAAGGCACTGTTAACACTAAGAACAGCAGCAGCGATAATTTTTCAGTTTGACAGGTGCTAAATACCACTGAATTTGATTATAATTCCATTTTTATTGTAGCTATTGCCCAACACTCCTGAAATGACCTTACAGTAAGATCATTATCATGAATGGCCTTAAACCAGTACTGTTCCAGCTGAACAATATATGGACAACTTCCCTTCAATAGGAACAAAGTCCCATATAAGAAAAAAGGAAGCATGCACTTACCATAGTATCCCAAGAAAAGTGTTGGGATCTATCACTAAGTCCCCTCTTATCCCAAAGTGCTTCACCATTTTGTCCTATCTCATTTTCCCTGTAAATATTCATATTGCAGATGTGTTAATATTTAGGTCAATATAAAACAATGCTCAATGTAAAGCTTACTTAACTCTTATTGGAAACATTCCAATAAGTCACAGAGCAAGAGAATAGTTTTACTACTCATTGTGGCATGAAGCTATTCTTTTGTAGTCAAATTTCAGAGATGACAGTCAGTATCAAGGAAATTAAAAGCTTGTTTTAATTCAAAGGAATTGCCAGACTATCTCCTGGACAAGAAAGAAAAACTACATTTCTTGGAGACAGGTCTCCCCTGGAAGGCTTCAAAATGGCAGACTGGCCATAAACTGGTATTCTCAACCCAGACAAATTTCTCTAGTGGATGCAACCCAACCCTAGAAGCATGCAGACAGATTAGGTCACCACAAGTTAGACGGATGAAGGGACATCCATCTGGATGGGGGAGAGAGAGTGCTAAGTGAGCAACGGAGTAACAAAATAATGAGATCACTGAAAAGCAAGTAATTTTAAGTCAGTTTAGCACACTGAAGCATCTCTATGCAGGGTCACACAAATGCCAGAATGGGAAGAATGAAAGGCACAGGAACATGAAGCCCATGCCAGAGCTGCGGGTGGGTCTGCAGTAGCCAGCACTTAGCTTGGCCAACCAAGCAACCACAACCTGAGTGTGAGCAGATCCTGTGCATTTCTTCACCTGCATCATTTATCAACATTTGCAAGGGGTCAGCCTATATTCCACTGTTGAGTATAAATGTTTTGTTTGTATTTTATCTTCATCTGTCCTGAGTTAAACATACTTCCAACTAACTTGGCTAATAAGCCATCTCTCTCAGAAAAGTATGGCAAGTCTGTAGAGATGGAGATGTGTGTTCCGCTAACCAACAGTAAGGAGGAAAGCTCTGACACGCAGCAATATATTTGGGAGCAGACTTGAATATGGTGGGAGTTCATCACAGACAGCAACAGTACAGCAAAAGTAACTAGACTTGGCATATAGATGTGATTCAATACTTCATATTGTGTTTGGGACACAGAAGAATGGCGAAGAGCATCATTCAGGCTTCTTGACCACAATACTAGATGTCATCCACACAGTTCAGCTTTGCAACATTAAAGCCTCCAACTCCAAGAACTTCCCATCTTCTTCCTCTGTAATCACCAAAGAATTTAGCCACCTTGACCAGTTCCATGCCAGCTCATACGTACACTCAGCCTATATGCAAAATTAGAATCTGAAAGCTCTGAGAAGTTTGACCAACATATGCTAACAACTTTGGGGTTTTTGTATAAAGAAAGCCAGAATTGAATTCTTGACCTCACTGCCCATTTTAAAGAGACATTTCTGTCAGCAATCTGCTGGCTCTCTGAAAACTCAAGACCTTCTACCCCATTCTGAAAATTGCCAGTTAAAAACAACTTAATATAAGTCATCCCAAACATGTTTGCCTCTTGTATACTTCTACCACTCATAGAAATTTGGTCTGTATTTATAAATTAGAGTCAACGTGGGTCATTTTAAACATCCTTTAAAAAGCACAGTTTTAATTTCCCGTCTATTCTGTAAACTTTAACACTGAAGAATTACATTGCTATATTGCACTTTATGTCTCATATCTAAAAAATAAGGACAGAAGCAGATAACCATATTTCATTCAAAAGCAATATTCATTACTTTGACTACATAAAATACTTACTTTACCATGAATGGATTCATATTCATATTGTATACAATTGTTTGTCTCCAAACAGATGGTAGTGACTCAACATTTTGCCAGTGGGGCTATGAATATACCCTTAATCTAATAAGAGAGCATATAAGTCGTTATCAATTAAATGCGCGCACTCCCCGAACACAGATACAAATGTGTCAAACTCAGAACAGCTTCAGTCCCAATCCAGGTCTGCGCTTTTTGCACAGTAATCAAACCAAATCTTAATCTTTTCACAGAGAGATCGCTTTCTTTCCAAAGCAGGACACAATTCAAAGCATCTTCTATAATAAATAGATATGGCAGCTTTTCAAATCCCTCACTGCAGATTCTCCAGCAAGTTCTATTGAGATGAAAATCTCAGTATCAAAACCAGGTAAAATACTACTCAAGAAAACCATAAAACTACAATGCAATTTAATTAAGACACAGAGAACATCTCTAGTCTCCCTCATTTGTTTTTGGTTTGGGGTTGTTTGGTTTGGTTTTTTTTTTTTTTTTTTTTAATTTCAGCCTTTACCTAGTTTATTTTTTTAATAGCATTGTATAACATTTTAGAAAGATTCAATCACAGAACAGAAGATAGAACAGCCTATCTTCTGTTCTGTGATTGAAAGCAGGAAATGATTTTACACCTAATACACCTTTAGTACCTCCAAATGCAAAAGCTTCTGCCAACACAGTTAAATATAGAGCAGAAACAGCACAGGGAGACATATGCATGCCTGACATTCAACAAGGATGTTGAGATTCTTCAAATGGCTTAAAAGTGCAAAGTATTGAGATGGGAAAGGTAGTGAAGATCTGAAAAAAGGAGAAAAGATGCCCTGCTCAAGGTGAAATGAAGTATGTTATTGAAGCATATTCAGAGTCTGCTAGAGAACCAGACATGTATCACTTGAAATAACAAGGAATTTTGCAAAGTTAAGAGCGAGAATTCAGACTAGAGAAAGCTACTCCCAATAAAAGTGTCATGATAGCCTGAGAAGTAATTAGAGAATTTACACTTTCCTGGCTCAGAAACACTCTCCAAGCTCTTGCAGATGTGACATTTATTATGTCTGACATAATTATAAGATCAGATAACATAAACCCACATTAGTTGCCAGTTAAAACATTGTCTTTTGGTTGCTGGCAGCCCCATATCAAAGGGCACAAAGAACTGTGCTATAGTGCTACCAGAATAACAGCTCCTACCACACTGAAATTCACCCAAGCCAATTGCTCCCTGACCTCCCTATCTCAAGAATCAAATATTCATGTGTTCAGATACCATCTGCCCCTGAGCCCTTTCGTAATTTTTAACTATCTAATCAATTACATGATATAAACAACTGTAAGTGATCCGCCCCCAAGCAAATTAAGTGTGTGACAATACTGACACCAAGCGACAGAATTCTGAAAAATATAAACCAAAACAACCCCCATGTAGAAATGTTAGAGCATTTCATCAGTATGCTCTGAAAGAGGCTAAGTCTTATTTTACCAGGAACACAAAAAACAAGTGAAGACCTATTATGAGCTGACATTTTCACAGAAGCCATGCATAAGTGATAGAAAGTATGTCCAACATTAAACACATGTTAACAATTCAATTTAACCTTGATCTTGCAAGCACAAGTCAAAGATGGCGTACACATCAGTTTTATGCAATATAGCCTTGTAAATTCATTTCTAAAGAAGAAAAAAAATAAGTGGTTTGCATGCACAGTCAATATTTGATTCCATTAACTTATGTGGACTTAGTTCATTTTTCAAGTCAAAAAATCCAAACAGTACCTTTATGCCCTTTAATTAAAAAAAATTTTGTTATGTGTTAATGCAAGTTTAATAGTCTGCTAAGTCTCACTTACTTGCTTTACCTATCTTTCTCTCTGTTGAGAAATCAAAAACCATGCAGTCCAACATCATATGCATTAAATAGAATTGTCACCCCTCCTACTGGCTTACATGATGACATTACACAAAGCATAAAACCCTACTGACAGAACAGTAACTCTAGCAAACACATCAGTTTTACCACCCACCATGTTTATGCCCAGTATTCTATGTCTTCCTACCAACGTTCCATGTTCTTACCTGCTGACGTTTGTATGCCAAATAATCAAGATTTTCCAGATCTTTTTGAAACTTCTGGTAGGTTTTCTGTAGATCAGATTTACTGGATACATTTCTTAAAGATTCAAATGTTCTTTGAAACTGTGATGGTAAAAAAAACAAACACCATCATTCACACAGTTGCTGTATTTTTTGCTGTATTAGTATTTTATTCTACTAAATACTAACGTTATGGAGCTGTGTCACCTCTTGAGTATACCATCTTCTAGACATTCCTACAATTTTGTTTTGAAATCAATCCCAGAGTTCAAAGCATAGTACATATGCCCTGTTTAATTAAATTAAATCCTCTAACTTCATAGGTCAGACTTGCATAAGACAAAACACTAGCAATCAACACAATCTCTAAAGGTTAATTCTTTTTCTGTGCCATGTTACAGGATGGAATATATTCATATAGTTTTGTGGGTTTTTTCCAACTAAAAAAGCATATGCAGCTTTATACAGGCCATGAACTCCTCATTCGATCAAGCATAACAGTAGATCTTATATATCAGGGTACTCCTTATCAAGTTAATTTACTTAAGAGTAATTTGCAAGACCGGATACTCACCTTGGGCAGTGTGCTCACATTCTGTATGAAAGCTGTGACAACGTTAATTATACTTCGTTACAGATCTTACTTTTAAATTTAAAACTTCTTTCATGCATACACTATTATTAAAAATAGTACTGCTATTTTTCAAAGAGATGAACAATACCAACCCAGCTGTAGCAAACTGTAACAGAAAGGCTAAGATTTGTGCGAAAGGAGAACGGGAGCTACAGCTTCCTTGCTACCTTCAGGAAATCATGAACCTGCTCCTCTTGACTTTCTCTGTTTCCTCATCTGTAAATATTCTTCTTCACCTCACAAGCATGTGACAGGTGTTAAGCTCTAAGTAGTTTAGAAGTATTTTGTTATCACAGTGATTACCACCAGAAGCAAGTCTATAAACATTTATTTACACTGATATAATCAGGAAGAACTACGTATCTTCTGAATCCATCCAAAATATTGACTTAGCTTTACTACAGTTACAGGCCCTGTAGATTAAGTACCTACTGTAACCTTGCATGTGGTACTAATGCGGTACTCCAGGGAATGAGGCAAAAGACCAAAAGAAATGGACCACTTTCCAGTCAGTTCTGGAAAACCAAGCACTTCAGTAGTAACTACAGCACACAGGTTCTCTATACCTTTGCTAAAACTACAGCCATTGAATTGGAAAAATGAACCATAGGAGTAGAAGAAAAAAAAAAACCTCCAGTCATCTGCAGTCCCTCTTTAAAAAGCTGACAACAGAATTGACACCTAGTGCTGACCGTGGATGTAGACTGCTCCACAGCGTGACTCACTCTGTGGGCATTTGACTGAGATCAAGCCCAAGTTGTATATGCTGTTGAACAGCCACTATCCTCTTTGGGGATAGTAAGCAGCTGCAGTGGATTTCAGCTGATGATTTACAACAGACAGATACATCCTGGAATCTTCACGCAAGTTAGCACTTCTTGTTTGCCACGTTGCAGCCTTTATTTCAGTCTCACTACTCTCATAACCAAGAAGCAAGTTAAGGCAGTGTTTATATCTATTTGTAATTTATCTTACTATACCTCATTCAGCACCACTGGAGACCTTCTAGTTGCATTTGAAATGTTTGCTACCAAAAAATAAAAGAAAGCTTTCTCACCCAAAGTGTATTATTTCACTGAATTCTGTAACAACATGGGTGACAGAACATAAATGCTAAGACAAAACTGCAAGACTCTCTGTTCTTTTCTGTTTGACTTCATTATCTTTCACCTTTTGTAGGATCTGTTGTTTTCACATTTTATCTCTGCTCCAGAGTTGCTCTGAAAGCCTTGAATTTGCAATGCTTGCTTTCACCAGTTCCCACTCCAGGTTAGGTGGAAGCAATTTAATTACACCACCTGCAAGCAAGACCTGAGTACAGTTCAAGCTGACCAAAAGCTATCCATAGTGCTCCCTCTTTGTAAGTGTGTAAGAAACTGCTCATAATATATCTGTACAAGTTCATCATATACCCTCAGCTCCAAACCATGACACACTTCTCCAGAAATTACCCCAAAGCTGCTGCACCCTGTTAGGGGCTTGAGTAATACAGGGCAAAGGTCTCTAATAATTCCCAAACTAAGTGGACATAAGGTACAGTCTTTTTTTGAGCATCTGGATTTTTTTTTTTTTTTATCATCAACATGTTAGACTACAATACAGTTGTAGAAGCAGCAGCAGCATCCTCTTAAGGATGTACTTAATCCCATAGCTTCAATTCTTCCTTTGGCAGGAACTCTACTAGCAAGCTTACTCACTTCCTTATGTCCTGAAGCAACCCAAACATTAATAATGCATTTGGCTCTCAGGAAAGAGATATAAGAACCAGCATGTGAGGATGAGTAAATACAAACCAAATGTGTAACTGTAAGGGTAATATACTTCTATAAAATAGATGGGTAATGGCCAGGACATCCACTTAGAAGAAGTCTATCTTTAGATGCAAGGGAAAAACACTTTTTAAAAATTTAACTCAAAAGTAAATAAAAAACAAACAAGCAATTTTGAGAAAACATACATATGCTCTTTTCACTACCATCAACAGGAAATCAGAAAAATCTGCCTTGGACATACAAAGGTTATCAGAACATGTTTTAAAGTTAAAACCACATCTGGATCTTTCTGTATCATTCTGCTATCAGCGTGAACCACCACTGAATGGTGAATGGCAAGAAAACCTCTCTAACCGACACTTTTACTGTCTAGAGGTGAAAAGAAATACTATTACTCCAGAATTATTTTTTTCTCTCTCTCACCAATAACCAAATGTAAATAATCATAAAAGATCCACAGAAACTCTTTTTTGCCTGTCACTTTTTCAAAGGACTTTGAACATAGTTTCTGGAAGTTGAGAAGTAGCATTCCTTTACTAATTTTGCTCTCTGTGGCACTACTAGGTAACTACCTGGACTGATTTTTCCTCTGAGGAAAGCTGGACCACAAGTAGAGAAGAAATTATAGAATAGAATCATAGAATCATTTAGGTTGGAAAGGACCTTTAAGATCGAGTCCAACCATTAACCTAACACTGCCAAGTCCACCACTAAACCATGTCCCTAAGCACCACATCTACACGTCTTTTAAATACCTCCAGAGGTGGTGACCTCACCACTTCCCTGGGCAGCCTGTTCCAATGCTTGACAACCCTTTCAGTGAAGGAATTTTTCCTAATATCCAATCTAAACCTCCCCTGGAGCAACTTGAGGCTATTTCCTCTCTTCCTATCGCTAGTTGCTTGGGAGAAGAGACTGACGCCCACCTCACTACAACCTCCTTTCAGGTAGCTGTAGAGAACGATAAGGTTTCCCCTCAGCCTCCTTTTCTCCAGGCTAAACAGTCCCAGTTCCTCATCAGACTTGTGCTCTAGACCCTTCACCAGCTTCGTTGCCCTYCTCTGGACATGCTCCAGCACCTCAATGTCCTTCTTGTAGCAAGGGGGCCAAAACTGAACACAGTATTCACGGTGCAGCCTCACCAGTGCCAAGTACAGGGGCACAATCACTTCCCTACTCCTGCTGGCCACACTATTTCTGATACAGGCCAGGATGCTGTTGGCCTTCTTGGCCACCTGGGCACACTGTTGGCTCACATTCAGCCGGCTGTCGACCAACACCCCCAGGTCCTTTTCTGACAGGCAGCTTTCCAGCCACTCTTCCCCAAGCCTGTGGTGTTACATGGGGTTGTTGTGACCCAAGTGCAGGACCTGGCACTTGGCCTTGTTGAAACTCATACAGTTGGCCTCGGCCCATCAATCCAGCCTGTCCAGGTCCCTCTGTAGACCCTTCCTACCCTCAAGCAGATCAACACTCCTGCCCAACTTGGTGTCGTCTGCAGACTTACTGAGGGAGCACTCAATCCCCTCATCCAGATCGTTGATAAAGATATTAAACAGAACTGGCCCCAACACTGAGCCCTGGGGAACACCACTTGTGACCAGCCACCAACTGGATTTCACTCCATTCACCACAACTCTYTGGGCCYGGCCATCCAGCCAGKTTTTTACCCMGCRAAGAGTACRGCCGTCCAAGCCATGAGYAGCCAGCTTCTCCAGGAGAATGCTGTGGGAAASWGTGTCGAAGGCTTTACTAAAGTCTAGGTASACAACATCCACAGTCTTTMCCTCATCCACTAAGCRGGTCACCTTGTCAYAGRAGGASATCAGGTTASTCAAGCAGGACYTGCCTTTCATAAACCCATGCTGACTGKGCCTGATCACCTGGTTGTCCCGTACRTGCCGCRTGATGGCACTCAAGATGATCTGCTCCATAACCTTCCCCAGCACCAAGGTCAGGCTGACAGGCCTGTAGTTCCCCGGATCCTCCTTCCAGCCCTTCTTGTAGATGGGCATCACATTTGCTAACCTCCAGTCAACTGGGACCTCCCCAGTTAGYCAGGACTGCTGATAAAGGATGGARAGTGGCTTGGTGAGCACTTCTGCCAGCTCCCTCAGTACCCTTGGGTGGATCCCATCYGGCCCCATAGACGTGTGTGTGTCTAAGTGGTGTAGCAGGTCGCTAACCATTTCCCCTTGGATTATGGGGGCTTCATTCTGCTGCCCATCCCTGTCTTCCAGCTCAGGGGGAACAACTTCCAGACCAGAGAATAACTGGTTTTACTATTAAAGACTGAAGCAAAGAAGGCATTAAGTACCTCAGCCTTTTCCTCAGCCTTTGTCACTGTGTTTCCCCCCGCATCCAATAAAGGATGGAGATTCTCCTTAGCCCTCCTTTTGTTGATAATGTATTTATAGTAACATTTTTTATTGTCTTTTACAGGAGAAGCCAGATTAAGTTCTAGCTGGGCTTTGCCCCTTCTAATTTTCTCCCTGCATAACCTCACGACATCTTTGTAGTCCTCCTGAGTTGCCTGACCCTCCTTCCAAAGGTCATAATCTCTCCTTGTTTTCCTGAGTTCCAGCCAAAGCTCTCTGTTCAGCCAGGCCGGTCTTCTTCCCCGCCGGCTCATCTTTTGGCACATGGGGATGGCCTGCTCCTGCGCCTTTACGATTTCCTTCTTGAAGAATGTCCAGCCATCCTGGACTCCTTTGCCCTTCAGGATTGCCTCCCAAGGGGCTCTGTCAACCAGTCTCCTAAACAGGCCAAAGTCTGCCCTCTGGAAGTCCAAGGTAGCAGTACTTTTAACTCCCCTCCTTACTTCTCCAAGAATCGAAAACTCTATCGTTTCGTGATCGCTATGCCYAAGACAGCCTCCAACAGTCRCATCACCCACAAGTCCTTCTCTGTTCACAAACAACAGGTCCAGCAGGGCRCCCTCCCTACTTGGCTCACTCACCAGCTGTGTCAGGAGGTTCTCTTCCACACACTCCAGGAACCTCCTAGACTGTTTCCTCTCTGCTGTATTGTATTTCCAGCAGACATCTGGTAAGTTGAAGTCCCCAAYGAGAACAAGGGCTAGTGATTGTGAGACTTCTCCCAGCTGCTTATAGAATATTTAATCTGCTTCTTCATCCTGGTTGGGTGGTCTATAACAGACTCCCACCACAATATCTGCCTTGTTGGCCTTCCCCCTGATTCTTACCCATAAACACTCAACCCTATCRTCACCATCATTAAGCTCTAGACAATCAAAACACTCCCTAACATACAGGGCTACCCCACCGCCTCTCCTTCCTTGCCTTTCCCTTCTGAAGAGTTTATAGCCGTCCATCGCAGCAYTCCAGCTGTGTGAATCATCCCACCATGTTTCCRTGATGGCAACTATATCATAGTTTTCCTGCTGCACAATGGCTTCCAGCTCCTCCTGTTTGTTGCCCATGCTGCGTGCATTGGTGTAGATGCACTTCAGTTGAGCTATTGATCCTGCCACCTTTTTCGGGGGAGAAGCCCTAATTACTACGTGACCATTCTCAGGCGCTTCCATGGTTTCTAACACATCCATAACCCTTGCGTCTTTGCTGCCACATGGATCTCTATCCCCTACCTCCACTGAGACAGCAGACCGAAGGACCTTGCTAGCACACCATCCCTCAAACATTGGGGTGCCACCTCCAGGCTTATCTCTAGCAAGCCTGGTTTTATCCCTTTCCCCCTTCAAATCTGGTTTAAAGCTCTTTCAACAAGCCCTGCTAACTCCTGTGCAAAGATCCTTTCCCCCCCCAGGCCTGGTGTCATGTAGACTGACCCAAAATTCTGCCAGTGACACCAGGCTCAGAGCCAGGTATTGATCTGCTGGCTCTTCCTGTCTCTTCCCTCATCATTCCCTGCAACTGGAAGGATAGAAGAGAACACTACTTGTGCTCCCGATCCCTTAACCAGTCATTCCAAGGCCCTGAAGTCTCCCTTGATTGCCCTCGGACTTCTTGTTGCAACTTCATTGCTGCCTACCTGAAAAATCAATAATGAATAGTGATCTGACGGCCATTCCAGGGTAAGAAGCTTTCTCTTCACATCTTTAACCCAGGCCCCAGGGAGGCAGCAGACTTCCCTAAGAAGTGGGTCCGGTCTGCATATTGGGCCTTCTGTTCCCTTCAGAAGGGAGTCTCCTATGACAATGACCCGTCTTTTTTTCTTTATGGAAGCAGTTTTGATGCAGGGCATAGGCCAAGTTAACCTCGGCGACATCTCCAAGCTAGATGACCCGTCGTCCTCGTTATTGTTTGGTTCCACTTGCAGAGCCTCGTACCTATTATGCAAGGGCACCTGGGAAGGTGGGGTGTCACAGAGGAGATGTGCCTGCTGCGCTGGGCAGCCCATTGCCATTGCCCCCTATCCCTTAAGTCACTGTGTTCAGCCAGGCGGAGAGAGGATAGGGAATCCTCCGTATCACGCATCCTGTCTGCCTGTTGGTCCTGTCTCAGGGAAGGTAGGGTGCAATTCCAGTAGTTTATCTCTCTCTTGCACTCCCTGATACTCCTCAACCTACTCACCTCCTCCCGGAGCTCTGTCACTAAGCGGAGGAGCTCCTCTACCTGGGCACACCTCCCACAGGCGTGCTCACTATGCCAATACTGGCATAAGAGCACGGCGCACCCTGCACCCTGACACCTGGGTGAGCTGGAGCTCTGCCTGGGAAGCTGCGCCAGTCGTGGTGGGTGCAATGCTTAGAGCGGCCATGGCTTTCTGCCGGGTGGATACCACTGCTCCCTGGTCGAGCCGGCAGAGCTTCAGCATGCCCTTCCACACAAACTGCCATGCCACACCTTTGCTGACGTGCCACGCCCTGTGGCGCTCCCCATCACTAGCGCTCCCTAAGGGCTTCTTTTATATGTGTGGGGGGTCTTGGCTGCCGTTGCTCTTGGCCCTGCCCAGGTCTCATCAGCCACTGTTGCGCGAGCTGTGGGCTCCTGGCGGCTCTCTCTGCTCCCCCCTGGTTCAGGAAACCCCCTGTGCACCACACTAGAGCACTCCGCTGCAGATCATGCTGTCACCAGAGCTGCTCGCCTCAGTATTTCAACAATTCTGAAGAGCTGCTTCTGTTTGTCAAGTTACCATAGATAACTCCATAGCACAGATACTGCATAGACAACTTTATAACTTTTCAAAACACAAGAACATTACATTACATTCATGAAACTTACAACATTCCTTTCACAATAAAAAAAAAACAAAATCAACAACTGTAAAACTAGAGCCAAGCACCCTGGCACTAAAACACACAAGGTGGATAACACACCAGATGACACACCAGATGCTATGTCCTGAACCTGCACTGTCAAGACATTGCTGAATGAAGGTTGCACGCTTATCCGACTGGAAACCAACACACGATGGATGTCTTAAACTAAGTGAAGCAACTCTCACAGTCCCATTTTAGGTATCTTGAAGCAAAAAATACCACTAAAACAAAAAGTGATGAAGATCCTGAATGTGGATGGACCAGAAAAGTGTTATTAATATGGCCTCTTCTTGAGTATTAGTATGGTAAAGTCCTGCAACCTCCTCTCAGACAATGATCATGGTTCTATCTAATTAGTAAGTATAACTGTAAGCATCAGGACTAAATTTCCTATAGTCTCACAGCTTATTCATTGTAATGTCAAAGAAGAGATGTGAGCTCTGACTGAAGTTTCTCCTGCAGTAAAGCTGTTTATAAGGGTTGAGAATCCTCTTGTGTCTTTGTAAGCTCCTGATGTAGCCTTTTTGTTTTTTTCTCCACTATCCATCTACCTATTTTCAGGAACCTTGGAACTTCTGCTCTTCTGTCATATGTAATGGAAATGAGGCAATGAGTTCAAAGAGAAGAGGCTGAGGCATAAACAGAGTGGTTGCATAATGTTTCAACAGGAAATCATACTAAAATTTTGATACTACTTAAGTTAAAGTTTACTATGTTTGATCTTCATTCAAATTGATCTATCCAATTTAATAGAGACTTAAAAGTCTCTCCATGTTGTAGCTTAGCATCTTTCTGTAAAAGGTTAAGGTCACTGTTCACTGTTGCTACCATGTTTAGCTATTGCAAGCAAACTGATTCATATTATGAGTATTTGTGGAATAAATAGTGGAATAAGTAATAATATTAAAGGCAGTTGCTGTCTGATTTTTAAAGTCTAGTTTAATTATTACATTTCAATAATGTAACTTTGCAGCTGCACTTCATAGCATCCTTTACGGAATCCCAAGGAAATAGTTTCTGTACTAGACAAGTTTGAGCTTGTTTGGTCTGCAGTGGACAAAATTCTCTCCAAGTTTAATGGGATTCCCTTGACAAGCCTGGGAACCTCAATATGGGCCATGAAAACAAATGGCTTGTCAGCTAAAAAGGAGGCCAGGCCACAAAAATATGACATTATAAACATGCAGTGCAAAGTACTTCATTGCTTACAATTCAGAGATGTGGGAGGAGACATCATTAAATATGGAGTACAAAGTCTTATTCCTGATGATAACCTTACAATCTCCATATAAACAGAAAGAGGTATGGGAGGCAGCAGATACTGCTTCTTCAGCTTGTGAATGATGCTATTTACAAACCACATACCTTTAATGTCATTTGCCTGGGAGTCTAGCTAAGTTATAAGGGTGACGTAATTAAATGGCCTGCTGCACATCCTTTAGTTGGTCTCCTTCTACATACTTGGTTCAGATTTAGGGCCAATGCTGCAAAAAGCCAGTCTGTTACTCAAGAATAAGGAGAAATGGCTCTTCTCTGGTTTGTCTAGAGCTGCAGAAGTGAAAGAGTATTTGTCTTTCAGAATATCAATATTATCATCTTCCACTGTGCAGGGCAGCAAAATAGCACTGACCTATTTTATCCATTTGTAAATATTTCTCTTTATTTTCATATGGATTAATAGGAGTTGAATTAAGGATGAGAAGCAAATTTTATTTCCATTCTGACATTAGGAAGCTGTTCATTAAAAAATACCTTCCTGTTTTAATAATGTACTGCTTCTTTAAAAGACTAAATTATACTAAATGTACTGTTTTAAATCACCAGGAAATATGGTTAGGAAAAAAAAACACCACACCACATTCAAAACCTCTCAAATTCCAATTACTGAACACACATACTTATGAGAAAATAGTTGCTCTCCCAGTATTTTGCTGTAATGGAATGGGCAACGTACCTCTTTGGAGAGGTTAATAGAGAGTAGGTCACACAGCTTTTTCCATTCAGAAAATATCAGATGATTTTGCTCTCATTTTAAGAAGGTCTGAAGACATGCATTTTGATGATAAAGCAGATACTGATGATAAAGCAGATTGTTTTGCATGCATTTCCTCATTTTTGCCTCCCAAAGCAAGAGCGAGTTATAAAATAAATTTCTCTAGATCAGAATGATCTGTGCATGCTTGAGATACAAATAATTGTTGATCAGACAAGCCACTCTACATTATACTGACTTCATTACTATACTACCAATAAATAACCTGCCAAGAGAAACTGATTTTCCAAGGTTATTTTACCAACCTAGAATTTGCCTTCCAAGATTAGCACTCATAGAAGGAAATTTCAGAGCGTCACTTCCATATTTTTCTCTTATAAGCATTGCACTTCAGTGTTAAGTAAGTGTTGCTGTAGAAGCAAAACACAGTAATAACTATTCAGAAGGAAACAATTTAGCAATGCTCTTTTTTTTCCTGATAGGTTCAAAGAGAGTCTATTGCAATGGAGTCCTAGTCACTGACTGGAGCATGCAGGTATTTACATAGTCCAAATAATAATTTAAAATAGGTGTCTGCTTTTCTAATATCCCACCTTCCAACTTTCCCAAAATATTTTTTGAACTTCATCACCAGACATAATACAGATTTCTCAAACTTAGTTGTACTTCTGGCAACTTCATGCATTCCGTGTTAACCTATGCTAGAAACCAGCTTTGTATCACAGATCTCCCCAAGCTTTATGCTTACAACTTACTTCATTTGGAAATTCTCTCAGAACTTTACAATTATTTATTTTTACAAAAAATTAGTATATAAATATCTTTCACACTATGTATGTTAAACCAAACCAGAAAAATTCCATCTTGCTTAAAGAAAACCTTATCCATTCAAAATAAGCCCTACTTCTTTCACTCCCCCTCCCCTTATACCTGGGGGTTGTGTAAACAGTTTGTATAAAGCTTAGGATCAAGTGAGTCCAGAAAAATTTGCTTTCATCACTATTTTCTCCTGGTTTGTGTAACTGCTTATATTCTCTCTCATCATCTCAGGGATAGAAACAGATACCACTGTTGTCTAAGGCAGCTTTTCCCAGCTTTAGGAATCTTTTCCTTAACTCTTTTTCTTAATTCATAATAAAAAAAGTTTATATCCTCCCTTTCCAGGTCTGTCTACCCACCCCTACATGCACAGTTTTCAAGAGAATGTCAAAACTTGCTCGCTCCCAGGCAGACATTTTAAGAGGGCAACCTATTCCTTCCTGTTGCTTTCTGTCTCTCTCTTTTTTTTTTTTTTTTTTTTTTTTTTTTTCTTTTCTTCCTGGAGTGCAGTAGATGGGCATGATTTTCCTTTGCTGTTGTGACCCATGACTCTCTTAAAAAGGCAGCGGCTGAGCAGTAGGGAGGAAGGCTGCCCTGCCACCACTAAGGGTGAAGGTCTGCTCCTACTGTACTCTAAATCATGCAGACACTCTGGAAGAAATGGAAACGATCCTCTCTCAAATCTACCAAGAATGCTTTGCTCAGGGAGACTCTTCTATGATACTAGGTAGGACAGGAAACAGTGAAAGACAGCAGACAGGGTGCCTGCAGCAGAAGCAAAACTAGGAAATTCCTGAGAAGTAGAAATTCCTGAGGGAGCTGACCCACACCTAAGTCTTAGATGTGACAGCAAAGAAAGTCTTCAATACACATAAAGACGACACTGAAGAGTCTATTGCAGACACAAATCTGCTGAGAGGTACTGAACTAGAAATAAGACTGAAGGGAAGGCTCTACACTGCAAAGAAGCAAGGATCAGATTTGTTTTCAAACCTTTTCATTTAAGTGTGTTTTTAACCGAGCAATTGTGTTTTTCTCTTGGAAATACAGCCACTATATTCCATTTGGTTTTCTTGTGCTCTGGTAAAACAGGTTCAGGAGCCTTCAGGCTTGCTCACTTCAAAGAAATTCTGGAACAGTAGTACCTGAAGCTGGCCAATTAGGGTCCTTTCAAAGCCATGTTTCTGACTGGCAAGAAAAGGATAATGCCTTTTTTTTTTTTTTTTTCCCCCTTCTTCAGTGATTCCCATGCTAAGTCCAAAAACAGATATTATATAAACAGAACTGCAGTGACTGGGGAGTCCGTTGCTTAGCAACAGTTTGCTAGAGGAGAGTCATTAAGAATATGGCTGTTTCAAGGGAAGCCCTAGGAGTTGTAAAGCCACGAGTCATTAGGGAGTCACAAAGTGGCAGTCAAGAGGCCACTATACCAAGAACAGAAGTGGATCCAGGTTCCTGTTGCACTCAAAAAGATGTTCCCTTTGAAAAACCCAATTCTTTAGGAGCTGCTTTTCCTTTGTCATTTACTGCACACTACAGACTGCCACAGAATTTGCAGAGCGCAATGATAAACACTATAGCCCTGATTACAAACAACTGCATCCCACGTGGCATATACTGACCGCAGATTGGTAGCAAGAATCCATTTCTGCTGGTTGATGAGAAAATGAATATGAGTATGAACTAAAGGAGAAGCCAAATCCTCTCCCAAAGACTCCTGACATCTTCTTAACACCCCTTATTTTCAGAGATTTCTCTTGCCATGGGAGTGACCCATGCCCACCAAAGGGAAGGTGGGAAGATTCTGATCATTTTCAGTTTCACAACCTGGCCCTGTACCCCCACGGCAGCCTACATTCTTTTTTTGCCCTTTTTCCGTTTTTTCATGTTTTACTGCATGATACCACAATACCAAAACAGTCAGAAGGTAATGGGGGGAGCAAGTCAAATTCTAGTTTAAGCAGAGTTATGCGAGTTGAACCAAATACCAAAATCTGAAGCGTAGGTAAGCCTGAGATGACTTACCTCTCTTCTTTTATGTAACCATACCGTTTTTCTCCTGCTCAAAACATTTTTAATGCTGATGAATACTCTGCAGGGAAGGGAGGAACAGACAGCACTATGCTCACAGGGCCCAAGTTCTCAAGTTGCTTCTTATCTATAGCCATTCTCTTTTTTTTTTTTTTTTTCCTGGCAGGAGTTTTAAATAACTCTTAAGCAAGGATTTTATAAAGATCACACTGTCTGAGGCATTCATGAAAAATATGAAGACTTAAACAGTAAATCTACAAGCATGACAAGAGGGAAAAAAGGCAGATAAAACATGTTGGCTCAGCACGATCTGAAATAGATTAGAGAAATACAGACTGCCAATGTGCTTTGAATGAAATTCTCAGAACTTGTTACCTGCTTGCTGTTCTCCTCTGATCAATAAATTCAAGCAATTTCATTAGTCTGCTAATTCACTTAATTAAATAATATTGAGCATTACTAACCATAATGAATGAGGCTGCATCAAAGAATGCAATACGTGATATAGCCCTTTGTCTGACTACATTTTTCACAACTCAGTTTTTTGATTAGAGACTTCAAACTCTAAAATAAGCCTGGAAACTCAGATACGGACAGCTATTTATTTCAACTCTTCCCTGTTTAAAAAATTTTAAGTTGTTTAAAGAAGCAAAACCTTTCTTATCAGTGTGATGCACTTTTATTTTCTCAGTCAACTCTAAAATGAGCTTGCTTGTTTGCACCGCACCATCATACTCTTATAAGGCTGTAAATTCCACAAATGGCTAGAAGTGTACTGTGCCAGAATATGATCAGTCACTGAGAATTTGTACTGGCTTTTAATATGCATTATTTGATACATGCTTTGCTGAGTGAAGATTCTATAGAATCCATAAAACAACCAAAATTCTCTCTACTTTATTAGTGAAATTTCAAAAAAGCTAATCTCATGTTCACAAAGGTATGTTTTTGGCCATTTAGAGTGAAATTCCTGCCAGGTTTAGCAAATTCTTCCAAATAGACTGACCTGTTATTTCTAGTTTAAAAGTTGCATTTCAATATTTTTGTGACAAAAATATTCAGTATTTTCAGCATTATACTCTGTTTTATATAAAGATTTTATTACATAGAAGTCAAAAACAGTCCAAAGTCTAAGTAAAATGTACAGAAAACAATATTCTTATAGACTATATAAACTGGAAGGAGGTAGCTGAAGTTCATCTTTTTTCCTAGATAGAATGGCAGATGTGACAGGTAACACTAGACGAGGCTTTATATGACAGCTAGTCACATTGTCATTGTTTCCTTTCTATTTTTATTCACAGACTGCAGAGGAAATTAAAGTTTAATGATCCAGACTGCATTCCATCAGTAGAAGTAAGTATGGTTTCAAATGTTTTGAATGTCAGTGTTGGAATTAACCAGCTTTACTGAGAGAGCAAGACTAAAAAAAAAAAAAAAAAAAAAAAAAAAAAAAAAAAAAAAANCCCACAAACTTTCAGCACTCTTTGATAAATGGGTTTGAAAAATACTAGATACATAAATAGATAATTCCCCATGAAATACTTCCATATTGAATAAGATCTGATTAATACTCACAGAGTTCTTTAATGATGCTGGACCACTTTCATTTTATACATACAAACAAAAAAACCTCCTTGGTTAAAATTTTCATTTCATTTATTCTACTATTACTTCTGGTTTGGTTTTTGGTTTTTTTTTTTTCATTTTTAAAATTAATTTTGGGTCAGTCAGTCCTTTACATTTTTTCATTTTATTCTATGACAATTATAGTGCTCAGAATTATGGAAATAAAGGGCAAAGAAATTTCTCTTCTCTTAAATGGTTAATAACAGCTGTAACATCCATGTTTTTGTGAAGAGGAGGATAAAATCATGGAAGTATTAAAATTTCAGAACAAGTTCAAAGAAAAACTGCTAATGACTTTTAAAGAGAGTTGATTTTCAAGTCATATGAACATGCAAACATCAAGAATATTAAAGCTGATACAGCAAAGACAAGGTCTACTTTCTATGCTGCAGCCCCTGTGTGAATACAATGTCTTTTTGTTGGAGAAGTCCACATTGAAGAAAAACTGAATTCCTAAGGAAGTTTTAAGTTATAATAAAAGTTAAGGACTTTGAAAAGAATGAAGTTGAGACTTATTAAAATATTTAATGCATTTATATCTGGCTCAGTTACTCATGACCAAAAGTTGTTATAATTTGAAGGTTGTTCAGTAGCATATGCTGAAATTACTCTAAGTCGACTTCATAATTAGATGTCAACATAAAAAGACACCATTACAGCTAACACCACTGTTGGCAAGTTCAACAGCCAGGGCAGAGACTAAATAAATATGGAAAATGTACCACCTTCCTCTAGGGACTAGGGTGAGTCTTTTTACATAGGCATTTTGGGGAGTGTTATGCCACACTAATTTATTCTAAGAGTTAATTGAAGAATTCAGTTCTCAATCCTATTAAGAGAACTAAATTAAAGTATGGAAGAAGGGGGAAACTTAATTGCACTCTTTGCAGTGTTGGAGTTTTTCCTGAATGATTCTTTGCATTCTTTTATGATTTTCAGTTATTGTTTGTTTTCATTTTCAAATGGAAATCATTAAGTGAATTATACAGTTGTTTAGAAATACCGAAACTCTAGGAAGGAAAACTACCAATTTTAGTTCTCTCATGTAAAACATACTGAAAACATTTTAGAAGGGTGCATCTAGGATTATGAAAATACATATGTAAAAATCTAATAGGCTACCAATGAAAAATATCATAATTTAAGAAAATTTACCACAAACAGTGCAAAAGACATAGGCCACTCCTCTTACAGCTGACCAATTTCATACATATGTAACAACACAGAAGCTTCTGCAAGTCAGTGTTCATTTAGCCTGTACTGCATCTCCAACAATCATCAATGTTGGATGTTTCAAACACAGCACTGAAACCCACACAACATTGTTTTATTATGAAATACTGTTCCTACTCTGACTGGGAGCTAAATTTTCATTCCTCTGTCCTCACCAAACTGAACTTGCTTCACAGTGGTTTCCTTTAAGTCAGTGGGTCCTCTTGTGGCATGAGGCATTATTAGAGGTGGCACTGATTATTCACCTCTGCCCTGAAACATTAAGAAGTCAATAGAACTTTGAATTTTTTATCAGTCTGTCACACATTACTGAAGTTATTAGGAGAAAAAAGGAAACAAAAATAGAACAATTCCTTGCTCTTCCCAGCGAAGACACACACCAGATTGAATGGAGTAAGTAGCCAGAGAAGAAACACAGTAAACACATTTTTGTGGTCAGATACATGGTGCTGGGAAGATTAGAATCACACTGTTCAAAAAAGGAAGGAAGCCTTCTCACATGGGACACTATGGCTGACATGAAAGGAACTCGAGTTTATGTAGACAGGAAAGTATTTTGATGTTGATCAACAGAAGTGTGGACATTTTGCCTAATTCAGCAATAGTGGCACAACCACTGGTTAGTTTTATATGGGAATAGAAGAATGAGGCCATCCCTTCCGTATAAAGAGACCCAAGTGGAAAAAAAAATGACCCAAAACATAGCACTATTATGACATGCACTTCCGAAACACATTATTCCCTTAAGTGAAAAAATTAAGTGGCTCTTAGAGAATATTTTCTATTGCACAATTTTTAAAGCTTTGCAAACATTAGAACTCTAGTCTTCTGTCTGCAGTGTACGCATATATAGCTGGAGCTGTGGAGTTGCCAGAGGCCTCTCTCACACATCTCCTCCCTCTCCTTTTAGCTGATCTCTCTCACAAACCGACTTGAATACAGAGATAGACTCTTACCTACTCAGTTCTTTCCCTCTGTAAATATCCACATAAAATTCCACCTTTAAGATTCTCTACAAATAAATTATTCTCTACTACTGCCACAAATATCAAGAAGGTTTCATGCATAAAAAGCTATACAAGTACAATTCGTGAGAAAATAGGAAATAAGGAATAAAAGGAAGTTATAATTGTACAGATAACCATCTGCTTCCCCAGATCAAATATGTTGAGTTAGAAGTAGAAGACATTTTTTTGGTACGTTCTACAAATCTCATCTAGAATCTACACTTTTACCAATTGCCAAGGTGTTATGTGCATGAGATCTGCAATTTCCAAGTACAAAAAGAATTTTCAAGGCAGTAAGAACCATCAGCAGACACTTCTCTGGCTAAAGGGAGTCTCAGTTAAGTCAAATTCTACTCACCACAGTTAAATGTTCCAGTAAGTATGCCACATCAACCATGTCCGCCAGAATTAGAAGCCTTGTGACAGCTGTAAGCAGAGATCGTGCTGCTTGGACAACAGCCTGCCTCTTAGGCAGATAGCAGGGATCACTGGTAAATGCCTCTGCTGATACCTTTAAGGCTTGACCTGCAAAATGAAGACATAAATTCCCTTAGGCTATATTGCAACACCCAGGAAAAAAAAATAGTTAAAACTCAATCAGTTATTTGGCACGTCACAAGTATTGCCAATAAATTTGGCATCTCTCTGTTGCCCTAATGCCTTGAAATGAAGGTCAACTATTACAGATCATGCAGAATGTTCCACATTTTGAATGATGTTCCCTTTCTGTTCTTCTGAATCATTTAATTATGAAATAATACCCTTGGCAATCACACCATTACTCTTAGCTGTACACAGTGAGGCCAGGGGCTCTATGTTAAACTTTTCTAGTCACTGCTTTTTATATTACTATGTGCTTTGCTGTCCTTGCTATTAAATAATTCCTGGTCACAGAAGGGAATCAAATATTGTTCTTCTCATTATAAACATAAGTTAATGGAATGAAAATCTCATACACTCAAACATCTGACTCCGACATAAAACATGTGAAATCTATGCAATAGAGCTAGTAACTGTGCCAGTAGACAACAATATACTGCTCTCCAACATGAAGTTTTGCAAATGAAATTTAGTAGTAAGAACAACAATGACAAACACCCAAGTTTACTTTCAGCAGTTTGTCACTTAGACTTACTCTGAGAAAAAAAATGCCATTAAACTCATTTCTAAAAGCATTTCAAAGTCTATTATCACCTGAGGAGCTTTGCTAGTGATGGCACAACCTTGAGAGAACTCACTCTACACAGAACAGCACTGGAAAACTCTTGTCACACAAACTGCTAAAATAAATGTTTGACCCATTAAACTCTCTGTATCAGCTTGGAAACCAAATATGGATCAAAAGTCATAAAAATGAATAGTTTCGGCTGTGTTAAAATTAGGAAACATCATTAGTAAGTGTAGCTATTAAAAGACTACATATTCATGAAGCCAGCCCTTGGTTGACAACTGCCTTAAGCATGTCCTCGATTTTGGTTACAACAGTAAAGAAAAATATGGCATTCAAAAAATTTGTTATTGCTCCAGAGCTAAATCCTTTATTATGCAATATTCTTTCTACCTCTATCTAAATTACCTAAGTCTTGGTATAAGAATGGGGTAAGTTTCTCCAAGCAATCATTTGTATCACAGAGGTTTTCTACATAGAAAGAGAGTGTGCAGGAACATGTAATTTTTGTTTAATTTTGTTCTACAAATTCTGACCAAAAGTAAAGAGAGAATATTGCCTTCTGAAATAAAATTCACAGTACTCTTAGCACTGTATAGCTTCACTCAAAGGCAAGAAGTCTGGACAGGCCTCATGCAGGAACGCTATTGGCATGTCTACTTCAGAGTATCTGGTAGTAAAGTCAAAGCTGAAGTCATGCAAAGTTTTACTACCTGAACCAAGTATGTGTTTTTTATAAGCTTTGGAGTCCTCAAATCAAAAAATAGGCAACAAGGTTTGTACAAAATACATACAATCAGTAATTAATGTATATTCATCGAAATACATACAAATATAAGGGATTTCCTGTAATTACATAGATACAGACTTTTATGTGCTCCCTCAATCAGAATTGAGTGAGAACTATTCAAGTGTACCAGAGTTTGCCAGACTGGTTCTATATGTGACTTCATTTCTCAAGATTCAGAGAAAAAACAAGTTTTACTGCTCTTACTAGAAACTGCATTTGAGAAAAATATTGAGCAAAGTCTACAGAAATAAACCTACCAATTACTACAGAGTCCCCATACTAGCACCTGAGATAGTACTGGCCTGATTTTCAGAACGCTGAATACTTCCAACATGCTGAAACTCATCAGTTTTCCAGGAATGCCCATCTTGAATACTGCTCTCTGGTTTTCTCTTGGATTTGTTAAAGTCTGTGTGCAAATCATCTATCTTAAGTACATGCTTAGCAAACTCCATAAATAAATAAAAATCACACTAATTTGAGATATGGTTCTAGCACCTGCTACATCACGAAACAGTGAAAGTAAAAAAATATCAGTTTTTTGTGCTCAGGATAGCAAATTAGAACTTCTCTCTAGTAGTTGGTGAGATAACGCACCATAACTGAGCACATCAGAACAAATAAAACTACAGGAAATAAAAATCAAGTATTAATCAGAACCACCGATTTTTAAGGTTTTTTATTTCCCCATCTGCAATGGACAGAAACACCTCTCCAGACGAGTACTGTTTTCAGTACTGGAAGAAGTTTCAAAGCACTGATTTGAGCCCAGTAATCCTGCATGGCCGGGGCGGGGGGAGTAAACAGAGAGAGAAAATCCTACTTACATGCACACATATCTTTAGATGTATTTTTGAAGGTGACTACTACAAATGTTAATAAAGTAATAGCAATCTGGGAAGTATTAGTAGGAATTTAAGATACTAACTCTGGAAATTCATTGTGTCTTAATAAGGACATGGGAAATACAGTGCATACACACTATCATAAAACTAAAATCCTTGCCCTTTCATTTCTCTTATGACTTCAAATAAAAGGAAAACTTTCCAAATTTCTGAGAACAAGCAATGTCAATGAATAACCTGACAAACTGTCTCCATTTTATTTTCATAGTATTTAACTACCATCTGTTTGCCCTGCCAATTATTGGTTTCGAATATCTTAAATTTGACATGTTATCTTTCAGGCTGTAAAAGTACAAGTTAACATCACATGTTTTTTATGTATTTGGAATGCGTACATTGCAGTATCAATTCAGACCATTACAACTGTCAGATTCTTAAAAACATTTGCACAGAAACAGGAAGCTGATACATGCAATGTCTTAATAAGACAAGAAAGCATGAAACTGGAAATTTTTTCTACAATTAAGATGTATGAGTGTAGAGCTGTCCACCTTGGTCCCTCAGGATTCATTTTAACAACTACTGACTAAAGCATCAGGGAGACGCTGTTTTCCAAGACAGTAAAATTAACATCATCAGTGTTTGACTGGCCACCTGTTAACTTTTGAACTTTCTGACCAACTTCAATATAAATTTTTTACACAGGGGAAGATATTCAAGTAGCTAACTACTTTTCCATGAAAATAAGAAATCAGGAAAGAGACCAAGTTAAAGCCCTCACTGATGACAAGCTGAGGCTGGCAGTAAAAGCTCACCTACTACTAAGCTTCAAAGAATCTACAGAAGTGTTGAGATGCAAATTTGAAGGAAGACAGGCTCTCCTTGTTCCACTATTTATGGACTTACTTTTTTTTTTTTTTTTTTATACATACAGAACATCTGAAGTGTTTATATAAGGAGAGAAAGAAAACAGCATGCAGTATTCTACTACCTGTTATTTATTAGCATTTACTTGCAAGGTAAGCAAACAGACTAGATTCACTAATATTTTTGCAGTGTTTTGTGCCATCCGAGCAAAGGCAAAGCAGCTATTAACTTATTTTAACTCAGCACTTTAAGCCAGATTTGCAAATAGGTTTGTAGCCCAAGATAAATGTGGTCTGTCAACCTCACATACTTCCCAGGATAAAAGGATAAGTAGCAAGTCAACTTGGTGACCTTTGGGGAACTTAAACCTTCTTAGGCACAGAATCAGCTGCAGTTCAGAAGAACTTCTGTTGAAAACTAGTTAAGTCTGGAGAAACTGGGAAGAGAATTAATGAAGAGAAGGCAGTAAGAAAAGAAAATAGAACTAGTTACTTTGAGAGGAAAATTTGGAGGGAGGTGGGGGGCAGGGGAAGAGAGAGAGAGAGAATCAACCAACCAGAGAAAGACTATATGGAATCCTCAGTCCTGTGGTTCAGCTCTCTGTGATCCAAGACCTAGTTTGGTGTAGTACAACTGTGTGACCTTAGCTGAGAAAATTTTTGGTAAAGTGCAAAAAAGTATGTTAGCTAACATCACAGGAGATAAGTAAAAACACAGACAGAAGTGGAGTTGTAGAGATAGTAGTAATTAGCAGTCAAAGAATCTAAGAGGAAAAGATACCGACATGAAAAGTTATAAACCTTAGGCAAAAAGACCCAGGAACTTGCAAGATAACAACTCTGCAAAACTGAGCCACAGTTCCAAAGGAGCAACAGAGGCCAACATTTTCCCACATGACTGACAACTGTCTGGCCAGCATTACTGGGGGTAATAAATACATTAACACTTTGCTCAGTCTAATCAGATAGATTAGCCTTAGCTACCTATCATATGTGTTAGCCACTAACCAACTAACTACTTTTTTTTTTTTAAGTTCTGTATATTCTGCTAGTAGAGTCTCTTTGTGCACAGTAAAAGTTGTCGAAACAAAACTGACCAGGAAAGTAGAGCTACAGATCAGAAAGGAACTGGTTGGCTAGGAAGGAGTGAAAGTACTTGGTTGTGAGAAGCCCAGACAGGAGTGAATGGTGAGCCTATGAGTTAGTAACTGAATGGATCAGGAGAGAAGTGAGATATAGCTTAGCTGAGGATAGGAGAAAGTGCTATTACCAGGAATATTTAATAAAAGTTGGGAACAAAAAAGAAAATCATCTGGAGCACAGTGGCTCCTCAGAAACCTCTACTGTAATGTTTCCCCCATCCATAAACACAAGGCTGAAGTGTATGTCCACAGGACCCACATGTGATTAGTTGCCCAGGTCTCTGTTATTGTGCCTTCCAGAAGAAAATGGCTGTATGGATTTGGGTGTCCTTCAAGCACCTCAGACACTTCAAAACCTCAAATAGTCCTAAAATCTGAAAATAGTACCATTTCAACACTGATATTTTCTGGGTACTTGAGCCACAAAGATGATTAAGGGACTAGAGCACCTCTCATATGAGGAAAGGCCGAGAGAGCTGGGACTGTTCAGGCTAGAGAAGAGAAAGCTCAGAGGGATCTTACCAGTATTTATAAACACCTGAAGGGAGGGTGCAAAGAAGATGGAGCCAGACCCTTTTTAGTGGTGCCCAGTGACCAGGCCCAGAGGCAATGGGCACAAACTGACACACAGCAGGTTCTGTCTAAACTTCAGAAAACATTTTTCTCACTGTGAGAGTGACTTAGCAGTGGCACAGGCTGACCAGGAAGGTTGTGGAGTCTCCACCCTTGGAGGTATTCAAAAGCTGACTGGACATGGTCCTGGGCAGACTGGTGGACCTGCCTGAGCTGAGGGTTTGGACCAGAAGACCTCCAGAGGTCCCTTCCAACCTCAACCATTCTGTGATTCTGTGAGTGAGTGTGTGAGCAAAGACAAGCCAGAAGGGTCTGAAATATGACCAACCCCTTAGAAATGAGTTGGACATAAGCTGGGATGGCCAGATGAACAAGTATAAAATCATGACCCTAAAACAGAGCTATGAGATGCAGCCTAGGCAGATAGGAGCTATGAGTGCAAGCAGCAGAAAATGACAGCTCCAACAACAACATGACATTAGAACTTCCTTAAAATGCAGTATACAGCATGAGAGTTTGATGCAATTTCATCCATTTTATTGTAATTCCAATCAAGTGGATATTCTTCCATAATTGCATTTGTCACAAACAATGAAACATGAAAGACAGTGCCCTTTCAGTGGCACAAATAGGGAAGCAGAAAGATGGGAGTACTCATAGTATTTCAATTATTTTAGACATTCAAATGAGAAGCAATTCAAAGAACCAAAGTCAGGATATATCATAACTACATAATTATCGGAAGGCAGATACTTGCAAAACACTATTCAGCACACACAGATAGATGACTCCCAAAGTAAATGGTGTTACTACCATTAGCTGATCAGCTACTGACTGCTACTGTCAAACGACCGCTACTTATGCATGTGCTTACAAAAATCTATGCTCAGGCAGAGGGAAAGGTAAAAACACAGTTCAGCCACAGATAATTTTTTTAAAAAGTTAGAGGATCCATGCACTTTATCCAGCACTAAAAATATCCAAAAACTTACATGAAAATTCCTTTAAAAACAAGTCAACTGTAAGCCTGTTGGCAAATTTGCTGTTGGCAAAGCTGACAAAAGGTACACACTTCTGCTGGGCTGCTAGCCGATGGCTGGCAACCTGTCTATACAGATACTTGCAGTAATACCACTAGCTGCAGTCAGTGAGCACTCCTCAGAGACAGTGTTCAAGATCACACTCAGGCAACAGCTAAATGTTCTTTATTGTTTTAGGCAAGACCATCAGAATTATGCTTTCTTCTTTTACTTTGAATAGATCTTCTTTCTCCTACTAAATCCTATCTAAGCATCACATTTCTCTTCTATTTGTTTTTACATCTGGCTTTCTCAGCTCATTTTTTATTTTTAACTGCTGCAATGTGAAATCCACATGGAATACAGTGAATTTTATGCCATTCTTGTGTCCTCCCATAAGGAGATATTGTTGCCAAGAAAGTCCTGTCACCCACTCCTGTGAACTGCACCCTTAGAGGCTGGTGGATTTACAGATCCAGAGAAACACAGTTGTCAAAGGGAGCCCATTGACTAACGCAGGGAGGGAGGTACCAGAGTCAGTAAAAAGAGAGGATTTCCAATGTCCTAGTCTTAAACTTGAGAGAAGAAAAAGAGTCAATGGTTTATACCAATAATAGAAAACTTATAAACTCTGATTTACACTAGTATTTGCAACCTCAAGTTCCGCAAGCATGAACTAACACATAAGTAGAATCAGTACCAGAGAAGGTTGGGAGACAATGTCACATCAGAACATAAAACAACCTACCCTTTCTAAAAACAAGAGATTAAACAACACTAGTCACTAGTATAATCACCTGTTCTGCTCCCACAAATACCATCTCCATCTGCTACAGCAAATAAAGGATTCTGCTTCAGCCAGCCAGCTGGAAGTGACACTATCAGTGTCAGGGCAAAGCAGATTGATACCTCCTGCATGTCCCTAATATTCAACACCACGATAACTCAGATTCTCACAATAGCTTTCTGTAGATGTTACAGGACATTTTTCTCCTGCCACACAGTCTCTCACCCCACTCAGATACCACTGTATTCTGTTGCATTGCAATTATTTCACCGCTGCCTACCAGGAAGTTCCACTTCCACATCTCTTACAGTTCTTCCTAATGTGTAATCAGAGCCACCACACACCCCCTTTGTGCCTTACACCCATCTCTTCATTCCCCCTTTCCCACTTAGGGACACCTGATCCAGTGATGGTGATGTCAGAAGCTTTTCTAAAAGGGATCTGTTCTTGGTTTGATGAAAAGGGTGTACAGCACAGGTTATTTTAAGCCACTTGGATAACTAAATTCTGTCTCCCAGAATGAAAGTCCCTTAGATGCAGAGCATACACATGTACCTCAATGCAGAATGAGAAAGCTAAGCTCATTTTTAAGATTTGGGGTGGGACAAATAAGAACATAGTATAATACAAGAGATCATTATTCCCTTCCTTACTAAACATCTTTACAGTACATTCCCCATTTCTTGCCAGTGAATGGTAGTTTCTTCCATGCCATTGAAGTCTTGCCTCCCCTGTTTAATGTCAAAAGACATTAAATATGGACATTTGGAATATCAAATTATTTTTTCTAATTTCCTTTTAAAGAGTAACTGAAGGCTCAAAATGTAACTCCAGCAAGTAACTTGCTTTCAATTCACTGTTGTGTGTGACGAAAGGCTTATCTAGGAACACACTTGAGCATGATAACAGCTAAACACATGAAACACTGACACTGCAATAGATAGAAACAACACCGACAACAACTCTTGTGTTTCTGACCATATATAGTCAGTAAGCAATGGCAATAAATACCAAAAATTTTAGCTATGCCTGTACAATTGTTTGAAAACTATAAGCAACCACACCTTGATGTAAATGCAAAAAATCATTATCCTAAGTATAATGCTAGACTAATGCAAATTCCTAAGATAATGTTTCCCCACATAAACTATATCACTGTTTTGTCTTAAAATTAATTAAATATCAGAATCAGGACATTAATTATAGCCTGATGTTTAGTGTCAGAAGCGTTCATGGTTGAACAATGCTTCTTATTCCTTTGTATAGGGGTCAGTTATTTTACCGTCAATTCACGGCACGTTTTGAGCCAGAAGGCAATTTTTTCAAATGCTGTATACATGAAATCTGGCAGAGAGAATTTTTCAAAATACTTATATTTGGGTTTATTACACTACTTTAGAATAAAAATGTGTACATGAGTGCCCTTTAACAAAGCTTCACCAAACCAGATCAACAGGAAAACATGGCAGTTCTTCATTACTAGGCTAGTGGATTTCTGGGTGATGCACATAGTCCACCACCCACAGGCCTGCCTGGTGACTTATTTAGTAGAGTTCTAGAAGAAGGTGAATCAAGATGTGGATACAGATAGGCCTTAAAAAGTCCTTTCTCAAGAGGAAACTCAAAGAAAAATGTGGAGGACCTCTGTATTAAAATGATCTGCTCCAAGACTATAAATCTTCAGTAAAACTTCACCGATGTCAAAGGAAGCAGAAACTAGATTTATCCAGGGAACACGCCTCCCATCCATTATAGCAACACTTTCTTTCAGATGTCACTAACAGAACTCAACTGAATTTGGGAGACCAAAATCTCATCTACTGACAGTGTCTGTCAAGACTGAACTGTAGTCAGCGAAGCCATACCCATGCCCCCATTTCTGAAGACATTAGATGAGTCACTAGTGCATCACATGAATTAAATACAACAAATCTTCTATTTATCCTATCTCCACTGTTCACTTTTATCCTACTAATTTGCCCCTTTATTCCCCAAAACATTATTATGAACATGATTATCAGCAGCAGCTTGAAAAAAGTCTATCACTCCTCTAAAATGAACCCCTATTAATGAGCTCCAAAATAACAAAGCAGCATTTTCACACTGGCGACTGACATTCAAAAGAAATAAGCGTTTAATTCTCATGTCACAGTCTCAAACTCAACAAGCTCAGTGAGTGACACAAGCTAAAATGAGAGAAAAGGTAAGAGAGTATTTATTCTTTCCAGATGTTGGTGTGCAACTCTGGGACTGATAGTTTGGTTCACATCTAAGTTAAATCATCTAGAGCATTGTTTCAAAATCCCACTATACAGTAAATACAAGCTGTAGCCACATGCAAAAATTCATAATTTATTTAAGAGCATATTAATAAAAATACCTGCCAGTCACCACAGAAAAATATGCCCACAGAAAATTAAATACTATATGCTATGACATGCATGGCATGCAAGCACAGTTTACCAGAATTTATGACCCACATCCTTTCAAACAGCTTGAAGTAAATAACATGAGACATTTAACAGCAGCAGAATGTGTCTTGAATAACAGGCAATAAAGCTACATATGATGTGGCATACCACAAATTAAAAATCAGACATAGCTTCAAAGGACTAAAAATATCTGCAAAATTAACAAACGGCTATTTGTTTTACAATTGTTCACCAACTTCTTAAAATTAACTTAAGCAGTTTGGCAGATCCTTGGAGGAAGATCAGCTGTGAACACTCAATTTGTCATTGCATAACGATAGGTGATAACATGGACTTAACTTTCTTTTAAAATGTATGAGGTGTATATAATCTACTTTATGTATTATTTATTTCTGTAGGTATCTCTGGTCTTGGCTGAGAATCAATAAATAAATTGAAAATGTGAAATATTTTTATATTATCTATGTATAAAAATCAATATAGAACTATATATTTTATTCTTGTCTTGTGTTATCTGCCTGGAATGGATGGGCTAACATTTTAAGAGTACTCCACAATGAATGATTTTTTTAAAAGCCTCAGCTGATCAGTATGACAGATAACAATGATATTTGCTGGTCATAACGCTTTTAATCACAAAGGACCTTCAAGTATCTCAGACACCATATGCATATATCAAACTCTAAAATGCAGCCATCTCTGGATCCAGAGGAAGCCAATAGCTAGTAATCACTACCCTGAACAACACCAGAGACTCAGAAACTGTCCCAGCTGCACATGGAGGAAAAAAAAAAAAAAAAAAAAAAAAAAAAAAAAATCCTGATTGTTGCAACTTTAGTAAAAGCAGGGTGATATAAAGACCTGATGTAAAAGGCTAACGCACAGTCCTTCGGGCACAAGTTGTCACACGACATAAGAACATACACCACACTGCTCAGTAGTGAAAAGGCAACTGAAGCCCACTTTGCCCCTTGATAAAACCAAGCCTGGTTACTAGCTCATTTGATAACATGGCCTGACAATAACTTTATGGTACAGCCCATTGTTCTTTGCTTGTCTGCTCCCACTTGTTTGGCAAGGCTTTCATCAGCTCCTCTTAATCTGATTCCAGGCAACATTTGGGAAGCATTTGTTTACAAAATTCATGGAGCACTGATGAAAGGACATAATTCTCAAATGACCAGGCACTAAAAGCATTACTCTTCTGTCCCCTTTTTCCTCTGAAACCTTCTCCTGAACCAATTTTCAAGGTTGATTTCTGCAGGAACACATTTTGGATGTCTGTCATCCTGCTTATTACTATTTGAGCCTGGCCTTCACATTCACCCAATAGACCCTGATTATTCATGGGGAGAGTAAAAATCAACAAAGCAACAAAGAGCCTGAAAGAAAGTGGTTAATACAGCGTTGTCAGCAGATCGTAAAACCTAGTCCTATTCTGGGAGTCTGGTTGGAAATGGGGAGATAGGTCATGAGGAAATGGAATATGGCAAAACTCACAAAAGATGAGTTGCTCTATCACGAGGGGATGACTCTTGCAGTAGGTTAAAGAATCCATCTTCCTCCTACTGAAGTCTCAAAACATACCTCCAAACGGGACTATTACACCTTCCCAAATTAAGTCCTTACTACTGCACAAAAGAGGGAAGATTTCTGTTTTAAAATTTTTAACTAAAAGGCCTTAATCCTGGATTCAGGTAAACGGTTCTTTTCAAGAAGAGCATTAAAGCATGCATTAACTTAAACTTGCACTTAACAGCCACTAAAATTAACAAGGGGCATCCTGTATTCATTGAAAAAAACCCAACCAACCAACCAAACAACACACAACAAAACTTCCACTGACATAAGTGTTTTTCCACAACGGGGTCCAGCTTGCACACTTTACCTCATTATAAGTGGTATCTGAGAACATACAATTAGACAACTCGAAGTTCAGATATTTTCACATCAAAACATATTTCTCATGGATATCCTAGCTTCATTTTGATACCAGTGTTACATGGTTAAACTAATTCCTTATGGTGCCTAAATTATTTGTCATATACTTACTCTCTTTCCGGACATCAGCGAGCGCTGCATGAAGTTCTTCTTTAAACACAATTGCTTCCCTGGCAATTTTTTCCCCCTTGTCCAACAGATTCCAAGTGGCTTCCTCCACAGAAGCTAGCAAGACACGAGCTCTTTTGGAACGGCCCTTTTTCTTACTAGATGGATTCTGCGGACAGTTCACTAGTGTTGTAACCTACATTTAAAAGAAAAAAGACAATAGTGGTGTAAATTCTATAATAAGGGAATTTATATTGTTCTCAAATTAAAAAAAAAAAAAAAATCAAATTAATATAGTTGAGAATAAGCAATGAGATCCCCCCTGCTTTAGAGAGAGACAGGCAACCTCAGCATACGTACTGAGAATGGGCAAAGCTATTGAATCAAATCTGACAGAAAATTTTACTTAATATGCCTCATCTTTGTATTCTTCTTTCTGTATGATCAAAACAAAGTCAATAGAAATCTCACTGTCATATTAACCCTGATGCAAACTCCTGACTCTGCTTATTTTAAAATTTCCTCATGATAAAAAAAAAAAATTACTAATGCTATCTAAGAAGGCTTCAGCCAAGGCAGGAATTATAATCAGTATTGAATCTTCCCAGACTTCCAGTTTAAATCTCCCACGTTATCTGGTAGGTTTATTGCAGCTTTGTCCAAATTACATTTTTTAACAATGCACTTCAACATCCATAAAGAACTTATTTTTATATAGCATCCCACTCCACATTCCTCATCATCTGAGCACAGCCTCCACACTCTAACAGATTGTTTCTAACAGACTGTTCTCTAAGGCATTGCTTGAGCTGTCACACTAAGAAAAGACTCCTAAAAGATTTTAAAAGAAAACTGTTATACAGATATTTTAAAACATACTTTATTTTCATTAAGTTCACTGATGTTTTTTAATCCTCCTTCTATTCTGTTCTCTGTGCCAGAACATGGACAATATAATATTAAGTACAGATGTAGTCTTGGAGCTCAACAAACACATTTTATATGTATATAATGGCTTCATTTTATTAAATGGCATTCCAATCATCAACAATATTGTATACGCAAAGCAAAAGCTGTGTATGAATTTCTCAGTCCAGCAGGCAAACTTAGCTAATGGCTGCAGTACAGCTTGTGGTTTGAGCTGGTCTATGGAAAAGGGCTCCGTTCACAGGTATATAATGAGAAGTGTGCTAGCTGTGCCCTAGCTCACCTTTAGATCTTGTTCATGAATTCACGCAACTTTTGTGCTTTTCATGAAACATCCCCTGGGAAGCATTTCTATAAACACATCTTTAAAAGAAAAAAGCCCTGGCCCCTACATCATTCATGTGGAATTTCGGGGGAAAAAGGAAGACCAGCCACTTGACATTGACTGCTTTGGCATGTCACAAGGGAGACAGCAACATAAATAACTCTGGCTCAGATTGTTAAAGAGGGCTTGGATATTTTTCTGACTGTGGCTCAAAGAAAGTAAATGAAATTATTCATTGCACATAAATCAGCCAGCTGGTAGAGAATGCACTGGGAATAAGAATCTTAATATCTTTTCTTTTTACAAACCCTATAACATTATTTCTAGAGCATTTAATGCAGTTTCAATGATCATATTTTTAAGAGCTAGTTAAAGAGATTATACGCTGATACTTCGAACAAGAAAGGCATAAAACATTGTAAAAAATTAGAAGCTGCCCCAAAAACATATCAAGTAAAAGACATTTTTAAAATGTCTTAAATATTTAATTATCATTCCCAGAAAATAATATATTCTATTTCTCAGATTTTTACTGTAGTCTCCCTTTTATGTAAAATACTATCCTATGTACTGTTTATTCATATGTTTTGGAGGAGGAGGAAAGGAGACAAAACAAATGGAAAAATATGAAAAAAGAATCATTCCTGCAAGTGAAAACTCTTGACTGTAAGACCCTTCACCTTCAGCATCACTGTCAGGAAATATCAGAGGCAGCTTGTGATCTGAAATACAAGTTAAAATTTGATAGGTAGTTCTTGGCTTATGGAGATTAAGGAATACAGAAAAACTACTCTGAATTCTTTAACACAGAATTCCAATGTTGAATGCAAAAAGTTTATGCAGATCCTACACAGAAATAATTGAACTACACAGTAGCTAATATAGTGTGCCCTTTTGATCCATTGTCAACACAGCTTGTACCGTAGTGGCAGAATACACAGTCAAAATGATATCATTATAAGAAAAAAGAAAAACATATCCCCATTAATCCTGCTCATGCCTGGTTGCCTTTCCTAGTTATCAACACCTTCTTATTGCCATATACAGCATGTCTCCCAGCATTCAATGGAAATCATTGTCAAGAAGTTATTCTGTATCTCTGGGAGGAGCAACAGAGTTGTGCTAGAGGCACAAGGGTTTTTTAAGTGAGATTTTCAAGCCCATATGCCATCACAGCTGCAAAGCTGAATCATGTTGTTGTTGACCGTTATTGCCATTATTTCTTAGGCTGAAGGGGTGGGATTTTTTGTCATGGTTATCCCAAATACTGAATTCCTAAGGGACTGTGCAGCAGTTCTTCCAATGCTATATTCAGTTCCTGCCAGCCTTTACAGACAATCTTTTAATATTGCAGTAGTTAAGGAAACAATGTCTTGGTACCTTGAGCATCAAAAGATTTGGTTCACCTTTGATATTAATATAAAAGTATTTTAAAGCATCAATCATGAAACATTCTTTTTTGTTCAACATTTAGTTCAGTGTAACTGCAATCCCTAGACATTTGAAAAAACAAGACATGAACTCAGTGATCTAATGATAACAGCAGAACCCCCTGCTCACTGTTTCAAATCCGAATCAGATGTTTGAGGGTAACAAAGCATTGCCCATACAAATAAATACTGGTTAATCATTTTCAGTGTGCATAAAGTAAACTCACCATACATATAACTAAAACCAATGGTGCATGTTTTCTGTGTGAGCAAACTTTTGTCAGTGTGGATGACACGTGAGAATAAATGCCTTTCAACTTGGCCTATTTTTCATCAATGATGCAAGGGACTTTAAAATACATGGATGTTTCTACATATTCTGTAAAACTTACCTATCTCTTGAAGCCATGAACTTTCCTTAGCTCATATGTATGTATAAAATATAAATAGATGGAAGACAAGARGTTTGGCAAGGAAAAGCTCTTACAAATATTTGTCATGTATACACACACACAAAACATATATATTAAGTGTGTGTGTGTATGCACAAATATATAGAGAGAGCTTTAGATACAATATCCAAATAAGTGGCAAATTTACAGCTTATAAGACTTGCAATGACTGCAGAGCAAACGCAGTTATGAAGTGTTTCCTGCATGAATTAATGAAGCTATATGAATCTCATCAAGTCATATCTTTCAAAACTTTTACTTGTACATAAATTCAAAAGGAAGAGAGTCTTATAATAGTTTGCTACAGAAGCAAATTTATACCTAGCCATAACTGTAATCATTACATAGTATAGCAAAGAGATTAAACAGACTTCAGTCTCTGAGGAAGATATAAAACAAGAGGATATTTTCCATTACATTAATTGTTATATTTTGTGAGTAAATCTAGCACAAGCATGACAAATATTAGACATCAGCTACGTGAATGAAAATGCTTTATGATCTACTGATTGCTTCACACTAATTGTTCCATGACAGAGTGCATCTCTAATAAAAGCCCAGAATTAAGGAAAGATTGTATGTCTGAGCATGTACCCAATTTACATCAAGGCAGCTGTCAGCTGAATTATGTCAATTTTGACAACTATCATTTTTAATGTGCCAGATGCATTGATAGAGGACTTTACCTAAAAGCCTTCCTTTCAAAACTAATGTCCTCAGAGCACCTGGAATAAAATAAAATAAAGGCCACGACACCGAGAACCCCTTCTGGTGAGGGGGCAATTGGACAGGATTAAAGAAACTTTTTTGCAATACATAGAAAACAGAGTGCAGCTAGTAGTACATCCCCATGAGAGTACGGTTTATAAGGTTGGACATGGAATTACGCTAATGCAGTTATGCCACTTCAACATATGAGTTTCTATCTCTGCAGAGCCCTGCACAGCACTGTTTGAACTTACCACCCTGGGTCAGGCCACTGTTTGGGATGCAAAGAGGGAAAGGCAGCGAGACTGCTGTCCCTGCAATCCTCCAAACATTGTAATTTAGGGGCATTGTTTTATTCCAAGGATGGAGAAGTTGCCAAGTCGGAGAGGGTTTTACACAAAACAATGTGTCATACTGTTTTCACAGTTTCAAAGTGATCACCACTGCCAATTGCAGATTGCAGGGAAGAGAGAGAATCTAGCAAAGTCATTTCCACATAGGCTGGTTTTACCTTCATTTTCTCCCATATTGATGCTGTTAACCTAATGATTGCTCTAACACTTAGCATAACTGGCTAGGACACACTTCAGAGAAGCTCAAACACTTCCACTGCCTCTCTCCTACCAGAGCATTACAAGACTATTAAATAAATAAATTAGAACATAAATCTCAAAATAAAGTTAAACTGTGTTCAAAGCAGCAGCTGCTAAGTGAATCAGGCCAGAGCATAATACTATTCATTTTTATCTGTGACTGGTCTGATTCTCTTTCTAATCATAGATCAGTTTTCATTTATTGCCTTTGCAGCATCTCAATCATCCTTCATTGAGTATTAGTTTTAATCCCTGCTTTTGCATTTTCAACATTTTTTCTGTCTCCTTCCCACTCAAAATGCAAGTTTTCCTTCCACAGTTCTGTTATGAAACAAAGCATTAAGGTTGAGAGAGGGGAAAGACAGCCAAATTATATTCTCTTTGAACCAAAGCATTTCCATTTTTAACAGACTCAAGCTTTTTAAAGATGCTTGAGAAGAGCTTTTTAAAAAAAAAAAAAATTAGATGGTTTCTTTGTTTTGTTCTGGAACTGTATTGCTTTGTTTTGTCAGGTTTCTTTGATCCTGTAAAACTCAGGCCAAAATTTACATTTCTTCATCTCCTCTAAAAATACCCACAGTGTTGCAGCTGCCTGAGCACAGTCTGACCTACTGGTATACAAGAGAATGTTTTAAAATGCAGTCTATCAAGACATCTATTCCTACTACTCTGAAACTAATTTTATAATCCATCCACATATGATGCTCCAGCTTGACGAGTTCCCACAACCCACTGAACTGTTAACTGAGGTTTTATACACCATCAATCACATCCAGGCAAAAATAAATAAAGGCAGACAAAATGAGTGAGAGGCAGCTCAGTTAATAACAGCTGGAAATGAAGTAATGATAAAAAGAAAAGGTTACTTTGTGAAGAAAAGAATCTTGCAGAAGGGGCAAATGAGTACAGGAGGAAAAGAAGATCAAGTCAAAAATAAAGAGAAGACATTTCAAAGATGATAATGAAAAATTAATAAAAGAAACTGGATGATTTAAGGAGAGGCAAAAGTTTCAAATGGGGAAAATACAACTTTATTTGTTAGAGAAACTTATTTCAATGAATTAACTGATTTTTAAAAGCAACTTTTCCTAGAACTGTTATAAAACATGATCAGCACCTCTTCGCTTTTCCTAGCTTTTAGAGCACATACAGCACTTCTGGAATAAATAAAGGACTTCTCCAACATGAAAGTCCAAATAAACATAAGAACCATCACACCAAACATAATCATTTTATTGTCCTCATCCTTCATCTCTGTATTCTTCCCTCCAAACATTATGCGCTGCCTCTTTAATTATAATCTGACTGTTCCCCTGTATCTGGTCACCACCCTTTGGCAAGCCCAGGGAAACAGCATGCAAAGGACTGGCTCCCAGGACAAAGAAGGAAAGATGTCATTAGAGCAGTGTGTGTGAAAAGAAGTGCACTCCTGGAATAACAAAATTTACCATGTACCTAAGTGGCTGAGTGCAGTCAAATGAAGCCCATGAGTTGTACGAAAAAAACCATATTTTTTTCTTTCGTATCTGTCCAAGTACAATAATAACTGTTTCAGTCTTACTTAAAATGATTTTATTTATCTCTTTTTTAAAAATAGAAAAGTTGCAGATTGAAAAAATGGAAATAACAGAAAACTTGGTAGATATGTCCTTACCTTTTTTTAATAAGCTGTACACCCCCAATTCTTACATGTATATAAACAGAATAACAGCCAGAGTACAGTATTCAAACTGGCTTTGCTCTGTTTACCAACGGTCATCCTCCCGGTATTAGTTTTGTTTGTTGATTGTTAACATAACCTATTTAACAAAAAGTTATTGTCTTTGAGACAATAGAGCTTGGAAAGATCTTAACCAACCAACCACTGAAACTACTTCATAGCCATTATACCTGACCATTTTCACAACCTGAAAAACAACAAAGTATTCTTTGCACATTAGCAAGTGAAAGAAAATTCTGAATGAAGTCACACCTTTCTGTACCTACACAAACTGCAGCCAGAGCAGTGACTGCCATGTAAACATAACCTCGCCATGTAAACRTAACCTCAGGCACCAGGAAAAGAATACTAAATAAGCAGTATCCACCTGTGACAAGTAATTTGATCTACATCAYCTTGGCAAGGCTGAAGGCCAGTGATAAGCTAGCATCCCTTGTAATTGTGTAATTGACTAATTAAATGCAGGTACCTCAACATCTTTGTTCTAAGTACAATGAAGAGAAAATTCAAAATAGCTTGAGTTTCAAAATAGAAGATGTCCTTTCTGTTCTTTACCCTTTAACATATTGCTACAGAGGTCTTTTAACACTTTCTTAGTTATACACATTATTGGCAAGATGAGGTCAGGTCTTCAAGTAGGTCCTTTCCATTGTATTAAAAAAGACATTTCTAATCCATGCCAAATATAGAGATAATGAGAGAATCTTTAACACACTAAGCATTGCATATTTAACCAGTGAATACTTGAAATAAAACTGGAATATGCAGTAAAATTGCTCCTCCTAAAAAGAAAGTTTTACCAACATACCTGAAAGCATTTTTGTAAATCCCTCAGTCCACGTTTTCTTCAGTTGGAAGGAAAAGTACTAGAATAGGTTTATACAATATGCAGCAACTGCACTGTTCTTAGGGCATCTCTTCTAAAATGCAACAGAATGCAGTTCTTTTCAAAATTCAGATAAAGAAACTTACCTACAAACTTCAAGGCTTTTCTTTTCCACTCTGTCCACTACTTACAATATGAAACTTTTCATGTGTGGAAATCCATTTGCAGTGTATTCTACGTTTCAACATCCACTAGATAATACTGTACAAGAGATTAGCTAGAACATGCAACATTTGCTATGATACACTGTGTGGCATTTGCAAAAATGGAAGTGACTAAATGAATGACCAAATCTGGAAGAAGTCAGATCCCCTGAACAGTTTCTGAGCCAGAGTAAACTACAAGTACAGAAGAGCTGTGGGTATGCCTTTCACAATAGTGTCCTTAGCCAAAGTTCTTCAGCCTTATTCCCTTCCCTCTATGGTTATCCAATTTATTTTCTGCAATACTAAAATACCTGAATTATCAATGGTTCCAATAGTTTCTCCACTGTAAACGTCTGGATCTGCAGATCCCGAGGATCAATTTTCAGTTTAATGCTTGGCACGTTCGTTGACATTTCACCTAGGTACAAAACAAAAAAAAAAATTGCAATAAGCAATTATTAGCCACGACCACAAGTCTCTGCCCTCTGTCAGAGCCCAGAGACTGCCTATGGGAGTACAGACTCGGTTCCACAACAGGCTTAGGATTTCAAGACATAAAATGAATTTTTCTGATTCCTCATTTCTAAATATGCAGATACTTGCATAAACTGTAAAATAATAGATTTAAAGTACATATAATTCCTTGTCTTCTCTTCCAGATTTCTAAATGGACCATATATTTAAAAATACACAAGGATAATTGCATTAGAGGACCTTTGAATGTAAGTTCTCTAGTAGTCAATAAAAAGGAGCTTTAAAGCAAAAATTATATATTACATTATTGAATTTATCACAAAACAAAAACATTAATACTATGTGCACAATACCTGTATCTTATTCCATGTGCCAAATTACAGTGGTCATAATAAACACTTTAAGAACAAAAAAATAGATACAGCAGCCCTTAAAAGTCCTGGCAATTAATAGCAGGAGAAAGTGAAACATTTAGTTATTTTACACCCTGTAATAACAAATATTTTCTAAGTGTCAAGACAGATTAAATCAAGAAAGCCTATTACTGAAGTCAATAAGATGAAAGGAAAGCTAAGTAAGGTCTTTAAAGTGAATAAATCATTCATTAGGAGCTTGATCCAAAGTCCACTGATGTTCATTTAAGGGTTTTCACTGAGTTCACTGGGCCATGGTTCAGGCCTTTAGCCGCAGTGAAGTGTGTGTGTGCCAACAAAGAATTATAACTATGCTTTAGTAGGAATGCAACTGATTATTGTCCCAAAATAAAAGACATTTTAAATTTTCCAGTAACTTAACGTCCCATAAAACATAGCTCAGCAAAGCCTTTTTAGCCAATAAAGACTTCAAACACACAATAATGGATATCTGTCCTTTTTAAGCAAGACTTATTACAACCATTGCTGCTGTATAATAAAGTAATAAGGTACTGCAGTTGTGCAGGCTAAAGAGATATATTGTCACCTTCTGGTGAACCTGCCATTGATTTAATACAACACAGTAGGTGTAGGGTTTCTATAGCAAGTTGTGTAGAAATGGATCCGAATTGTTTATCACAGAATAGTTTTCCACATTTCACTTGCAAGCAAAGATAATATGAATGATAATTAAAGAATTAAGGCTAAAGGTAATTTAGGGTTTTGCCATTCTTAGTAAAGGTTATACAAGTGCCAAGTTTATTCTTTCATTACAAGCTATGCTAGTCACAGCCCTAAGTCCCACAGATTCAGCTGCATACACTCAAGTGATAGCATATGTAAAGAATGATTTTTCAGTTTTAATTCCAAGTCAAAAAATAGAGAGAACAAAAACTTGAGATCAGACTGACCAGAATTACACTTTTCCTTCCATGGAAATTAATAATAGAATGAGAACTCTAGAAATGTCAATGCAAATTATTTGGCCATATTTTACACATTTAACTTTTAGATACTTGTAACAAACCCCAAGGAAATAAAATTTGAGACTCCCAAAATTGCCAGTGTCAGTGGTTCTCTTTCTGTCCAATGAATCGGGAGGTAGGACACTCCCACAGTTTTGAAACACTCCAGTTTAACTTACCCTTCTGTTTGAAGGGAACTGAGCCCCCTCATCATTCACTGCTTCAGAAACAAGTGGTGGCTCCTAGTCAGGAAAAGTACTGCAGCCCTTCTGCTAGCTCAAATTGTTATGTATCCTCCCTCACGTGATGAAGTTGTAGCTATGCAAGTGTATAGACCACATGTATTATTCACAAAGCCTCATTACAGCTGTTACAAAGTGCTTTGAGATGGAGGACTCCATCCATCTTCTGCTGATTCTGTCCTACTCAATGTAAAATACTTATTTACTCACTGAGCTCAGAACAAAACAGGCTGAAAACACAGCATAGCTGTAGAGGGTGGTCGTTAGGGCATGCTCCCAGAAGGCAAAGTATTTGCTTAAAAAACTTTGCTTAACTAATGTTTTCAGAATTTCAGACCAAGGAGAACCACAAGAGACAGAAGACATCAAAAGTCAACTAACTCAAAATATCTACAAGCACATTCAACATAATAAATGTCCTACTGAATCAGATCAACAGTCCATCCAGTCTGGTATGTTTGTTACGGTCAAGCTATCAATTCTTGATAATACACTGTATATGCAACAAAGCAAGAAATAAGGCAGGTTCTTTCCGTCAGCTTTCGTGAAGGACTCACTAAAAGTCAAATTTACAATCACACAGAGGGCTTCATACAACTACAACTTAGGTCATCATGAAACTGCAACACCTCCTGGTTTCTTTATATTGTGCACATAACATCCTTGGTGAGCTGAGTTCTGCAACAAGAGCTTATTCTTACAGCTCAGGCCAAAGACATGCCTGCTCTGTACTCACACAAGCAGGTTTTTTTTTTTACTTTTTATTTTATCTATAGCAATTCTTACTGTTAATACCCATTGGTTCTTTATGTATGGAAACTAAAAACAAAAGTGAAACCAATTTCTCAACCATATAATTCTTTGGAAATACACTAAATATATAATGATGTAAGTAAAGTCTGTAAACCTCAAGAGAGAGGTCTAGTACAAAATGCAATCTCAAAGGGCCAACATGTATTAACTGCATCATTTTATTGAACAGTGAATATTCGGAAAGGTTCTGTGTCTGCAAAGTAGATTAAAATTCAAGCTTTCTTATACCTACAGCTATATAGTTACTTCCAGCAACATTTGCTATACTAGCAAGGGAGCTATCAGTAACCTGGAAGCCAGGTTCCCACTGACATTCAGACCTCCACACAATCTCTTGAATTAAAGAGAGCAAATATTAACCGGAGATCCTTTTTAACTCATTAAGGTAAGCTTTCCTATAGTACTAATAACTTGCTCTGAAAGTCACAAATGTCTGTCATTCACATCCCTGCTCTTCTCAGTTAGCTTCAATTCAAACTGCATTGCAATTTAATAGCTTCTTAAACTGCCTCTCCCACAATAAAACAGTAGTGCATGCTCTGCATGGTTGACTCTGCAGTGTTGGCAAATAGTGTGTCATGTCTGTGCCTACCTGTCAGCATGTTGGTGCAGCCTATGAACATACAGCAGAGATGCACCCACGCTGCTGAAAAGCTGTTGCTGCTGTGTCCACCCCTGAATCAAAAAGCCTTTTAATTCAACAAGATACTCTCCTCCAGCTTCACGAGGATTGCATCAAACCACATCATTGCACGCTCTTGAAAAGCCAGACTTTTTTTTTTTTTTTTTTTTTTTTTTTTTACCATCTGCAATTCACTGGTTCTCTAAATCTTTGGCCAACACTTCAATGAATCTGCCTTTTATTCACATTAAAAAAAAAAAAATCTTTGTGATATTGCTGGTTCACAACCCTTATCTTTACCCATATCTTTGACATTTTCACAAGCCTCCCAGTATACGGGTACTTCTTGAAATCCATCACAACAGTTGCAAATAGATGGTATCGATTGTGCTGTGAATTTTTTTCTGGTCAAGACATACATCAGTTGCAAGGGGACAGGTAAGAACTGGATGGAGATAGCAATTCATGCTTCTACTGAGATTTGAGGAAATCACTAGATGATTTTCAGGTTACTTTTTCTGCAGATATACTCATGCTTTAACTCCGCAGTGGCTTCCCCTCAATTCCTTGATAGAAGGGTGTCAGCAACTGCTTTACTCAAAATTCAGAAATAAAACCTTTGCTGCTTGCAGCCAGAGCTGCTCTCCATTCTTGCAGCACAACTTCCTATACTACAGGTCCATCTACAATGATCAGATCTTTTCTAAATTTTGGCAGATAAAAATGTATTTGTAATTATAGTCACTTCCTCTCACTAGAGATCACTGTGCTCCAGAATCCTACCACTGAGCAGTCTCAAACTTGGGAAGTGTTACAAATCCAATCCCATTTTTGCAGATCAGAAAAATGTGAATCCATGTGCTGTGACTTTCCTTTTTCTGCATTTTTGACTTGTTTTGGGGTTTTTTTGGTTTTTTAACCTTAGCATATTGTCTAACATAAGCATTTTTATTCTTTGATTGAGCCCTGGCTCAACTGGCTTTTGAACTCAACAATAGCTTTTTAGCCTTGGGTCAGGTCCATAACTTATCATTAACTGAAAGTCAATTGCAAAAATTATTGTTTCTGAAAATTTCAATTATACTCTGAGCTATAAATAACCTACTTAAGGGCTCACTTGCTGATTCTAGTTTTTTTTTTTKTTTTKKTTTTYTTTTTKTTTTTTTTTTGTTTTTGGTTTWTTRG
>JAYKAV010002877.1:2462159-2547975 GCA_035582835.1 Phoebastria nigripes | reverse complement strand
GTTYGTTTGTTTGTWTGTTYKGGGTTTTTGGGGGGGTYTTTTTGGTTTTTTTTAAGTAGAAGTCTGATGCTTCCTGAAACTTCCTTAAAGCAGCCAAAATATGAAAACAAGCTTGCAAGCCAATGCAGTGAAAGCTACGAAATCTTAAATTACTTTGATACCCTGACTACGTATTTTTAACTTACCAGGCTCTCCTTACTGTTATTTACCATATTAGCTAATCAGTATTTAAATAGCAGATTTTTTTTTTTTTTTTTTTTTTAAAGCAAGGCAACACTAATAGGTGATAGAAACAAAAATATGCAGCCAATAAAGATCATTCTGGGGTTTTCTCTCATATTTCCACTTAGAAAGTGAACTTCTGTCCTTCCAGATCATCTTAATTACAATGACAAATTTTGGTGCTTGCCTCAGGAAAAAATGAGAATCACAGTCTATCATCTATTTTTTTAAAACGCGTATGTCTACTTCAGTATAACATGCCCTCTAATTACAGTAGAGGTCTTGACTGCGAGATATTTTGGTAAAAGGCTGCTATAACCTCATACTCAGTTATATTAACCTTTACAGTAGGCAATTTCAGCGCTGTAGACCAGCAGCTCTTACAACACTTAGGATGTTAAGCATGTGTCACAAGATACAGTGGTGTCTCTGAACAGCCAGAAAAGCAACCACCTGCACACTCCTACGAAGTGCTATAAACTTTAAGATAATGAGAATTTCTGTCTTTTCAGCAGACGTGTCCAAACTGAAACTGCTGAGTCTTTTGGTGTAAGAAAAAAAGACACCGGAAAAACAGTCGAAGTCTGTATCCATCTGCAATACAATGTGAACATAGTACCTGCAGCTTTTAAACAATCTGTAAGTACACTGTATACAGACATAGATAAACTAATTAGTGTCAGAAAGCAGAGCCAAAGATATTCTGCATAAATTAGAAAACATTAACTTTAGAATCCATTTCCTGCTAGATCATTAGAAAGCCAACAGCACATCACTCACCTATCCTAGAATACATATGGTCCATATTCAGCACTAAAGCAACTGTCTATGTAATTTCCTTGTGTTAGGAACTTCAGTGCAACTGCTATGGCTCACTATTTGGCTTCTGAGGCATCTGCAAGGGACTGCCTGACAAGCTCTCCAGTGTATTTCAGGATGACTGACAGGACACAGTGGCTGCTGGAGGGGTGGCAGGGGGATGGGCATCCTTAAAGCTATATACTAGAGCACAAATATGTCAAAAAAATTTAAAGTTAAAAAGCTTTTGAACAATTAGATGACATGAAACATGTCATTACTGATACTTCTGGTGCTTATTCTCGTAATTTTCAGCACAGCTACTGTTTTCACATACATTCTGATTGTACGCCAACTTTGTCTCGAGGCAATGACTCAGTCTCAGACTTTTGAGCTGGACAGCAAAGGGATTCATAAGGCTCTCACCCAGTAACTTGGCACCAAATTTGTTTTCTTAGGTTTTTTTTCTATTGTATGTTACTCTACACTGACATACAAGATATTATCCTATCAATTTCATAAAATGCACAGGCCTATTGCCTTCTAAAAACAGGGAAGACAAGAAAAAAAAATACTAAAACAAAGTAGTCTGGATAAGTATTTTTAAACAAGATACACATGGACAGGACACCTGAGGACTTCCAAGACATGAAACATTGCTGAGCATATGTAATAGAATATGTTTTATTATTTGTTCTTAATTTCAATATTTATTATACAGCTTCATCAATCGGTGCCAACACCACTCTAGGAATAAAAGTTGTTAGTCCTTTTGCTACAGAGTCAGTACAGCAAGTGCAAATCAGGTTTTATAAAAGCCACAAAAACAGTCGCTACGTTTTTCTTTAATCCTCTAGTTCATACATGAAATAAGATATTCAGAACGCTAAAATGTACTAGTTCTGTTTGCAATATAACAGCATGGGCTTTTTTTGCTTTAAGACCTGCTGTACTTCATGGGCCAGACCATGCCCTGGAACAGCGGAATACCTCTGACACCTGGGAAGGACCTGGCCCATTTAACACCAGGGAAAACCTATAATGCACCTGCCCAATTATTTAAATTTCCATACAAAGTTGTCACATTACACACTAACCACCTCAGATTTTATCACTTCTTATCACCAGTAACAGGAAACATGCCTGTTAATGCAAAGACACCACAAAGGAAAGAAGAGCTGGAGAATTGAAGAAGGTGGCAAGATTCAGATCCGTTATTAACATTTATTCACTGAAGACTACTTTATTTAAACAGGCTTTGCATTTAGGTGTAGATTTGCAGTGAAGTAACTGGAAGATAATTTTTAATGCTGAGAGAAAAAAAAAAAACACACCAAACAAACACACTTCTTTTTTCCTACATTCCCTTTCACTTCCCCCTGTGTCTACTTTCTCCCTAGAACAATTTTTTAATCCATTGGCCAACTTCAACCACATCTGAAAAGCAGATGAACTTCCCAAGGACACAAGATTTCCACCAAGTTCTTCAACATAGTTCTCAGCATAGTGTCACACATCATCCCTTATAATGAATCTACCAAGGAAAAGAACACAGCGTAAGCCTAGTTCTTACTGGATACCAGAGAATCCACATGGCAAGGAATAGGTTATGACTGACCTAATGGCATGAAAAGCTTTAATTAAGGTTTATGGAAAAAAAATGTTTGAGATGGGGGAAAGCATTACACCTCAAGGAACTTGTCTCATGCAGACTTTCTGATGTCTAGCGAGATAAAAAATGAAGGTTTTTTCCAGGTTTATAACATTCAGAACATGCTCTCTTTTACTTGTTAACAGTCATGCCTACTTTTTCTACAGTGCATTCCATCAAAGCACTTTTTCAAGCAGAGGTCGTCTTCCAATATCACATAAGGTAATAGAATCACAGAGGAAAAATTTACTCAAGATCACACAGAATGCCAGTGGCAGAATCAGGGATGGAGTGCTGGGGTACAACCATCTAGTCAGTAGAGCACCTTACTCACACTTTCTTTAACTGAGGCAAATAAACAGGCCAAGGAAGAGTAAAATGTTTCCAAATACAATTTACACTATAAATCTGAAGAATATAATCTCATCTTCCATACTCATGTCAAAGTTACCCAGATACGAGTATTCCTTATTCTTAGTAAGGTCAGCTAATGCATTCTTCTCCCTTAAACATACTATCAAAATTACTGCCTTGGTTGAATGCACGCACTTCCAGCCGCTTGTGACACACTGACGAATTCTAGGAGATGTTCCAGCAGAGGTGTGAATCCTACGGCCTGACCAGCTACAGAACTTTTGGCTTTGCACTAGCATGCCAGACTCCGCTTTTCAACCAACAGCTATCCAAAAATGTGTGTTATGTTCCTGAGCCTACAGCCACAGCAAGGAAAATCTCAACTGAAGTGTAACCATGGAAACTTGTGAACCTGACAATGCTCTCACTATATTAGCAGTAAACTAAATAATTCCACTGATATCAATAAAATTCTAGTAGATATACACCATTATAGGTGACAGCAGAATCAAAACAATCCTGCTTGGTTTAGAAATGCTTTACCAATCTTATCTTCGAAACACTTCTTCCAGGTACATTTTTGCAGATACTGGAGTTTTTGGTCTCGGAACTGCAGTTGTAACATTTAAGAAATTGAAAAAGCATTTACTTCAAAAAAGACAAAAAAAGAAGGTGGTGTGACATCAGATGGCAGCATTTCATTCAAAAAGAAGAAGTTTTCACTAATACTCTTTGGACCCATTTCAAATTCTTAAAGAAAAAAAAAGTCCTTTCACATGAGTCTCTGTGCTATTTTCACTGCATGCACTTTGACCACGGAACAAGGATTCCTCTCTATTTAAGTGGCATACAGTTCCTACATGGATGGCTATCCTGTGCTGGTAATGATAGGTTAAGAAGGTCTGGCTCCAAGCCCTCCCTTTTGTTATCACTTTTAAAGTGTTCCTATCTCTATTCAGAACCAGAGACTCTGTTCAAATAAAGTTCAAGTTGACCTTCCACTAAAAATAGGATATTGTTCAACTCATCAAAAAAAATAGACAACAAAAAATTCCATGATGTGCTACTAAAAGGTTTTTTAATTTTATTTTTGTTAAATGCAATCCCCTCATTTCCCCTTTTTGTTATTTGCTGAGGGTTATCTACTGCGACATTATACTATACTGTTTTGATTAACAATGTCTATCTCTCACTCAGTTGCAATGAGGTAAAAAAACCCCATGTTTTTCCCTTCTCTTTGTAGAGCTGCTACTCTTGCCAACTGATTTTGTTGTTTCATACCCATCCATTACCCCAGGATGCTTCACCATCACGTACCATTTTATGTAACTATTTTCAAATTGATATAAAGGTTTGCATTATTTATCTAGTGACCCAAACAGTATAATTCTTCTTCCCTGTTGTCTACAGACACGCACAAAACAACCCCAAAATTAAGGGTAGCATATGTGATTGATTCTTAAGTATATATTAATTTTGAGATATGCATAAAAATAAAAGAGAAATGCTTCTCAAACTGCATCATTTCAGATGTTGGCAAGCAGCTAGTTCGCTAGCACCTACAAAAGCACGATCTAATAAACAGGGCACAGAAAAACAGTATTTAAGCAAAACCATAATCCCACCATGCCATGCCTGTATACATGGACAGACTTCTGACGTGCAGATTAATTCTTCCAATGGAGTTCCTGGTGCTGCACGGCACCCTATTTCCTCTGTCAACTCAGACAACCAGTTTCAAATCAAAACGTGGCTCAGAAGAAAAACCCTACTTAGTTGATACATCATTTCTGGTGAAACAGCTTCAGAAATAAAGACTTAAGACATTCCTGCCCATTTTGACCTCCGCTCTCATTCCAACTCAAAAGGATTTGGAAAAAGAGCAACCATTAAAAAACCAAACAAACAAACAACAACCAAACTTTGTTCCAAGGTGGATTAGTTTCCTAACATCGACCAACTGATTAGGAATAGGAGAGAACAGCAACAATTCATTATGCATTTTTTCTAAATGCCTGTCACCAGGCCTAATTCTTTGATGTTGGATGTCTTTTGGACTTCACTAGCTCTGAACATAGCTCTTGTCTTTAATAAGAGGAATCCAAATGGATTTTACATAACGGAAAATTGTCTTAGTGTACATAAAGTTTTTGTAACATGCCGAGTGTTATATTGAATGTAACAGCCCTCCGTTACCCCTCACTTATAAACAAGTGCCTTTTATATTTTAAAATCAAAAATAATTGTATAAAATTGCCTTGTACAGTAATTCAGTATTTTCAACACTGAGGTCACAAATGTACACTTACATAAACCTTCCTTGCATTAGATGCAAAATACAGCAAAGTACCAGGAGGTTAAGTTAAAATTTTTAAAATAACAGCATCCTTGCAACATTTTATCCTTCCTTTTCCAATATTCCAGTATGTTTTTTCATATTTGGAAAATACGCAAACATACTGCACATCTTTGGCTACTGGCTTCAAATGACAAGACCATGATGATTTAAAATATTCAGAACATTTAAAAAATCATGTTTAAAAGATCTTTTTCTAGAAAGTTGGTTAAGAAAACCGGCTTTTTAACTCAAACTTTTGAGGCAATTATTTGATTAAGCAACTATAGTTCCATTCACAACTTCACGTACTTTCACTAAGTGGAAAATTCCCTTCATTCCTCCTCAATCTTACCTTTTGAATCAAGAATCTAACAAGAGATCCTAGAAACAGCTCTGTGAAGAACTCCTCTTGATGCAGCTTGACTCCAGAGGCACTGACAGTGAGACAGCAAATGGTTGCCTGTCATTCCTAGTCTATGAGAAACAAAATAGGAGGGGAAGAGAGTCAAAATGGGGAGGGCAGTCCCATTTGGGACCTCCTCCTAAACTGTTAGTTCCTGACTTCACTGACAACTTGCTACTGAAAATACCACTTAAAGGAACCCCAAGCTCATTCCTAGTCTTGCAAACATAGTTTGGCACTGAGCTTTTAGACCCTAAATCAGACACCATTGAAGTCAATGGCAAAGCCCCCTCAGAAATCAATGAGGTTTAGGCTGATCATGAGAGGGGAAAGGGGAAGAAGGAAAGCAAAGGCCATTATTGTAAAACCCAGGTCAAATATAGTTGCAATGTACATATCATAAAAGTTCATACAAACCATGCTGTACATGACAATCTTCTTCATTTACCTTCACAAAATACTCAAAACATACTTCCAGATCAATAATCCCACATGTATAAGATTTTCCACCGAGGCAGCCATTTAAGAAATGGACATGAGTGAAGTTTTGCTAATTTGCTATTATAGCAAATTTGAGTACCCTGAAGTGTAGTATGCAATAGCGCTCATGTAAAAAAACTATGGAAACTCCGAAAAGGCAGAGGTTGCTCAATATTCATATCTGTTCTGCTAGAGACTCTCTATTCTGCTGCTTAAGATCTTAATGGTCTTACACATTCAGTCTGAAAATTTGTATGAGGTCCATGTGTCAGGCTGAATTTTCTTTTTGGAAAATGTCAACCACAGCAGTTTGGCTATTTTTAGTTGATTTAGAGGTAAAAAGTGCAAAGACAGCCTGAAGGTTGAGGTAATCTGACACCAGCTAACAGCATTGGAGAGGCTCAACTAGAAGGAAAAAAAAAAAAAAGAGACCTGAAGAATGGGTACATATTGTGACTACTCACAGGTGAGGAGAAAAAACAAGACTTGGACAGACATGAGAGACAGTACTGAAACAGTTGGAGGGAATGGGGGGGGGGGGGGGGGGGGGGGGGGGGAGAGAAAAAATCAATCACATTTGGGCCCTGTCATGCAATGGCCAACCAATTTCAGTAGCATCTTCTGCACTTAAAGCTGCATAGAAGGAAAAGATTTGAAAGTCAGATAAAAGGTGTATACAGAACATGTTACAGAAAATTTTGTTCCCCTGCAAAAGCATCAAATTTTATTCATAGAAACTAAGCAGACTTTCCTAGACAATATAATGATTTATTATGGGGAAACGTACCTGGTATTGCCATGCTAAACTTACAATTTTATTCATAATTCATTCCTCAGAATTTTTTTCAAGGTTCAGCCTTGAAGGATAATCCTTTCTTTGCTCACCTTCAACTCATGAATTTAGAAGGYATGAACAACAATAGTCAGAGAAGAAAGCTGCTGGACTAAGAAAGATTTAATTTTCTGAGCACTATATTAAAACTATGTGATGCAATCCAAGTCTAAATCTTACTAACTGCAGTTAGTATTTCTCAGCATTTCTTAGCTCTCATTTACTTCATGAATGTTATTTGAAAGTTAAGAACAAACAAAAATGCAATTTACTTAACTGCAGGATTCAATATAGRCAAGTAGAGTTGTGTAAATGATCCCTATTACACTTTTTTTAATCATTAGGTCTTTGTAACTACATCAGTGCTTCATTTATAAAGCAAATTACCTCAGTGGTGAACAGAGATCCTCCTTATTTTAATAGGTACACTAAGGAGAGGTGTGGAAAATGCTAGTTTTATTTAAGGTTTTTTGTCCTGTCATCTGCGTTATCAAATGAGGAATGGGATTTAGTTGCTTAAGCTAAGCAGCTTAGTGCCACTTTAGATACTGTAGGATATCCATCATACAAGCCTGTAGGATATCCATCATACAAGCCTCTAGGATACCGTAGGTCTCCCATACACTTCAACCACATATGCCAGGGCTGGATACGGGGGTGCTTTACGAAGCCAAAAGTGTCTAAAATGGCTCTGGACACCTATACTCAGGCACCTGAATCATTCCCAAGTTGTCTTTATCTTAACAAATCCTCCTATTAATTCGTTGCTATAAAGCTTTTCCACTCGAACTTGGGTTAGATAGGTCACCTGTGAAACACTTAAAGTGGTAGGCACGTGTCATTACAAGTAAGCATTGCAAATTTTGACGTTATGCAGTACCCACTGCAAATGCCACTGCAGCACCAGTTCTTAAGTACCATTAAAATATTCCACACACAATATCTAAAAATATGTTAATGCTATGGATTACTGTAAACTACTATATACTATACTTTTCCACCTTGGCTGTCTTCCAGATTTCCTTAACAGCCTTCTTGTAACCTTGTCCAAGCCTCTAACATTTGCTCTCTATTAACTAGTCATAACTCCTTATCCCATAACTTTACATCTTGCTAAATTTAATCCTCTGACTTCTATACCTAGCCCGTCTTTCACTAACTTCACTGAGCAGTTTTAATCTGTTGTTGTGCAATGTTTTGCTGGTCAATCCAATCCGATGGCATCCACACAGAAAAATGAGTTCTCAACACAGATATACCAGTCATTTTGCTGTGAAAACTACATTAAAGTAATCACGAAATAAAACCTGTTGGAGTTTTTCCTCAATTCCCTTGTTCTGTATCTATATTTAAAAAAAAAAAAAAAAAAAAAAAAAAAGTGTATTTTTAGATAGATGAAGTTACTCTTTTGTTCAAAGATTTCTGTCCTTTTCTGTTACATTTAATAAATTTACAAAATAGGTGGTCACTCATTCAGGTACTTACAGAATTCAGTAGCTAAATAGGTGGTCACTCATTCAGGTACTTACAGAATTCAGTAGCTTCTTATAGGCCAGCAGTTTGGCAATTCCTCTGACAAATTAAAAGAACTCTACACGCTGGAGTCATTTTATTCTCTCATACCAAGGGAGTTTATTCTTCAGCTTTTTAAAACAAAATGAACCAACCAAGCAACATATCCACTAAGCAACATCAAAAGGTTTAACCCCACAAAGAAGCCAACAGCAAAATGACACAAAACCCTACTCCCAACCTTCTTTCCCTCCATTTCTCTCTCCAATTCATGGTGCTTGTTCAGAGGGATTACTTCAAAAGCTCTGGTAACTTCAGGGCTGCAGTCAGAATTGGCAGGTTTTGAACAAGGGTCTTGCCATCCCAAACCAATAAAAATAAGCACCTTGTTACAAAAGGCCCTGAAAGCACTTTCAAATTTTGCTGAGGCAGTTGCTGGTAAAGGTTGAGAGGAGTGTTTGCACTAATATGCCAGAAACAGGGCAGCAGAGGTGAGTGCATACATTTCCCTGGCAAGTGGGCTGGCAAGATGGACAAAAGCAGAAGATGCTATACTAAAAGACATCTGTCAAAACCCCTGTATTAAATATATTTTTGCCTACTTACATGCTCATACCATTCATGCCACAGAAGTCAGTTTAAAATCCCAAAACAGCTCTGAGCAAAAAGCAACCAGGTCCACAATACACCAGAGGTTTACCACTGTATCTAGAAACACCTCTGAGCCACATTCTCTCTTCGGTATKAGGGGACATTCAGATACCTCTTCTTTGCCCCTGAGAGTCTTCCCAGTTTCTACATCAAGGGGGCTGTCTCAACAGCCTGTTAAAGACACATGCTCCTGTTACAACCTGCACTCTAACACTCCCACCTCCCTGTTTGCACCTCTCTCCCCTCGCGCTCTCTGCCCCTTCTCCTCCTCCACAGGAGGACACAGGTGCTCTTGCCCCATTACTTGAGGCAGGCACGAAAACCCAGCCGGACTGAGGGCGGATCTGAGGTGAGGGGAGCCCACCCCCTGCTGCCCTCTGCTCCTCACCCTGCTCTGGCCCTGGCTCGCACCCGAATGGGAGCAGAACGACAGCACGGCCCGTATTAGCCGCTGACAGGAGAGGCGGAGAGGTGACACTGCCACCTCGCCCCGGGACGATGCTCAACGGCTCTGCGCGCGCCAACGGCCGCAGCCCCGCCCCAACGGCTCTGCGCGCGCCGCAGCCCCAGCGGCCGGGGCCCCGCCCCAACGGCCTCCTTCCCGCGCGCCCCTGGCAGGCACGCGGCGTGCTGAGGAGACGCTTCCCTTCGCTCTCCGTTTGTACTGTGACAGGTAATTTACAGCGGGAATCTCACGCTTTTAATTCACCCACTGCCCGCCAAACTGGTGTATTATCAACAAAGTTTCTTCTTTTACACCGTGCGATAAACGGCTCTTGTTCTGCAGTTTGTTTGCAAACAGCACCTACCAAGAAAGCTGCTTCCTAAACAAACTTGTGAGAAGACCTGCCACCACAATGCCACTTCGGCTCCCAGGGAGTGGAAAATGAAACAGATCCTGCTATTGGGAAATGTTCCTGTCAGATCCAATTCCTAGCGGTAGTTGTGAGAATTGGAACACACAAATGTCCACTAAGCCTGTTTGGTTGGTTGTTGTGGGTTGTTTTTTGGTTTTTTAAGTTAAATCATTTTATGTCAGTGTTCATGTATCACTCCTTCTGACGTATGCTATTTTTTCAGGTATTAGGTTTTCCTGTCTGTTTTACTAACTGTCATGACTTTTTTTTTTTCCCCTTTGGTTCATAAGGCAAGGTTCTGCTTTTTTATGTTCTGCTATAGGACTCTGGATAGAATTTCACAGCTTTGAATGAGAGCTAGACCTTAGTCAGACCCAGCACTTCCAGCAAAGCATGCTGGAACTTCAGTAAAATTTCAAATCAAACAAGGTATCCATAAAAATAAATCCAATTTCAAATTAAACAAGGTATCCATAGCTGCATTGGGTGGACACTATCTGTAGTGCATCCCAGTTTTGGTCTGTGATCATCCAGGTRAGGAATCTGGCTGATTAACATCAGGGTTTCATGCATCTCATGTACCTAGATTTCATTCCCACAGAAGGCAAGTCAAAAATTTGTAACTGGGAAGTGGCTGAATCTAGCCCCAACATGGCATCAGGGCATGGACAGAACATGTGACCAGGCCCAGGACCTTAGACTTACCCCTGTGTCCACCAGTATAGGTGTCATCATGTTTGCTTCAATAATTTAGACTACACTAGGTCAAAGGAAATTTTAAAATCAAATTCTTTAACAAAATTTCACACTGCTGCAATAACTTCTGATATTGGCTGTCACTTGAATCACTTCGGAAATAAAAGATTTTTTTTTTCTTTTACAGACAGCAGATTCCAATATTCTGACTCTCCATTTGCCTTCAACTATTATCTGTAAGTAGATTCAGTAATTAGTGATTTCTTTCTGTTTTCAATTCCTTTACTAATTTATTTACTTTTAATGGAAGTACTGAGCAGAGTTAATATATTTCACATTTGTACATTATTATTTAATCAAACCTGTCAGAACTGTAATTGAATCCATAAGCTATAATTTTATACAAACAATAGATAATATTATTTAAAGAGAGAACTCTTTAAAAACAGCCTGCTTACGAGGCACTACTTCCCACTACTACTGAGAAGCCATGCAATATGAAATTAGCAGTATGGAAGCTTAAATTGCAAAATTAATCATATCACCATGAGCATCAGAAATGAAACAGCAGTGCCTACAGTTCCTGAACCCATGTTTAGGTCTTCTTGGGATCCACACAAAGAGAAGACACAAATCTCAAGACTTCCATTGCTTGAGATTTATTTCTTCAAACTATCTTTTGGAATTCTCACCAGGAATGTTTTTCTTAAGTAGGAAATGTAGGCTATAAAGGTGAGAATAACCAAAGATCAAAAAAGATTTGAATATTCATGAAGATCACAAGGTTCTCAGACAATTCAACAAAAGCACCTTACTACTGTGTTTTTCCACATGCAGCCCACCAGCGACAGAAATAGTCAACAATATAGACCTATAAAAATCAAACTTTTAACCATGAGTGCTAATATTGTATACCATAGATTTCTGCACAAACAAAATGCTAACAGTAGATGTGTAATTAGTAGATCTTCTACTATCGTATAACAATGTATATGTAGAAGCTTAGTTTGAAACAAAGAGGACATTGAGCTGAAAGACCCATGATAAATTGACTTTAAAGGATAATCAAAGTTGCATCTATTCTATCTGTTACTGAGTTTTAGCTTTCCTACATTCAAGGTCTTATAATTCAAAATATACAAAGTATTTGATTTTACATGTATAAAGAATTGCAAAGGTTTATTGCTACAATCTATCACTGAGGCTTAATAGGAATTAAAGGTAGAGTGGTCATTTACCCAGGAAAATTGCAACCTGTCAATACTACAAATAGATTTTATGTTTAGGCACAAATGTGTGTTTCAGGGTTAAGCCAACCACTGATCAACAGGGAGATTTTCTGATGAAGGGATTTTTTCATAATTGCCTACTATCTCATTTAAACTTTCTTCTAAAGCATCTGCTAACATGGAGGTACTAACACTAGATGCACCTACTGGTTTTACCCAATATCGTAACTCCTCTGTGTAATGACAATGAGAAAAATAGCCTGTAAAACTCAGCAAAATCACAGGTTTTAATTACGACTATTAAATAGACTCTGTATATGTTATTTTTATGGGGAAAAAAAAAAATCTATCAAACTGGAAAAATATGATGAAATGAAAAATGCAAGAAAATGTCTTGTATTTTAAGATTTGAATCATACAAAAGTGAACAACTCTGAAGTAAATCAGGGTCTCCATACCTACATAGGGATTTGTGCTCAGAATGGGGACAAAAGCCAAGCAATACAGAATGGGAGCCAGAAGCATATTTTATTTTCATACAGGTGGTAAATATGTAACTCCTAATTTACAGTGTTGCAGATGCATTGTGAAAGCCAGGTCTAATTAATAATCCTACCATGGGGGTATTTTTGGCACATAGAGTAGCATTTTCATAAGATATTTAGCATACTTGGATTTTGAAAGCATATCCACTTACCTGCAACATTAGAGGTATTTGCCTATCCACTTACCTTGTTTCTGTTTTCATAAAAATGTAGTAAATATGTGTATAAAACAGTTGCAAGTAGAAACATGGAATATGCTTTTTGTATAAAACCCAATAAATCTGGTAAAAATGCATTAAGGAAAAAGGCTCCAATCCAGTAGTGCACTGCACACAGGCCTAAATTTACTAGGATTATTTACTTAAAAATAAGAATGCAACTAAACATTTGGCTGCATTGACACCTACAACGATGTTCAGTGATATAATTTGATAATCTTGTAACACTGAACCTATAATTTCATTAAAATTTAAGTAGAACTAATAGCATCTTTCTAAAAAGGATCTATTACTGAACATATGAGAAGACTAAAGAGAAAAGCAGACTCTATACAGTCTGTTAACTTTAAGAGTCACATTTTCAAGGGTTAGATGAAAGCTTCAATATAAAATTGTGTGCCTCTTTCTGCATATGCATGGATGTTTAGACACCTAAATTAATATTTAGCTGCATAAGCAGGATTAGCAAACAGTATGCATTTATTCACATTCTCATGTTGACAGATGTCATACTTCCTTCTTTTAAAATGTTGCTTTAACGAAGTTGATTAAGCATCTGTGAGCAGAGCCAGACAGATGCACAGGAAACTGCAGCTATGTTTGCATACGATGAACATGTCAGTCAAAAGCATCAGCACTTTTTCAACGCTACCCTGCCAACAGCCTTAAGTCCTTGACCAGAAAGGACCAGCACTAGAAGAACAGTTTGGTTTACATAACTATCAGGAATTTTTTGTTGTTTTTCCAGATAATGTCTATAAAAACATACCTTGTGATACCAATTAATTCCATGGAAGCTGCCCAGCAGCTATTATATTGCAACAAGTTTTGTCATCGTTGACAAATTGACAAAAAAGGAGAAGTTCCACATGTCATAACCAGGGACCTGAGCCATCTGGGTCCTCCAGTTCTTGGCATCCTCTAGTTGCAGTTCAGTCCCAGAATAAATTCCATATTCACAAAAATTACAGTTATCCATAGCAGAAAAAGAAAATGGCAAAATAACATATATTCCATGAGAACCTTTCTCTGTTTCAGGACAGAGAAGGTTTTATTAGAGTTGTGTCTCAGAGACCATATTGGTACTCACTATTCATATCTGAGGGAGACCAGAAGAAGGGAAGCCAGAGCAGAGCTCTGACTTCAAGTAACAAAGGTGCTAAAAGTTTCCAAAAATGCTACCATCCCCCAACCAGTAATTAATGTCTTATTCTCAATAAAGGAAAGGGGTTTGATCTTTTCCATTATGCAGATAAACATCTGCAATATCCATTAAATAGCCTTTTGGTTTAAGATAGCAGGATTCCATTCAACATTTTAATGTTAATGCACGATTACTAGATCAGATTGCGTCAAGTCTTAAGCACTTCGGTTGATTGAAAGTTCTTTTGCATTTTACCATACCAGAAATAGCATTTCAGTTGTTAGCAATAGATCCTGGTGCCGTAAACATGGAGTCAAGCAAATAAAGCGAAGCAGGTAAAATACTTCACAAGCTAGCAATCCCTTAATAGGGAATTTTAGTATACTTCTGTCAGAATGTTTTCAACCAAACAGAAGGAAAGTGGAGCACCATTGTACTAGCCCCAACAAAGAGACAGGAGCCACAAAACAAGGAAGTACAATGCTAAATCAGGGGAAGGGACTGACCATGTTTGATAACAAACAGTGAAGAGGAGCACAGTACAGGGTTCTGAACTAGGAAAGGAAGCAGGAAACATACCCATGTCATGAAAGAATTACCTAGCTTCTTTTTTAAATAAATTGTGCCAGAAAGCATAGTATGATGAAACGCAAACTCCTTGAAACTTGACAACTCTGTTGACTACTTAATTAGTGAGAATCCTCATAGAGCACGCAAAAGAATCATACTAATTTAGTATCTGTTTCACAGGCAAGATAATTTGGTGTAGTGGTTAGAATTATAAGTGATGAATAATAGCTTTTCATTTTATTTAGCATTCATATCTAATAGTCTCCAAATGTCTTAATGGAACAAGCAACAAAAACTTGGAGAAAAGCTAAATAAATCACTCTTCCCCAAATGATCCTAAATGATTGTAAGGATATCGTATTAAAAAGGCACACCAGAAGTAACATGCATTTAACATCAGTCTTACACCATGAATATATCTATTATGCATAAGATAGATGGAAACAGCAAATGATCCCTAAAGGGCTTTTCAGTGATATCGGAGATGCCATAAGAACTCCCAAAGTTTAGGATAAATAAAATACAGAATGTTTTAATACAGAGGAATAATGTTAAAAACTAACTCTATATTTAAGAATTTGAATAAGTGGACTAAGAGTAAGGGTGTACAGCAGAGCATGAACAAACTACTATGTGGGGGAGTTTATGAAACAATAGGCTAAAGGGGCAGGCTATAACGTGATTATATAGCAGCTCCAAAGTGAAGCCACTTTTGATTCTGTACCTGAAACTGGTCCACAAATCCATTCTTAGGCACACAGAATGGAAAATTTTAGGCATATAGGGTTTTCTGAAGTAAATTCTTATTTTTATTGATTGTATGGTTTAGGCATTCAGCTTTGTTAAATGATCTACAAAGCTAATAGATAGAATGAGAGAGATACAGAAGAAATATACTTCAGTATGCAGCATTATTTTTGCTATGGTTATTCATTAGTTTCTTCAGTAAGAAAACATGAAATGATGTAGTCTAGTGGTGCTAGCGTTATCTGTTGTAATACACAATTTGTGTTGGGTTCATTAATTCATTCACATTCTTCAGGGGAGATGTAAAATTTACCCTTGAATATTCTAAGTTACACATAAGCACAAAGTTACTGTTCCACTGACATTGTTGTAAATGTTTCTTGTTAATGTAGGCAGAATCTAATTAATTTTTCTGTTGCAAGCATCACAGACATAACATATTAATAGGTTTCTAGCAGGAATAAATGTTGAAACTATTGCATTTGTAAAGCTGACAAAGATCGATTAAGTAAAAGGCCACAGAGCAAATGCATGAGAAGGTATGGAATAAGCATTACCAAATGAACATTGCACTTGAGGTCAAAAAAGGCAAGAAAACTGAAGCATTGAAGTGCTTGGGGCTCAGTCCTATATTTCTAAAGAAGACAGTAATAATATAGAGATTATTTAATGCTGAAGAACACATTTGCATGCTGATTATCACTTGCGCATTTTTTCTACTGGTTGGTTAAACTGTCCATATTCCTATTAAAGATTTTGCAGTATCTGCCCTCTTTACTTGCAGATGTTAAAGACATGAAAAAAATACGGGCAAACCTATCCTAGTACCATTATTTTATATAGCAGTCCTAAACCAGATTTTTCTCTCTCTGTTATCTATTCCAGTGTCCAGCTCTTGCTAGTTTTAACTGACTAAGAAAAAACTTTTAAGATTCCTTTGGGAGATAAATTTACTTTCCAAAATACACTTATCCATTGGGAAATTTTATCTGTTATCCTATGTTCTTTTTTGACCAGTTAAATCTTCATTAAAAGCCCATGAGATATACTAAAGCTTTTTTTAGTGTTTACTTCACATTTAGTACTGCTGTGAAGAAAAAATTCTAAGCACTGATGGTTTTCGTTTAGTTTGCATTTCCAAAGCAAGTATATTATAATTGCATTTTCAGTTTATGAAAACTTTCTAAATACCACAATCCTTCCTGAAGGCTGTCAGCTGTAATTTTTATTCCCATTTAAAAACAGGTGGCATAGGTTCAAAAATTCTGAAATTATAGAACAATACATTCATAAAGCAATGTTATATGCATGAATTCTGATAATGAACTAATTCTTTGACAATATCATTGTATGCAAATTAACCACATATATGCATAAACATTGCTAACTTTAGCCTATGACATACCAAATGCTTTAGTTAGGCTTTTAGTCTCATATCTAGTCATCTTCAGGGCTGCTCAATGGCTACTGGAAAGTATTTCCGAAGAATTGCTCATACCGTTCTGAAACCGGTGAGCTTACTTGCCACTGGGGACAAGGATCTCCCTCTTTGATGTCTGTTAAGACATGACCAGAGCAGCTGGCTGAGGCATCTAAAAGCCAAGTGCCTACTTGAATGCTGTGGAAGGTCTATCCTACTCAAACTGCCCAAGAGCAGTTTTCATTTGACCTCTCTCCCCATACATTGCCTCAGCCTCTTAAAGGTAGCCAAATATCTTGGACTTCAAGGTCTTTAAAATAAGATTATGTACAGTAGGTAGTATGCTTTACTAATTAAACACCTGTATGTGCAGAGGCTCTCCAGCACTTGGCAACAGACCTTATTACATTTCAGGAATTTCAGAGTTTTACTTCAGGCTTGTATCTCAAGATTTTAATGACTTTTTTACTGAGTTTCCCTATCTCAGTATCTAGGACTTAACACTGCAATGCTATTTTCGTTGAGACTTCCTTTAGAATATTTTTAGTGATTTGTGTTGTAGTAAGATCTCCTTCTGTCTTGGGAATACAATAGCTTCATAGTGAAGTGCTAGAATTCAAATAGCACTCTGCAAATGATACCATTCTTCCCTAATGCCTTTTTGATCACTGCTCATCTTCGAAGATTATTATATGAAAGTGCTTAAACCTGCTCCTTCTGCATGTGGTACCTGCAGCACATCCTATCTGCTCTTTTACTTGCAGCTTGCACAAAGAACACTGGAGGTCACTCTAGCATTGCTCAAGTAATAATTTTCTCTAGAGACAGACAGACACCGAGTTTTTCCAAGATTCAATGGAATGTAGTTAAATATAACATGTTAGTTAAATATAACACTTTGTGTTTCATTTACACAAGTCAGCTAACTCTCATGATTTATGTTTTACTGAAATTGCACATTTAACTCAAGTCCTAGATTCATGTGAACACAAAATAAAGACAACTATCATTTAAAGAAAAAAAGTTTCTTCTTAGTCCTGCTAGGAAATAAAGGCTCCTAAATTCAAAATAGGAAAATTAGACATTGCAAATTGTGAGACAAAAGGAACACTGAGTCTATTTCCAGGTTTCAGTGGCTCAGGATACTGCATGTATGTTTTAGATGTCTCTTTACAAGTCAGTGTTCATTGCAACCTGGAAAAAGCCTATGTGCTGGAATGGTTAGGCTATGGGGTTTCACCTTCCAGGGAAGGCCTGATGGAGGACAACTGAACTCAGGTGTTCCCTCAAGCTCCAGATCCAAACCCTCAGATCTCAGTGGTGTTAGAAATGCGTTGGTTATTCCTACATAGCTGTCAGCCACCCAAGGGTTTCCAGGTGGACAACTCGTAACTGGTCYGTGTGTCTTTGTGTCACCGCACAAAACTGTGCTCAAGTATACAGTGCTCCAAAGGACACGGTCTTACCATTCATGAGCCCAGACCGGTAACCTTGGTTTTGGCATCAAGTAAGTTTGGTTAAAGCAGCATCTTGGATTTGCTAATAGGTAGTGGGGGCATTTCCATTGAATCCAAAGGCTGAGTATAGTCTGAGCTCTCTATTCAGTCAGTGCCTATAACCACCCCTCTCTTTCTTCCAAGTAAATAAGTTCTTTTGTTACTGAGACCACACTATAATTTATTTTTGCTGTGTCTTGTTTGGGTTTTCTGCATTTTGCATGGCTTCAAAATATAATTGTCTTTCCAGCATAATTTTCAGTAGATTTAAAACACATGTCTTGACAAGGAGATCAAATACAAACTCCAAAACATGATTCCATAATTTAGTATTGATGCCAATTAACTTCATTCCTGAGACACAGGAATTGTGTTATTATAGTTTGGGGCAGCTACTAGAACAGAGGTCAAATAGCATGAGACCCCCAGTGATGTGAATACTTGCATAGTACAGACATTAATGATACCATTCACATTGATTTTGCTTGCTATCCAACCCACGTAAAATAGTAACAAACATACTGATTCTTCATTTTCTCTTGAATATTTCCCTTATGCAGCTCAGAACCTCTCTGTAGATAAGTAACAATTTCCATATTTTCTCAGCTTACAGAAGAATTATCCTAATAAAAAAAACAGCTATCAAAAAWTCTTAACTAAAGAATTGTATTTAACATTTCAGTCAAGAAAAGGAGTATTTAAAAAAGACTCTCCTTCAGTAAGGTACAGGAAAAAGTTGTCTAGAGTTCTCAGAAACCACTGTACTAAGTACTACTTAGTACTAAGTACTACTTTAGTAGAATTAAATGCAAGAATTGTTTCTCTAGTCTAAGAACAAGACCATTTTGGTTTAGACTTTAAGAACATTTTAAATCCATGACTCCCAGTAATATAACGGATTTTTTTTTTACATGTTTCTTCAATAAGAATAACAGAACATGCCTTCTCTGCTTTTCCAGATGGCTTATTTTATATTTCATATAGATAAGGGGAATTTTCCCCTTTTACAAACTATCCTTAATAAGTGGGCAAAATTCAAAATGTAGAGCATTTAAAAGTTTTCTGTTAATGTTTTCTGGGTAAAATAACTTTGTGCAAATAACATAAAAGACTCAGGTGGTAACATGCCATTTATTGCATGGATCTCTAGTTCATTAAACAACCTTAAGTGGCAAAAGGCCGTCATTCATGACCAGAATATATGTCTAAGTTACTGCCCTTTACACAAAATCTTCACCTTCTGAATAGATGACATTTCCAGGATGAGTAATCATGCAGGATTTATAAATATCCAACAGTTCACTCAAAGCTTCAAATTGCCTGCTGGATGAGCAGAAATCTCAGTCCTATCCATCATGCGTGTGCTGTAAGGCAAATACGTGTAAGAAGCACATGAAGACCAATATATAGCACATATGCATAAATTTCTGTCCAAGGAGGGGAAAAAACAACCAAAAAACAACAGCTGTGGTTCAATCCCTTCAGGAACATTTAGAACAAATACCCGTACTTGAAGGGGTATTACCAAATCTGAACTTTGATGTGTTGTTATAATTTGGTTTCCTTTGGCTTTGAATAGTAAAAATGTTCTTACATTTCACAAGATCTTCCTAAAACAAATTACTTGTATGGATTTCAAACAGTCTGTTTTCTGTAAAGAAAATAAATCTGCAGCAGATCCATTAGTGTAGAAGTAAACAGCTCTGCTCCTTGTCCTCAAATAAATTAAAAAAAAAAAAAAAAAAAAAAAAAAAAAAAAAAAAAAAAAAAAAAAAAAAAAAAAAAAAAAAAAAAAAAAAAAGCAGCTTTGTACTAAAAGCCCCAACAAGTCTTTTCTGGCATTTACAGCCAAAAAATACTTGTTTCGCTACCAGCAAACATAATCTTTGACTGTCTCCACTTCTATGTGTGTTCTTTAAGAACTTCCCCTGGGCTATAATGTGGTATACTGAAGGCACTACTTTTCCTCACTGTGCTCTTCACACATTTGTTGTTTACATAATCATAAAAATTCGGTATAATCATGCTTTTTGTCTTCATGTATATGAAACCAGGTACACTATGGGATAAAGACAGCATCTTATCAGGCATAATGCAGCTTATGAGAGCCTTACCCAAACACACAAAACTACACGKACATCAGCAAAACAGTCCAAATCATTTCGGGTGTAAGCATATTAAACAACCAACGATTTAAACAAAGATTATTATGATACTAAACCACTGAGTTGGATAGGGGGATACAAAGTAGGATAATAAGGACCATTTTATATGTTAATGTTTTTAAAATGTTCCTCATTACCTAAACACAGCAAACAGTACAAGCATAAACTCTAAATGAAGTTTGGTTTTTGGTTTGTTTTTTTTTTTTTTTTTTTAATATCCACAATAACACAAAAAGACATACAGGAGAGAAAGAAGAAATATTCAGATAATATCAACAGTAGCATTGAACCCTATGCAGTTAGGTACAAGAAAAAAAATAATCACTAACATGTAGTATAAAATTTTCCGTATCAATCCAGCCTTTTACTGTCTACTTTAGAGGGATGATTAAAGGTCTGTTACCACAACAGGCCTGCATGCAGCTGAGGGACCATCCCTGTTTCTACAAGTGGCCCATGAACACTGTTGTTCTTATCGTTTCCCATTGAAACTAATGATAAGTTCTCTGTTGGTTTTCATAACGCAGAACTGAGCAGTCATAGCTGTCTGACAATGACCATAAACTAACCTAACTCCCAATTGCTAATGAGCAATTAAAGATAAGGATTCAAAACCTTTTTAAAAGCTGTATTAACTTAAACAGTAAAGAGAATTTAACAAATATTGAAGTACAACAAAATAACTGAGTTCTTTTAAATTATAGAAACACCTTGTGCTTTCTAATATCTGTCTGTCCTCTACATTCCCCAGGTCAGGTTCCAGGGAAAAGTCCTAAAAGACTAATTTCATAAGCCTATTTTAAGATCTTTATTAATCCAGCAATATTTTTGGTACTGAGAAAAGTTAAAGAATTATTGAGTGCTTCTTGATCAATAGCTATTTAAAAAAAAAAAAAAAAGGCATTAACAAAAGCTGTGACTATAGAGGGAAAATAGGGTAAAATTCCTAGTATAAACATACCCTGCAAAAAGGATGAAAAGTAAAATTATTGGTTTTATCCATTGCAGCATACATACAAAGTCAAGTTAGGTTTAATTTCCATTATACTACTGCTGACACAATTAACTATTGCTAGGGTAAAAAAAAAAAATGTACAGTGAATGAAATTACGTATAAAAGTCATATGATAGAGAACTTTTGTAATAGTTGAGAGAACAGAATTAGTAAAAACAGGAAAAAAATTTAAGGTAACACACTGTAAAAATTAATGCAATGCCTAATAGTTAGTGTCTTTTGTAGTAGTTACTGGCTGCATCTTCACTAGCAAAATTCAAGGGTGCCTGCAAACACTCCTAGGCACATTTAATTTACAGGAGTAGAGACAGCCTTTATGTTTCAGGTTGAAAAACCCAGCAGCATATAAATTGACATTTATTTTTCCTGAGCTGAATAGCTGCACGGGGAATTTATTCAAGTTACTAGCTRCATTGGAACGAGTACGGTGACCTGCACCGGCTCTCTTCTCAGGAGCGAGAACGGATGTTTATAGCAGCGAAAAATCGCTGTATGAAAGGTGGCATTTACTTCAACTACCTAAAGCCTCGCGCTACTCAGCGCCTTTGCATTGACTCGAGCTACTGAGCAAAACGGAATTGTTTTAACTGGGGAGAAAGAAAAAAAGGAAATTAAAAAGGCGATAGCGGTAACTAACACGTCTGCTCCCCCAGCCGCAAATATTATTTTTAAAAAAGAAATCCACCAGCACCCAGTTCCGCTGTACCCTGCGGGCGGGCAGGGCGGTGCTGCCTGCCGGGGGAGCACGGCGGGGCGGCCATTACGGCGGGGCGGGCGGCCGGCGCGCAGCCCCTCTCCCCGCCCCAGCTGCGGGGGTGGTGTGCGGCGGTGAGGCGCGACGGCGCCCATTGGCCCCTCGCAGCGCTGCGGGCGGGAACTTCCGCCGGAGGAACGCTCGATAAGGATTTCAGCCCGGGTGTGCCACTACCAGCAGCAGCGATGGCCGAGTGGTTAAGGCGTTGGACTTGAAATCCAATGGGGTCTCCCCGCGCAGGTTCGAACCCTGCTCGCTGCGGCCCGGTGGGGGTTAGTTTTTTCCTGTCCCCTTATAATATGCAGGTTTCATGCCTCACGTCTTCTCTCGCTGTTAAGCGTGCCTCTGCAGCAACAAGAGGGATTATCTAGTATTTATCCTATTGCAACTCGTTAGGCCATGCCTACACACTGCTCCCCTGCTTCTGTCAAGAAATAGAAGTAGTACCAAAGCAGCAAAAGGTCTCAGGGCAAGTCTCCAGCATTGCGTTTAAAACACTTGTGATAAACAGCACTTGGAGGAGGTGGGAGAAGGGCACACTGGGATCAGTGTTCTTTCCACAGCTCACCTTCTAGGTCCTCTGTAGACAGGACAGGCACTGTCCAAGTGCAAAGCTCAGGATTAATCTAATGCATCACACACAGACAGTGTCCTGATTTGCCCAAAGGGCTATTGTCCTGCCTGCATGTCCTACAGCTGGTACAAAATAAATAAAATCTTGTCAGCAGCAGGCTACTCTACACTGAATGCATTTTTTCCGTCAAACCTTCCCTTTCATGAAGGAAGCTGGTCTGATTACTCCTAGACCTCCAGTGATGGGGTCCTAGATCATCTTTTCCTGTCCTTTATGGCCTTCTGCACAGGCACGAAGCACACACACGCAGAGTCTGGCAACGAGGGGGAAAAAAAAAACCTGCAGAAGTTATTATGCAACTAATAACCAGGAAAAACGTAAGAACAAGGCACTTCCCCCTACATACGCACACACACACACATACATCCCCTGTTTCTGACTGGCTTAAACTGACCTTTCACCACTCCGATGTGTCAATCTCCTCCTATGTGTGACCCCAGCATTAGTGAAGAGCTGAAAAATTTGCAGAGTTGGGCAAGAGGAGGCTGGAAATAAGAAAAAGGCCGATTCCACAGAGGCCAAAATAGGCTAGAGTAGGAACAACCACTTTTCACTCTTATCTCTCCTAAAGACAAGACAAAACCCCAACACAAACACACATGCAAACCCATTCTTTCTAGCATCATGTTTTTGTTAATTTAATCAGAAAATGGAGGTGGGGGAAGAAGAGGAAACATTGAAATATCCCTGCTCAGAACAAAATAAAAGAAAGAGGGGACAAGCAAACAATTGTTTAAGCTGGCAGCAAAATGAACATTTCAAAGTGCTCCCTAACAAGGCTTCCAGGGATTTCAGGTTTGGGTGTTTGTTTCTGTTACGGCACRTGCAAGTGTTAGAGGTTACACTTTAGAGGGAATCTTAAACTGGTAAATAACTGACAATGGCACTGTGTAATACATGACCATAACAGTAGACATTTCCCTTAAGTTCTCACATGTGAAGGTACGTGCCAAGGGATACTGGAATCAGACATCTTATCTCAGACGTTGCAGAAGAGAGAGTTTTTAAATTCAAGAGTACCAACTTAAGCATCCTTTGCTAAGGTGCAGTACATGTGCTACTTTCACCTTAGCATATTTGTATTCTAACAGCAGCTTAGAATTGTGTGCTTAGAGCAGTACAACATGTTAGTCACTCTGCAAAACATCAAAATTTTTAGCAAGTGCGCACATTTCRGATAACAAATTAAAAATATATAACTTCTTTTCCACATATAAGGCTTGATTTTGTTTAATCAGTCAGGAATTTAAACTCTTTTTTGTTCTTTTATAACTTGAAGATCCCACCCACCCCTGTAATCTGGAACAGATGAGAAAAACTATTTTGTGTAAGGCAGTTTTGGGTAGCATTCCAAATTAATAAAAAGACAGTATTGAAAGAGTCAAAATACTAAATGCAGTGGGCAAGCTTTGCACTAAGTCCTTCTTTTCCACTGCATCACTGAAGAAGTTGCCAGGTTTTTTTACTGACCACTTTAAGTGTCTTATTTCCAAAAGACATGTTTCATTGCTTTAATAGATCTGAAGACAAAGCACCAACCCAATAAATATTTATTAGAAAGTTTGCAACTTCAAGATGTCCTTTTCACTGGGACCTTGCTGGGGATGGAAATGTCAAATGACCGACACCAAAAGACATGGTTATTTTAAATTTTATATTGAAAAATAGGAGGCCAGTCTATCAGAAAAGCAACAAAAAAATCTCCTCTGTCTAAGGAAGTATTTGCATTCGGTGAACCTTTTCTCCTTGAAACTGATTCTCCCTAAAATTTGCAGTTGAAAAATAAAAGAGCAGCAGCAAACACCCAAGTTATTTTCCACCCTCACCCTTCAGCAAGATTTATGAAAATGTTCCCATTAAGGCACTAAAGGGGAAGAACCATATGGTTTTAATTGCAGTTATTTTTTTTGTATTTTTTTTTTGTAATTACAGAAGAAAGTAAGTAAGGACTGCCAGGCAGCCTACTAAAGCTATATACACATCAGCAGCACTAGTGTTCTGGATTCAGTGCTCTCCTCTTGACTCCTATCACTTTTCATCTCCATTTTGTAGCAAAGAGTTGAAGTGCTACTGTTCTGATCTGCTGCCCTTTCTAAACGTCAGCTATAAGAGTGAGAAAGAGCAAGGCAGTAATGAAGCTGGTACTGGAGCCCAGACCCCAAAAGCTACATATGAGCTCAACATGGTACTGCTCCATATCTCTGCCACTTGGTGCAATTTACCTCCCCAAACCTGGCTCAGGCCCACTGCACAGTACCTTCAGGGATCAAGGTGCCTCCAGCCAGCTAAGCAAACAGATGCTTAAGATGTCCAGGCTCCTTTTTATCATCGGCTATCCACGCTGAAGCAAGCAGCCTAGTTCTTTGGCAGTGGCAGGCCAAGGATGGACATGGGAATCCTGGGGAAGACTCAGATCCTTTGAGGGTGAGGACCGCAAGTAGCAGAAGGCACCAAAGGCACCCAGGCCCAACCAGCTGGAACAATCTCTTACTCCTCTAGACCTTTCTGCTCATTCTCCTGCCCGCCCCGTCCCATCAATATCATTCACACAAAAGTTGTTTATGAGAAAGAGGAGGAGCTGACAGTCCTCTACCCAGCATAAGTTTGGGGGCTCCATGGAAATTAACTGCTAGTAAAGGACCCGCTCCGACAATCCTGACAAAGTAAATGTAGTGTCTGTAAGGACTGATGCCTGAGAGTCAAACTGAGTCTCCTTAGAAAAGCTGTCTGCCTTTGGTGCCAAGAGTCCTTCCATATTTTCAGAGAAGTAGTTTTGGCAAAGCAGCAGGCAAATCATTTTGTCCAAAGCACCAAGAACCACATAGCACATCAAGACTGGAAACCTTCCAAACATCAGCAGCAAATTTCATTTTCTAGAAGTAACCCCTCTCCTTACTGCCTCACCAGAAGAAAGGAGCAAGAGCAAACCACTGTGAAGATGGAAGAGAGAGGAAGGAAAATTCATTTTCTCCAGCATCCATCACCTATGAGAGGTTATGATATCCATCAGAGACCTAAAACGTGTAAAAGTTCCCAGTCTATATTGTGCACCACTGTAATGACTCAGACACAAGCCTTTCAAAGCTGGGACAAACAGAGCACATGAAGAGTCTCATCTTCATTAACATGGGAAGGAGAAGAGACTAATATAGTGAAGGTGAAAGAACAAACATACACAGCGCCTACCCTCAGGGGGGAGGCTTGGCAACTCTTATAACAGCAGGATGAGCATGTACACTGGGCTGCAATAAAAATACCCAGCATAAACTAACTGATAAATATCACCCCATCTGACAGTGACAGAGGCTGACAACTTACTGAGTTGCTTTATCTTTTGCTATGTAATTTCATCAGCTTTACAACAGCTTCACTGCTTACCTTCCCAGCACTCTTGTCACCCATTTCAGGATATGAAAGTGTAAGATAGCAATGTTCATGCTCAGGAAATTAAAGCTACCCAGTATCTGTTTTAATCATCAGGATACTTGCTTCTATTAAGGAACATATAAACCGCCTTTTTCTTCTCCCCACCCTCATTCAAAGAGGGAAAAAAGCATTCAGGAAACAACCGTACCTATCATTCAGCATTACTCAGCCTGAGATTTTAAGTCATATACTATCTGTATTCATCATCAAAACTTTAACTCTTACGTAGCCACTTGGGAAATGTTGGCAAAACAACTTGGCAAATACTGGCAAAACAAGAAGTTTGTGAAGAACTAGAACATTCTCAATCTTATATATTCAGCATTTGCACAAGAACAGGCATGACAGCAGTAATTAAAGATATATTAATTTTATATAATTCAAGAACCCCCCAGAGCTGTTCAGTTTCATTGTAAACAGCTAAGTTGTTGCTTAATTTCTGATATTACAAAACTGGTTGATACAGAGACCTAGAAACACAGTATTAAACAACAAGCCCTATTCTCTGTATTTTATTATCATCATCATCCACCTGCACCCCCATCTGCTATCTTGTAACTTCCAGCTGAAATCTCATCAGCCCTCACAAGTCCAGTAATGGCCAAGTTTAATCAATACTTTTGACTAGACTCCAGAGGATCTAGGCTTAAACAGGTCTGTTTATTTTCATACCAAGCTAAGCTAAGTCATTTAGAGCTATAGCTAACAAAGCACTCAAGCACAATAGCACTCAATCGCTGTGTAGTGGAAGCATGCACCAAGTCAGACCCCTCAGGTATCCAGATGGTTCAGGACCCTTTGTTACCTACCTAAACAACTCACAGGAAGTGCTAAAGAAGAAAATGGGACCTTACTATCCCTTGCAGGTAGCTACTCTCTCCCCCAACTTGAGATTCACAGACCCTGATTCTAATATATAGCATCTGGCTTTGTTGCTGTTGTTTCCTACCCCCACAACTGTCCTTTTGCAGCTGTTTCCACTTTGCAAAGAAAGTTAAGTTCTCTGTTGGCCACTGAAAAACCATGTATACCTGACTCTATTGCCTCTTAATCACATCTTCACAGAGCTTGAGATCCACCTTACAACCCCTGCTCCAATTAATATTTAAGCATGCTAATGATGTTATGTGCTTACCAGTGCAGAGGCCAAGGCACCGTGTTATTGTGGATGATGTCATATGGGACATTTGCTGGGTCTTTTCATGCTACTAGGAAAAAAAACTTCTAAAAATACTATATATTTTTTAAAAAAGACAAGCAGTTTATGCTTGGGGGGTGGGCCCTGAATGATCTAACACTGAGTAATTTGTTAGGTGCTTATTTCTTTCCTTTCTAACATGAGGGAGAACTGGGCTGCCCAGTTATTCCAGTTAACTATTCTTACTGGCCAACAGGTCAGGATCCACCAATGCTGTCCCAAAAGCAAAACAGGCTGCACAGCTTCTTCTTGCTTTCCAGTACCTCTGCGTTTGCTCTGCTAGGGATAGGTTAATTCAACTCTATTTGAGAAATACAGAAAATTGGACCATTTCAAGTTAAATATATACATAAATAGAAAAAAAGTCTGTATCAGTGTACTAGAGCACCAGTTAATAATCTGCCCACTTCACTAGGGCAAATACAAATCAGAATACTGATCTCTAGTAGGTATGTTSCAAAATGCAAGTTTTGCCATCAGCTTTTGCTGAGCTAAGAGTCTTCCAAATATCTACAATTATTCATCCAGAACAAATATCTAAAGGTACTTTGCCAAAACAAACCATGTAATAATTGGGTAATAATGACATGAAAAATGAGTTTGCTGTTCAAAGGTCTATTGTATACTCGCTTCTGAAGGGAAACCAGCTGGTTAGGTGCTAAATCGTCCATCCAACTATCCCCTTTTACCTTTACAAGCAAGTGAAATGGGCAGAGGAGAATCTGAGCTGCCATCTGATTCAAAGTACTCCAGCTGGTTGCATTTCCATCTTTTTGTTAAAGAGAGAAAAATTGTACCCTATTACTTTGTAGCCTTCGCATGAACTAGAGTTTCTTCTGTTACTACTGTTTGACATTCTTTACAGTCCCTCCCTATAAAATGGATTGAAAGTCTTTCTTGAGCAAATACCTTTATATAAAGGAAAGCAGTATATGCACTAGAAGAAGAATTTGTAATTACATTTAGCAGATATTACAGAGAATTATTAATCTCATCTCTATAATGTTTTCAGCTGCAAAATATGCAAGGGAAAAGCATGTAGAATAAAAAAAAAGATTTTGGATAAGCACGATGAGGTGCTGTAAAAACAGCTATCGCTACTGATGCCATCAAATCTAGGATCAATGTAGCTGTATCAGTACTTTGAGCTTTTATAAACTGGTACAAACACAACCAGCATTAACACTGGTATCAGCCCCTGTAAAGAAAACTGGCACCCAATAAATATACTAATGAGGTTAATAAGATATACATATTATCAGGGTTCCATTGGCAGGCACTTGGGTTACATTTATAGCAAATAGGCACCAAACAGGAGAAGCACAGTAGGTCAGTCAGCACATCATACCCCTGCACGGTAGAACCAAACACGTCACTCCAGGGAGAGACAGACATTGTAATATTATTTCCGTGTTGGGAGAAGACTGGAAGACTGTAGTTTTCAGATTAGACTTTCCATGGAGATGCCCAAGATTCATAACTGGACTCCCTTGAGCTTTTACCCACTGAGGGGACAAATAACAAGAAATTCAAAAGGGATCTCTGTGGTGGGTAAAGGATTTCAATTAAAAAAATGAAAACAACTCCTTTTCTGTATGCATGCAGTTTTATTTGTTGGTGATGGAATTACTTGCCTGCACAAAAATACAATGTCAATACCTGCCACATTAGCCAGGTTTACAAAGAAGAAAGCAAATACAAAATAAACAAACACAATGTAGAATTTGAAAAGTTGCCCAAAGTATCAAAAACCTTTCATGTGAGATTTTGTACACATTAATGCTGACTGGCCTGATTCTTCATTCCTCACCATACAAAACCCTGTTAAGACCCGTCTACCAGGCCAGAGCAGGGAGGTAAATTACTATTAAGCCAGAGGACAATGCTGGCACACGTACAAGGAGTATCAGTTGTCCACCAATAAATCTTAAGAAGAAGAAAGTTGCTAACTGGAAAAGTGAAGTTCTGGAACTGCCTTCCAAAATAAATAGCTGGTGCAAAAAGTGTGCTTGTTAAGATAGAAAGCAAGTGATTTTTAAGACTGCTTGATCTATCACAGTGACCTTCTTGGATAATAAGGTTCTTATTTCATCCATATCGTAAGATCACAATTCTCCAGCAAGTTAAGTTTGTAATAGTGTTGTGCATGAGTGCATTATAAATCACTACAGTGAGTACAATGCAATGGAGAAGTGAACCAGAGTACATAGTTTAGAAATAAGCACAGTTTTCTTTAAAGTTCATTGTCATATAGCTTTTGGAAGGTCATCACTGAACAGGATGGTATGCTGGAGTCTAACACTGACTTTTGGTTCTACTGAGAGTACATTCTTTATAACATCACAGTACTGAGAAAAATATTATTCACTACACAATATTTAAGAATACAAGAAATATATAAGATGTTAGATAACTTCACAAAATCACTTTATGTTAATACTGAAAAGCGCTTTGCTTATTAAAGTTTGTTTATTAAACAAAAAGACCTCCATYTGTAATGCTCATAGCGTATGTGTTAACAAATCAGTATTAAGATATTTATTCAAACAACGTTCACATCACAATGAATGAATACAAAATACAAATAACTTATAACTGCTGACAAAAAAAAGTACTGAATTGTTGAACAGATGATCTCATGCTCTTGCGTATTTTGCATTTTAGATCTCATAGTTTCTGAATTTCCTCAGAAGCTCTGATGGAGCATCCCCTGACCAGCGGAAACGCAAGTGCCAGTAATTTGCCTCTGAAAATCCTGAGGAAAAAAAGAGAAAGGCAAGTAAATTACTATAAACATGTATAAAACTAAGTTGTCTGAAATAATACTTGATAATCTTCCCTAAAAAAAGTAAGTAAAAAATTGGTCACTTCCAGTGCTCTTGACGAGCAGGGACAACCTCTGTATTCTTGGCATCATTTGAACAAGAACTCAAGCAAACACCAAACTTCAAGATATGTATCAGCTGGGAAGAGTCCAAAGGAGAACAGCAAGAAGGATGGCAGTCCAGAAAAGAGGACTTACAAAGAAAAACTGAACAAATTGCATTTGCTTCATCTAAAGAAGAGATAGAGGGTGACATGATAAATCTCCAAGTATGTGAAAGGCAGCAGTGTGGAGGGAAGATACAGATGGCCCTTTCCACATACAAGGGAGTAAAGGAATTTTTCAGACCTTGTACTATGTTTTTATGATCTATGGGCTGTTAATACTAAAATGTGGTCTTCCTATATCAGGAAGCTGAAACCTATTACCAGACTTGTTAAAATCTCTTATTCAGGCTGAAATAGCTACATGGAGTTGTAGTCCATAATTCTTACAGACCAGCAGACAGGAACTGAAAATATCCCAGTTCAGAAGTGGAATCCAATATAATAAATTTTCCTGGACCAAAACAAAAGCATTATCAACATCCTAACATCAAGTATGAACACTGAAGTGCATACAGGCCCTGTCAAATAAATATATTCCAATATTAACATTTATTAATATAAATATATGCCCACTGGATAAATTAAGTAGGCATTTGATGGGTTTGATATTTTTCCATATTCAAATCTATGGAAATTAAATTAAAACTTTAAAAAATTATAAGAAAGAAAATGCCTGCAAAGAAAGCTCACCATTAGACCTTAGACTAGATATAAGGAAGAAATTTTTTACGCTGAGAGTGGTGAAACACAGGTTGCCCAGAGAGGTGGTAGATGCCCCATCCCTGGAAACATTCAAGGTCAGGTTGGATGGGGCTCTGAGCAACCTGATGTAGTTGAAGGTGTCCCTGCCCATGGCAGGGGGGTTGGACTAGGTGACCTTTAAAGGTCCCTTCCAACCCAAGCTATTCTATGATTACAAGGAACAAGATGATGTTTTCTTTACTGTGAAATTTTACTATTTTACAAAGGATACAGTGATGATTTAATTACCAGAAAATAGCAAATAGTACAATTTTATAGAGCAAAATTTTTAAATACAAAATTTTCAGTTATGCTTCACATACTTTGTAGAATTTTCTTATCTATTTTCTGCATTCCACAAATGTTTGGGATTAAATTAGGTTTTGCTACCCTCACAGTTCAACTTAATTTCCTGTTTGATCAAGCTGGGAAGAAATAATAGGACTTTGTTTAATAATAGTTCCCTGATAACATAAGCCTAAGATTATGAAACTCCTGAAGGATCAAGCAGAACAGAGAGTGGCCATTGTGGTAAGTAAACTTTGATTCAGGCGTACTAACCTAAACAACAGACAGGAAATACTAACTGGCCAGATGACAGCTTTTGAAATACACATTTATTCTGGTGCGTGCACTATTTTTAAAAAAACCTGTTCAAATACAAAAGAAGCCTTCAAGTGTCAATTTTTAGTCCTCATTAACTCATCAGACGTAAACTGTGCAAAAGTACTGAATGCTGGGTTAAAAAAAAAAAAAAAAAAAAGAATACAGTACCTGAATGTTTTATTTAACATTTTTAAAGTTATTTTTAAAAAAATCACTGAAAATAATTGCCCTTTTTTTTTTTTTAATTTTGATATAGCAGCAAAACTGAACTTTCCATTTTGGTTTTAGATGAATGTTTTTTTTCTTCTCCAGTTTTTGGTTTTACTAGCAAACAAGCAAGCAAACATGGGGTAGGGAGGAAGAAAGGTCTGAAAGCTTCAAAATTAAATAAATAATAAACAACATAAAACGCAAAACAAAATCCCAACCCAAAACCACATTAAAAAAGCTACCAGTTAAACATTCTGGAGAAGAATTTCTCATGACTAAAAGCCTCCATTTCAGGCCAATCCCTGGATACTGCAATTTTTTGTAACTGCTGGTTTCACTTACTTGGGGAGTCTGGATTCTTTGAAGACTGTGGTTTCACATCAGGAATTGCAACATCTTCTTGCTCCCTGTTCCGATCTGACAATCCGTCTTCATTGTTTTCAGTCTGTTGGGTCCAAATCTCATTAGTTAGGTTGTTGCTATTATTCAAGTCAGGAGCTTCCAGCATTTGGTCCTTCTTACTTTGGACAGCCCAGTGCATTGACTGAAGAAATGCAAAAATAACAAATAAAGAACTAATTCCTATGCCTTAAAAGATTTTTAATGAACTTCTCTTTTCTTTCTTATATTGTTGTAATAAAAGGTTAAACAAAGCACATATTAGAGAGAAGCTTGCAGGTCAATAGGATAGGGGAAAGCATGGTTACATATTGCAAACAGCATTTGAGAGGATCGTTTATGTCAGGTGGGGATGAAGAACAAAATGTACAAATACATCAAATAATTCTAAGGATCTTTTGTCCAGTTTCTTCTGTCATGACTTCTAACACTTTTTTAAGATGGCTTGAGTGACCTAGAAAATGTCCATTTTCACAGCTGTCTGACTTCAAGGTGCCCTTTGAAAACAAGACAATTTGGAAAGCTTTACTATTAAAGTCTGTGGAATGACTTCTGTTTGGAACTGAACTAAACTTGATGGGATACTTGCAGCAAACATTTAAGCTCAGGCATAATGCTTTAGTTGAAGAGGCTCTCAGACTTCTCTTATAAGCAGAATTAAGGCGGGCAGAATTGGCAAGGGTAACATTTATTCATCTGCCTTAAAATCTGACCATGTTGACTTGTAGCTATCATTCACCCTAATAAGGCACAAAACAAAAAATCAAACATTATGGAATTAGGATCTACTAGGAACACGCTATCAAATTATCTCACTAGCAAAATTAGGAGGGAAAACAACCTTCAGAACATCTGTCTGTCACAAATCACCCCAAACAACCTTCAGAACACCTGTCTCTGTCACAAATCACCCCACTAGCCTAGCAGGGCCCCTCCAAAGACTTGTGTGAAGCCCAGGGTTCCAAGGAACCTATATTCTAGATTTTTCAGTGAGCTTTTTATTTAATCAGATAGCATGAAAACCTATCTGATAAGCAATATACCAAAAGGAGAATAGATCATACAAAGGTCCTAGCTTTGAAAATAAATAAAAGGTTCCTACAAAAGCAAAGTGTGCTGAAGCATTTGAAAACAGCCCTTAAGTTACTTAAACTTCATATAATACACATAAAAGCAGCAACCTGATAAATTCACTCTAAAACTACTAGCCTAAAACACTTCTGTGAATGGGCTTCTATAGCCTTCCAATTTTTCCTGAATTTCCTTAACTTCCTTAGTGCAGGAATCACTCTGCACTATTCCCATCCCCCAAACCCACCACTGCAGCAGAAGTGTTGTAACTTAGCCCCTCGCTCACTGCAACATTTTCTCTGGACCAGCCCTACCTCCCCCTCCTCCTGAAGGCCCAAACTTAGACAACACCAACCGTTTTCACAGAATTGCTCAGAGCCTCCCACTGCTGGAACGGAATGGTAATTTTGCTTCGTCGCCAGTAATCATAACGTGCTCGACTCTCTTCATTAGTAAGAATCTCCTTAGCTTGCTGCAGCTTCTGGAAATTCTCCACTAGAACACAAACCAAAAAGATACTAAAGCCGATATTTGTTTTCAAAGAAATTAATTCAGATGTGAAAGGGGAGCTGCCAACAATGGCTTAGAGCAAACAGAGTAGAGGAGACTGAAGGAGAGCTGAGTGACAAAGGTATGTGGTTGTTCTGCTTACAGCTTTGCAAAGTTTTAGCTGGCTTTAGAATCATAGCACCTTTGGTGGACAGCTGATATCCTTTGCAAATGAGGACTAAAATGCTCATTTGTCTACCGGCTTCAAAATCTCCCAAATTTAAGTTCAGAGAAACTTACGGAGTACAGCAGGCACAAGGCGCAAGTCGCCCCCTGTAGACAACCTTAAAAAGGGAAATTAAACTAGAGTAATAATGCTTAGAAGGAACACACTTACATCCACAGCAGCAAGGAAGTCAGAGCAAAGCACAACACCAAGAAAACATGAGCGGGGAAAAAAAAATGACAAGCAAGAAGAGGAGTCTAAATATAGTTCAAATTAAGTAACTTGTGCATTTTATTAGGTATGTTTTCTACATATGCTAAATTGTTATCTTGAATACCAGACTGCATGAATGAGAGCTCTTATTTTTCCCTACAGGGTAATTTTTCATTAAATGGTTACTAAGGATGCAGCTGCATGTTACTATTTGTAAAAGGGTTATAAAGATTTAGATTTTATCTATGAGTCACCTATGTTAGAGTGATCTATTATTATTATTATTCATTTATTCCAGTTTACAAATTAGAGAGATTTCTTTTGAAAGACACTAAGCCCAAACACTAATCAAAATTGATAACTATAATTCAAACAACAGACAACAGGTTGAGGGGGCAGTTCTATTAGGTTTCCTTTTTYTAGTGTTACTAGTTTTCAACAAATAAAAGGTCTACTTTAATTATTCTTTATTGAGCTTTAAGCTGATGAAATAAAAAATATAAAGTAAACTTTCACCAGTACTGTAAAAAGGTATGTAAAGTAAATACAGCATGTTCAGGTAAATGGAGCATAAAATATTTTTTCTTGACAAAGCTGCTCCAACATTTGGCACTTGGCCTCCCTTTTTGAGTTACTTAGTTTCAATTAATGGGGGTCGGGGACGGGGTACTCGGGGGTGGTACAGACAGAACAGGACCATGCACTGGAATACTCTCTTGTTTCCCTGCTGCAATAGCCAGAATTTTCTGCAGACAAAGTTGATTCCATTGGTTTCATTGGTACTTGTGCTATCATTTAGAATAAACTAAATATTAGTGATCAGGTTATTGTTAATAGGTGGCAGATTCTCTCTCAAACACCAAATCTCAAGGGGTTCCTTGTCAGGGAATCTCAAAGTGAAAAATCCCACCTATTTCACCTTTTAACACCCACCCGCCTTGCCAACTCTCTGATTCTAGGCTAGGATGTCACATCAATAAGGAAAGCCAAGCCCTGCTGAGAGTTCTGCTCGAGGCAGTGGAGTGCGAGTCTCATTTAACATCTGCTATACTCCCAGCTCTGCTCTCTCAGGGGAGGGTGTGGATGAGGTCAAACTCACACAAGTAGGTAGGCTATGGTGTTCAGTTTATGCTTACGTTGTTCAGTTTATAGTTAAACTAATAGGAAGAATCCAAAGGAAAAGTTTTGTGCATTAATCAAAATGAGAAGCATATTTAATTATTCTACAACAAATTTTTGGTGGGGACCATAATTATGATGATAACAACTTTTATTATAAGAATATAAACTGTCCGGACAGCGGTAAGCACTGATTAGAGCTATCTTGTGGTTATGAATAGGTAAGATTGTCTCCAAATAACTCAGGTGTTGCTTAGCCATCACAGGTATGATGAACTGCACACTTTCATAAATGCAAATGTTAGCTGCTGTTCTGCAAACAGATGGCTACTCATGTGGTGCTGGCTTCTCTTTATTTCCAGTCATTAAATTACATTAAAAGAAACTAAAGTACATTTAATGTGTTCCTGATGGGCTTGTTCATGGAAGCAAATTAACTAGTTGACGCAAGTACTTGAATGACACTGAGCATGGAAGCAGGCCAACTTCATAGGTCTAGAAAGGGATACTCCATAAATAATTTCTGGATTAAAAAATGTTCTACCATAGAAATAAAAAAAATTGAAAGTCCTAGGAAAAAAAAAAAAAATCCCTAAAGTGTCTTCCTGCTCTATCACCTAGGAGTGTGCAAGTGTTAGAAAAGAATATTAAAGCTTGCTATTTAAAGACAATACACTCAATACACATGACAATTAAAATATATCGGGCGAAAAGAATATTTAATAAAGTGTTAAGGCTGAATTTAATATCTTAGTCATGTCAATATAAGAAAAAAATAGATTGTTTTTAAACAGGGAAGAATACATACCTGCTTTGGGGTTTCCAGGATGTTTGTCAGGATGACATTCAAGGGCTTTAATCTTAAATTCTGCAAGAATTTGTTCAACCTAAACAGAATGTCGAGACTTAAAGTGAGTAAATACGTACACACAGAAAAAATTTTCAAATTTGGTTTTTGAAAGGTGTTGGGAGGAACAACGAAGAATGCTGAAAGATTTTTTCCTATTCATTTTTTACAAGCGTTAGTACAAGCAAAGTAGGTAACAACAACCATCTGTCAGTGACACTGCTTATTTAATTTCATTTTCCATGCACTCATCTTTATTCTCGTTTTTGTGAAGCTCAGTCATGCAATATGGCAAGTTGGCTTTAAGAAAAATATGTAAAGATCATGTGTGCAAAACCCTTTCCTCACATTTGACCACGTAGGCAAAATGCATCACTTCAGTTGCTCTTCGCTTTGTTTAATCAACTCTAACTTTTAATGAAGTCTCATTGCAGGAAGCAAAGACCTTCTGTATTGCTGAAGATCAATTTGTGGGATCAGGTGGCTTTCTCCGTATCCTCTTCATAGGAAATTTAGCCAGTACCACATGACTTCCATCTTGGATAACCCAAAGCTAGGTAACTAGCAGCTCACATTCTTCCTGTCAAGTTAATTTTCTGTACAAAAAGGTTGGCTTGGAATAGAATAAATTTATAATCAATATTAGAATATTGGCATGTATTAGTTTATTAGTAATTACAAGTTCCCACACAGTTTATAGTACCATAAAGTATTACAATCACTGGAAAACAAAGACATACTAACAGTTAACAAAATATAGGAAACCAGAGTGGGCATCAGCTTAGATTTTCAAATTTTCAGATTTTTCAAAGTATCTTGCTTCTTATTACAACTCAGAAGCCAAAACTGCTTTATATTATTCCAGTACAGCTTAAGCTTTCACAATTTGCCCCAAGAGAATTAGCTACTATTCTTCCCCATGCTAGAAAGGCGGTTTATATACATTCCTCGTCCTTCAAACCCTGATATCCATATACAATTTAAATGATTTATTTCAAAATTAAGGTTCATAACATTTTTTCTTTAGAATAAAATTACAGTTCACTCAACTAGCTGGCCAAATTTTGTTGTCATATGCTGGGAAAAATGTGGTCTAGAGCGGTATTTTAAGAATTATACGCTTTCCGCTCTGYGCAGTAACTTCTTCCAGAGGGACAGATATAAGGTGGTATATTTCCAGTCAGTAAGACACTTAAGAATATATACAGTGTACAGAGAACTTCTTGAAACTGGTTACTATATAGCTAGCTACCGTGTCTAAAACTTAGTTATATAAAGGGGAACTTTAAAGTTAAAATATGCGCAGTAGCAGAGGGGTAGCGTGGAAGTCTTCAGTTTAAAAAAAAAAAATCAGTAGAAGAAAAAGTTTATAGGAAGTTTACACAAAATAATGAAATTTATATAAAATATTCAATGAGATGTTTTACCAAGGAAGGTATCCAATACCCACTATATATGAATAACACTGTTCTTGGAAGAAGGATGTAGATTAAATCTCCCCTCTTCCTCTCAAGTCTGAAAATGAAGTAGGTGTCCATGAGCTCAATTCTACAAGAAGCCAAGAATGAACATGGGTCTTTACTTGAATACAGGGAAATCTGTAGAAATTGAGATTATTTGTGCTTAAATTTAACCAGGTCAGATCAAGACCAGAATATTCAGCAGCTTAGATGAAAGTACTGCAGCTGGGAACGTGCTGTATATGCCTAAAGAAGCCTGTGCTGTTACAAATACTTGACTGCATATACAAAGTAATGTGATTGCAAAACACCTGTAATGCTTCAAATTTCTGTTAAATGTTGGAAGTAGTGTGCACCATCCTGAGGGAATGCAATCACGGCACTCAGTCAACTTGTGATCTCAGTTCCTACTCCCATGTCAAAAATAATCTACTAACATCTGCTGCTTCTCTCAACAAATAATACTTGACAGATTACTTTTCAGGACCCATGCACATTTATTCCGTCTTTTTAATTGCATTTTTAAGCAATTTGAAAAATCATTATCATATGTATTTGAACTATTCATTAATTGCTAAGCCCTTAATGAATTAGTGTGCGGTAGAAAATGAGAAATAACATCTGCGAAACAAGCCTGCATAGAAACTTTAACACCGCCCTCTGCTGGGATGACTTTCTAGGAGTTATCTCAGGAAAAGCTTTAAATTGCCTTCTGTAACAGATCGAAGATGCTTACTAGTATGCTTTCAGTGACAGAAGAGACAGAGGTATTATCCACGTGTTTGACCACTAGGACAGATGAGAGCATCTGATTGAATTTACTGAGCAGAATACAGCTTTTATCCACACTGAATTGGATATCCATCCTTCATTACAGCAGAGTAATCAAAACTCCTTTTCCAAAATCAAAACACAATTCCAGTTAATATAACAACTAATGAAAAAATACTAACATACCACTAACTCAGACTATCCAAAAAATGTTATATGGACATCTTTAGGAAGAACACCACTTGTTTTATCTGCAAATCATTCAGCAATTGCTTAGCTAAATCTCATTACAAAATATGTATCTGCTACCAAAACAAATTAGTAAAACTAGTATTTGAATGTCATTAAAATTAGCATTTAAAACTCATTAATATGATGAATGAAAAAGAGATATTATTTTTGTTTTTCCTCCCAACCAATGAATACCATTTTTAAAAAATATGTATAAAACCTGAGAAACTCAATAGCATTATCAGTGACCTACAGCTATGAACATTCATTGTATTAGCTGCATTTAAATAGCTTTTTTCATCTTTTAAAACGGAAAATATATTCCAAAATATTATTTGGATGTTGTCAAATTTATGCAGTTGGCTCATGATTCATAACCATATCACACATTGAACTAAACTAATGAATAAACCATTATTTCAGCTGTATCTGTAATACAATCCTGTTTTATAAGACACTTTTAATATAAGCCTTATTCTAGGATCTTAACATCGGTATACAGATCAGAAAATTGAGCTTTACGAAGGGAGATACTAAAAGATAGAAGTGGCAAGAAAGAAGGTTCACAACCCATTTCAGATAGTCCTGCCTGTAGAGATAAACAACTTCAAATCCCTCCTGTAGATAGACAAGCACATTCAAAGTGTTATTGCTCCCTGGAGGGGAGGTGGGGAAGGCTCTTACCGTAGATAGTTCATCACATCCTAGCAAGTTGTAGTAATCTTCCAAGTCATCCAGTCTGCAGTTCAGAATTGCATCCATCTGGACTAGTCCAGCAGGCTTTTTCAAGCCGAGGCACAGAGGGTGTGAAATATAGTATCAATACAAAGCTCACACAAGGGTTTAAAAGTAGCCCAGGGAAACAGGCAATTTCCACTCAGGTCTACAGCTCTCTCCAGCGCTTTTTAATACTGGCAGCTGACACACATGAATTTTCTTGAATTCTCTGCCCGCCATTGGTCCCTGCAGGATGCCAATCCGGTTGCACAAACCTGCTAACGGCAATGCTCCCTGGGATTTGTAGTTGCCAAAGTCACTTCAACATTAAACTGTGGGTCTCGTCCAGACTGAAAAGAGTTCTGGATACTAACTAAAATCTAGTTGTATTTGAGATTTAGATCACGCCATCACATGTATAGCCACTTAAAATCAGGCACATACTTAAAGGCTTTCCTGCACCTGAGCCTACATATACTAAAATATATTTTCTGCTTAATTTTTAATTGCAGCTTTTGCTACAGTCTTTGACAAGGGGATTATATGGGTAATTATAGAAAAGAGTAAGGATTTCTTCCAAAATAACAATTACAGGACTGCAAACTTTTGATAATGAAGTACCGACCTTGCCAAAGCCTCTCAGAGTTCTGTCAGTCACTTCAACAGAAAGGGGTGAATCTTTACTCTGTGAAGGCTACCTAGGGTACATACCTACTACTCCTCAAAAACAAACAGCTCTTGTACATCAGTTGCATGTCTGACAAAATTTAAGGCTATGAAAAGACAACATGAAATACTTACTGTCTACTATCAAATTAAATAGAGACTTTCTCATGCTAAATTACTTTCTAACTGTGTCTTAAAGGTCTGTATTGTGTGCAAAACACGTTCCTTGTAAAACTCATTTTACATTGAAGTGAAACACCTTTAATTTTGAACTGTGATTAATGATCAAGGCCTCAGTCCAACAAAGACTACAGACATGTTTAACTGCAGCGTCTCCTATGATCTATTGATTTAAAAAGATTACTTTCTCRGTGTAATACTAACCACTTGCTGAAGTCTTTCCTCTGGAGCCTAAGGAGCTCTATTTTTACTTTTCCCATCCCCACAAGAGCTTTGTAATCCAAGATGTTTCATGTCATTAAATATTGCTGATTCTTTAAACTAACGCTTACAAATAGATGCCTTGAGTAGTTATACAATTTTAGATACAGTGACCTAGTAGGAGAGTCTGTGCAGAACAGATACACAGGGTGTGACCAAGGCTAGAACAGGTGTGTGTTAATCAGTGAAGGACCTGGTGGCCATTCAGAACTGTTTATAAAACACTGAATATATAATTCCTGCATTTACAAGTGCTTTATTTTATTATCTATATTATTAATCTTCTGAAATCATCTACATATAATATTAGTCTTCCACTGCTTTCTCTTCAAGGCTGTATTGTCTGAAATTTCCTATTTTCACTGTATGTTCAGATAGCCTATTAAGATTATAAAATATATAAAGTACATGAAAAGAAGAAGGAATAATATTAAACAGCAAAGCACAAGCCTCAGTGAAACCATTTAAATCTGTTAGAAAACACTACTACCATATTTCTCTGAGTAAATRAAACGATACACTTTTTCAACAAAGTGGAAGAATTAGCAATTACAGATCTCTCCCTCTCCCCCATTCATAACTTAATAATAAACCAGAAAAGTATAGGAAAGAAAAGAAAGCCTTTTAGCAAGAGATCATGTAAATATTTAAATAGATTGTACATTGGGGGAGGATAAAAAACAAACAGCTGTCCCTCTTCCCAACAGCACTCCTGACGTCCCGTTCTTGTCCAAGTATTTCTTGCATATTTGCGTAAGGTGAAAGGGAAGGCTCTTTAACCCCTTTCCCTCCAGCTTTCAGTGGCTATTTTTGTGCTGCAATGTGAACTGCAGGTCCAAGAGCTGGATTCAGATGACAAAACCCTGAGACTTGCAAGCTGCTTGTTCACAGGGAATTTGCTTGCTGAAGCCTTGGTCCCATCTATACTCTAGTCTGTTCAGACCAAATAAACAAGGGCTTTGATCCAAACTGCAGCAGCCACCATACTTGTGCCCCCCCCCGCCCCGAGATTTCCAGTGCTTGGGGCACAAAGGGTCCCATAGCACAATCTGAAGGTTTGCATGTGGAGGACACAAAATACTGATATACTGAATAACAACTCAGTCTTTTACTGCTCCTACTGACTTCAGTGGGACAACTCAGCAAAGCATCATCAAAAAAAGGAAAGCAAGAGAACCTGTATATAACACACAGAAAAACATGTAAAGATTGCCTTCAGGACATAAACTTTATTTGAAGGAGAATCACAGCGCAAGAGATGGCACAGCTTATGTGTCTACACGTGCTTTGGTCAGCGTTGCTCTGAACGTACAAACAGTACTGAAAGTGAGGAAATCTCGTATTTGTTCTCTGTACCCAACCACGAACAAAACGTTTCTATTCATTCCTAACACATTATCAACAATTTTGCTTGTTTAGAGCCAAGAGTGAAACTAAATTCTGGTTCAGTAAAACAGGGGGTTTACCATCAACTTGTAAAAGTCATAAAAGGCCCTTTAAATAAAACAGCAAGATCTGGAAATCTCTATTTGAATTTATTCCCATAAAATACATCAAATCTTCCAGTACCAGTTCTTCTCAACTGACTTTAGTTGTTTTGCTTCCTGAGGGCAGAGTACACATTTTCAAGAAGTTCAAGGCACAAAATAGCTCAAATGAGTTTTGCATTTCATGCTCCATCCTTGTCCCCACACATGCTCAGAGCYGCAGAAATAGAAGAGGACCTAAGCACTACCAAACTGACTTCCTGATTTAAGGGTAACCACTGCAACAACATCATTAACATGCATAAATGCTTGCAATATTAGAGTCAGCTTCAGGATCCTTGAATCATTTCCTCACCAGTACCTTTGCAGAAAGCTTTAGATCATACACCTATATCACTTACACATTTTCTTCCTTAGAACACAGTCTTTGCATAAGTAAGCACCAAAACAATATTAAAGTCACACCTCTCCTGTATATGCTGACAAAAGCATCCTGCACGTGCTTTTTAAGAAATCTGAATCCTGCCTCAGCTTCAATAAGGAAAAAGAATGCTTGCATACAAATTGGCACAGAATAATAAAAATGTTCTGATTCACATTTGGTTACTTCATAGCTTGTTTTTGAGAAAAAAGTCGTGTGAGAAATGGCATGTACATCTTTTTGGGGGTTGTTAATACCTGAAAGAACCAGGAAAGAAAAATTCTCCTCCCTACAAATACATACACCACCTATACAGTCAGTTATTTATAAAATAATCCCTTTTGAAGCCAAAAACCACGTATCAACAATTTTAACCCGAAGTTTTTTAAAAGCTGTTGTTACCAAGGCCTGCAGGGGAGAAATTCTACCTCTCTAATCTTGGTCTTGCCACTAAACTTAGGGATTCAGTTGTATTAAATTCACTAAAACTATTCTGCAAATAGTTTGTGATGTTAAGCTGTAACATTAAACAAAACAATATTTAAATTTATATCCATGAAGTTTAGATCAAAATTCTGTGTTGGCAGAAGTCCCAGGAAGGTGGCCGAGTTCTATCCAGACAAGACTTCCAGGTAGAAAGAGACACTACGTCTAAGAAAGCCCAGGCGTGGTATCTCCGTATTTACTATACGGTGATGGTCCACAATTCAGCATTGAGGTCGGCCACTAAGGATTGTCTCTACATAACAGAAGAGATCACTGGAAAAGCACAGGTCACCACAGCTACTAGCTGTGCACATCCCACCAGGGAATGCTGATGTGAAAAAGAATGAATTTGTGAATGTCATCAGAGCAAATCCCAACTCTTGCGATTCACCATCAGGTCTCGTACGCTACGCAGGCTCCATTCTTAAAACAGCCGTTGTTCAGACAGGTGCTGAACCCCCCCGCAAGAGAACTTGCTGTAGCTCAGGAGTTCAAGTACCACGGCAATACATTTAAGCATCCCTACCAAAAGCTCAACCTGCAGGTGCAAAACCTCTCCCAGGCAGTCAGCAGGCACGCCAACGTCCCCGGCAGAAGCTGTGATCCTGTAAATATTTCTCTTCTTACCCTCAGCTCAGTTCTGTGTTTACAGAGAACGAAGAGCCGCCACGAACCTCCCGGTTACGCTACCTGACTGGCAAACGGGCTCACAGGAGGCTCGTACGAGTTTTCCCTGGCGGGTTTCACCTCACCAGGTGCTGCACAGCCTCACGGCAGCCCCACAGAGTGCGTTTGCGAGGTGAAGCCTCCGCCAGGAAACGCCGTTTGTTCCTTGGGAAGACGCATTCTCTCTCCGATGTTCTGAATACCGTTACGGAGAGGCCCGAGGGTTTCGCAAACGGCGTGTGACGAGAGGAACACCGAGGAACACCCGCGAACACCGAGACCGGAGCCGCCATTTGCTAGCGGCGTCCCGGCGGAGGAGCGCGCTGCGGGGTGAGCCGGGGGGACGGGGGGACGGACAAGCTCCGCAGGGACGGGGCTCCCCCTTCCCGCCGTGGACGGTCACCCCTCCGCGGCAGGCGGCAACCGCCCCTTCTGTGAACAACACACCGCAATGAGGAAAAGGCCGCGGGGGTAGCCGGGCCGGGCCGGGCCGGGCCGGGCCGGGCCCGGCCTGGCCCATTACGCTCCCCTCTGCGGCGGCCGCGCCGCTCCCTGCCCCCTTCTGGGCGAGGCTCGCGCGGGGACACGCGGCAACGTGACGAGAAACCGCCATGGCGCGAGGGGCGTGCGCGTAGGGGGAGGTGGGGGGGAAAGGAGAAAAGCGCCCTGCCGCGCGAGGGTTGAGCCGGCACGAGCGTCACGTGACGGCGGCAGCGCCCCCGCCCCCTCCCCCTCACGTGACCCGGTTTGTTGTTGTTGCGGCCTCCGCGGGGCGGGTGCCCGCGTGGGCGGTGGCGCGGTCACGTGCCGGGTTTAAATCGCTCCCTGGGGGTGGGGGAGGGGGCTGTGGCGGAGGCGCTGCTGCGCGCTGCGCCGGGCGGGAGGGGGGCGGCGGTTGCTACTCCAAGATGGCGGATGAGGAGACTCCGCTCCTCCGCCCGCGCGACGGCGGCCCCGGCGGCGCGGCCGAGAGCGCCGAGCCCGCTCTGAAGCGCCAGCGCCTGGACTCGGAAGACGGCGGCTGCGGGCGGGGCGCGGCGCCCGCCCAACGCCCGGACCGGGGCGCGGGGCCGCCGCCCGCCGCCGCTGCTGTGGCGGCGGAGCTGCCGGGCGAGGCGGCGGCCGTGACGGCCGATGGCGGCGGCCGGGCGGAGGAGGAGGAGGAGGAGGAGGATGAAGAGGCGGCGGCGGTCTGGAGCGGCGCGGACAATAGGGCCGGGCTGCGGGGCCTGCCCCGGGCGGAGCCGCCTCCGCAGCCGCGGCAGCGGGGCCGGGGGGAGGGGGCGGAGGCGGCGCCCGGCGAAGACGCGGCGGAGGCGGCCATTGGCTGCAGGCGGGCGCAGTGTTCAAACGGGGCGGCCGAGGCGCCGGCCCTGCATCCCGGTGAGGACCCCATCTCTCCCCTGCTGCGCTCGGCCCGGCGGGACAGGCCGCGGGCCGCCCCCTCGCAGCCGGGAGGGGGCGGCCCGGCCGCGCGGCCCGCGGCGGGCCCCCTCCTCCCTGCGAGGGCGCTCGGGGCCGGCTCCGCGCCGGCTCTCCCCGCGGGCGCCTCGCCGCGGCAGCCGCCCGGGCTCTCCCGCCCAGCGATAGCCCCGCGGGCCGTGCGGCGCACGGGGAGGCTCGGCTCGGCGTTCACCTGCGCAGCCCGGGGCCAGCGCTGGCCTGTGCCGGTCCTGGGGAGGGAGAGCGCCGCGACCAGCGGGTGCTCCGTGCGGGGGTGATCACCGACCACACGCTGTGCGCCCTTCGTCTCCTTAAGCGTGCGTTGGAGGCACGCTCCAGCGAGCTGCTGCGTCCTTTTCTCTAAACCTAATCAATTCTAATCAGTCCTTGTCAAAGCCTGTTGGTTCTTGTGCTGGGCTTCGTAGAAGGAGATCGACTCGGCTCTCACTTCTGAAAACATTTATTTTGCTGTGTTGCTGGCAACAAGTTATTAAAAATGCAAAATCATAAGCCCTGGTTCCTTTTCACAATTTCTGCCGTGATAATTATTTCATTTCTCGGAAACTTGCACAGAAAGCACAGGAGCAGCAGTCTTGAACAATTCTTTAAATAACGTAAAGTTACAGCTTTGGTTAAGATTTCAGTGACTGCAGCACAAACCTAAACTGTAATCTTCTAAAGAGTTTCTTTGCAGATCGTGTTTGAAGCATACTGTTTGGCAGTATCAGTATGGAAGTACCTTGCATCGCATTACTGAAACAGATAGGTTTTGAGGGTTTTGTTGTTGTTGTTGTTCATTTTGTTTTTTAAGGTAGTGCTTTGGGAGCATTTCTTAAAAGGTGTAAGATACTGCATTCTGCCAGTAAAGTCTTTATATTTTATCCTGGAATGCAGTTAAAAGATATTTTACCTTTAACTCCGTAGTAAAACTCTACAGAAAATTTCTGCCTGTGCAAAAGCAATCCAAAAGGGAACAGAGCTGTATGATAAGCTTGAAACAACCTTGGTATTTAAAAACTTTATTGGAACAGCACAAGAGTAAAGCTAACGATCTCTTATCAGTGCCTTATATGAAGCCTTTTTGCTCAAGTTACTCAGATCCTCAGGCATGTTTTGCTGTGGATTGCTTAGTTCTGGCAAGCATTCCCTTTAGTCCTTTGAGGAATCAAATGAATACACAGGGAGTGTTACAATTTAAACTGTTACGTTAGCCTGCTTGTATCTGTCGTATTCTTAAATACAAGACAATGTGACCTGTATATGATGAGTCTCTTAACAACGTAAGCTTTGATTCTTTACACAGTAGACATAAAGGTGGTTTTAGTAAAACTTGCACTTCACGCTTACTGATGTGTACTAATCGACTTTTTTCTTCTTCGTAATGCTTTTTGCATAATATGTTCACTGACTTCATGCATAATGAGATGAAGTGAAATGCTGTAAATATCTAGATTAATARTAAGAAATAGTAATGTCGATGAGCACCTGTGGTCTCAGAAGAACAAGGCAGCAAGTGCAAAAAGCAAATTTCTGTCCTCTACCTCTTCCCACTCTAATCAGAATAAAGTATTTATGCCAACAAGGGAAAGAACAGGACAACACAATCTCTGAATAAAAAATGATGGTGTTTTGTGGTGTTCTTTATTTAAGAGTAAAGTGAAGTAACGTAGCTAAAATACTGTAGAGATTTATTCAAATAGAGATTGAGAACTATTATAGTGATTCTTGGCTTTAGAGAGCATGACTGAAACGTGTTCTCCTTTGTTCATAGTCTTAGATTTTCAACAAATTAAGCTACAGTTGCTGTGGTTATTTCTAATAAAGCCAATAAAAAAAAGTTTAGTGGTCTAAATTCTAATAAGCTGCTCAGGTTAAAATTTACATTTCCCCTTAAAAGCTAGCTTAGTAACGCATGCTGTAAGGCAAGTATCTCGTTCTTCTTTGGACTCCTTCATCTAGATACATGATGAAGTTAGATTGAGTTACTCTGGCTTAAGGCCACGAGCTGAGCTGCAGTAACTATGTGGTACTCTAAGCCAAACCCAGCTGCAGGCTAAAATGGATGAGATAAACTTAGTGAAGGTGGTTCAAGGTAGCACATTTTCTGTCGTAATTGAAATATCATAAAAGTGTGTATGTGGTCACCTCTTGCAGCTCAGCTGCAAGATAACACCCTAACAAAATTCTGTAACTTAGTTGCATCTAAATGTGTATTTGTGGGTTTCTTTTAAAATGGTGTGCTCTTAAAACCTAGTCAAAGATTGGTCTATAAATGGTGACTCATTTTATCCAATTTTTCAGTGAGCTGAATGAAGTGAGAATTGTAAGAAAAAGGTATTTTTAATTGTACTTTAAAACGTTTGGGTTTTTTTTTAAGATACAAAATCCTTAATGCCCAACACTTTATAGAATGAAAATTTCACCAAGGTCAACATCCAGCCCACTGAAGCCCAGTATTAAGACAGCAAATCCTGCAGTAAATCTACTGAAGGCTTGAAAGCCTATCTATAAACTCAAAAAAAGTAGAATTTTTCTGTGTCAAAGTGACAAAACTGCCTATTTGTAATTCATTGCAATCAAATTTAAAAGCATACAATTTTAGGTTTTGTGATCTATTTAAATATATATCTGTGCCATTTGGCTGAAGTGTAACCCATCGTTGTTGTGCTGTCTTGCAGATAACTTCCTTTTTAGTGATGAAATCATAGCCAATGGTTTTCACTCCTGTGATAGCGATGAAGATGACAGAGCCTCGCATGCAAGTTCTAGTGATTGGACCCCGAGACCACGTATAGGTAGAAGCCTATATAATGTTCTTAGACGCTGTTTGCCTTTGAACAGTTACTTAATTCTTCAAATGATTTCTTCTGTTGCAAAAAAATTGGCAATTACTGCTTTTAAGCAGCTTAGAGTTGTTGGCTGTATTCTGTATGTTATTTAAGGAGTTCAAAAATGAACCTCTTTAAACTTGCTGTATTTTGATTAAAGTTGTCAATGTCTTTTTTGTGTAGAAATCCTGCCGTGGTCCATATTAAAAGCATACACACAGACTCACTGAATTGAACAGATTTATGGCATATTTCTAGCCTATTTACTTAGTATTAATTCTTTAAGGAACAAGAAGATGATTTTTGTATGATTTTAGCCAATCTGTAGGGCTCACTGTCCTAAGTGTTACATCAGTTTGGGAGTTACTAGTCTGCATATATATTGCATATTAGCAACAGATAAGCTAAGCATGGCAGTTAGGAACTCAGCAGAAAGTTCTCGCCTCGCACAGAGGCAAGATAACCCCTAAGGTCACCGGTGATTTGCGTGGGACAGTGGCTTCCAGGGTGCAGTGGGGTTGGGACTTGAGGTCGTTTGTTTTACACAGGCGTGATAATACCACAGCATTCATTTTGCCAGTATTGATAAGAATAGCAGCAAGAAAACACATTATGATAACACAATATACCACTTAAAATCTGCCCATATGTTGTCTTTGCTGATCCCTCGTTACAGGGTCACTGTTGGTACCTTTTGGGTAAATATGTATAACTATTGTTTTCTTTATATGTATTGTAACTAGCCTTAGTGATAGCTGTTTGGGTCCTCTTAGTCAGTTTAGCTTCTTAAGATTTACCTATTCTTCTTCTACCGCTCTAATCTCAGGTTTTTCTGGAAAGATTGATTTGATGGCTTTAGGAGGTCGTGTCTGAAATCATTAGTGTGAGACAACTAAAAGAACAACAAAAATCCATGGATTGGTGGGCCCTGTTTGTCTCTTTAGAGTGATGTTTTATAATATGACTAGAAAGTATATGTATGTTTGTTGTCTTTTCAACTTATTACTGTAAATACCTTACAAAATGTTGGCAATATACAAACGAAGCCATAAAATGGAGATACATTGTGAAAATCTTGTTGCTAAGTAAGTGCACCTCTAAGAGGTCAAGTTTGCTGTGAACTGGGATTTCTACCTTGACTAACTTTCTACGAAATCCTTCATGGGTTAACATAAAATAATCATAAATAACTAAAAACCCTAGCTATACTATCACTTCAGAATTTAGACCAACCCCACAGGGGTTTTGATGAACGAAGCATTAAATTGGATTAATAAAATTGTAGTAGCAGGCATTAATAAATGGGACGATGATCATAATCATCTGAAATACTTGACTCAATTTTAAATATTTATATTTTTTTAATTTTCTTAGGTCCCTACACTTTCGTTCAGCAGCATCTCATGTTAGGTACAGACCCACGGACAATTCTGAAAGACCTGCTGCCAGAAACAATCCCTCCACCTGAACTGGATGATATGACACTGTGGCAAATTGTTATAAACATTCTTTCAGAACCACCAAAAAGAAAAAAACGAAAAGATATTAATACTATTGATGATGCTGTGAAACTTTTACAAGAATGCAAGAAAATAATGGTCTTGACTGGAGCTGGGGTACGTATTGCTGCAATGACAGTGAGAGAATATATAGACAGTTGGTTAAATACTTATCCCGTGCTTTACAGCATGCAGGTGCTGTGACCCTTGCAACGTTCGTAATCAAATAATTGTGCTAGATGGGAAGAGGAGGCACAGCTGGCCAGTAGAACAATGCACACTGCAAGACTGGAGCTTAAGTTGGAAATTACAAGATCTCTCTTCTTATAAGAAAATATTCTTAAACATTTAAACAGTTGCTTCCATGCAAAATAGTTACGGAATAAGATCACATCTGCCTGTTCCAGAACATTTTCTATCCTAGTCATTTTTTCATTTGAAACAAAGGTAATGATTTTTTAAACAAAATGTCAGTGGATCTCTTAAAATACCTGATGGAGCTAGAGGGACTAGAAGAATAGGACTTGAAAAGAGAAAGAAGAGTTGAAGGGGGGAGAGTTATAAGGAGAGTTTCATTAGATTTCAATAGACTGAATTTTACTTTTAACATGTGCCGCTCTATGATGGTAGTAAGATTACTCACTGTTTTACTAAAGAACATTGTTAAACTGTTGTACGTTTGCAGCTTTCTATCTATGTACCAGATCATGATACAAAAGTCGATCATTTTTTGGTTCTGTTGTTCATACACCGAGGGTGTGACACCATTCAGAAAAGAGGAGTAAYTCAAATCAGCTTGTTAGAAAAGCACTGCTACTTCTGGTACCCCATCTTGCTGTTTCTATAATTGCTGTCATACACCTGTTTCTCCTCCCTTTCCCATAGTATTTTGGGGTAGTCTGAGACAATAAATTTTAGTCTTTATTGACTACTAGAATGCTCTGATAAACAATGTTTGTTTATCAAAAGGGGTTTCTTCATCAAAAGTAAGAATCTATTCTGTTACTCTGTTAGCATGTAAAAAAATGAACGCTTACTAATCAAATTTAATGCAACAGTATTTTAAATTTTTGTTCACTTCTTACAAAACTTCCAGTAGTAAAAGTAAGTTCTGGTGTCTTATTACTGCCTGTACGGATTGTACTAAAGGGTTTTTTTGTCAAACTTTGTTTCTGTGCTGTTTCTCCTGCTTGTGATTTGGGAATTGTTATATTGGTCCAAAAAAAAGAAAAAAAAAAGGAAAAAAAAGAAAAGAAAAATAAATACAGAGAACCCAGACTGGTTTTGTTCTTAATGTCTCTGAGCACTGTGAGCTTACAGAAATGTGGTTTCCCAAATAGTTTGTATCATAGCAACTCTTTATAGCCAAATATGTAGTTTTGCTTATTTCAGATTGCAAAAATATATTTCAGGTGTCTGTGTCTTGTGGAATACCTGACTTTAGATCAAGAGATGGCATCTATGCACGCCTTGCTGTAGACTTCCCAGACCTTCCAGATCCTCAAGCAATGTTTGATATAGAATACTTCAGAAAGGATCCCAGGCCATTTTTTAAGTTTGCAAAGGTATGGTTTTCCAACAGTTCTTATCTTGGTCAGTAAAGACAGATAACAATATTAAGATGCATAAATCAGATATAAAGCTATTCTGTTAACAAAATGGTATCTTTGTCTTTTTTTATAAACAAGGTAGAAAAATATGTTAATATAGTGAATTTACTTTAATGAGAGACCTCATTCAGTGGCATTAATAACTCTCTCCTTGGGCAGGTCTTTGCAATGTATCAATTTGATATCCTCATTGTTACTTCAGTCATTGTATGCAACTACGTATTAGCCTTATTAGAAATATTTAGCAACGTGCTCTCTTTTTTTTTTAAGCTTATTTTTACTGTCCCTGTTATAAGTTCATTATATATACAACCGTTCTAGTCCGTGTCTCTAATTTGAGGGACGATAAATTAAAACTTGGAGTTATTTGAGCAAACCTCAATAATCCTAGCTGCTGTTATTTTCTCTGTAAAATGAAAGAATAAGAGAAACTTTTGGCCAGCACATGGGTAATGTGGAAAGCTACATTTGAATTTGATATGCTGTGGCATGCTCTTCAGTGTCATACAATACATTCAAATTTTATCACTGTACTTACAGTAAAGAGGACTAAAGCAGTTTCATGCACTAATAAGTTTGTTCTTGTTTCAGGTTTTGGTATAGCTGTCACAAGGATGTGTACATCTTAGAGAATTAAAGCCTTTTGGCAGGGACTGTGTTCGCTTACAAGGGAGAATGCAGCAGGTTTTGGAAAGATGTTAGTGATATTAAACAGTTTAAAAAGCAGGGAGTACATCTCCGAGACAAGAAGGAATTGTAGAAGCTGTAGACATTGTAGAAACAAAAAAATAATTGCATTTAGTCTGGAATTTCCTCGGGACAAAAAAAATCAAAACCAAAATATTACAAGAATTACTACAGGGCCTGTAAGGACTTGTGAAAATCAATCACTACTAGTTGTGCTCACTCTTTCTTCCCTTTGCTCACAATGTATACTACTGCATTATTATGTTATAAAGATTGGAAAAGAAAAATCAATGCATTCTTGAGCTGCGTGGCTTTCTCTGAAAGCCTCCTATCCAGATTCTAGCATATTTTGATGCTCATTAGTTCCTTGGTTTTTTTAATATTAAAAAAAAAAACCAACCCAAACAACAACAAAAAAAAACCCACATCAAGCAAAAAAAACCAACTTACTTGAAGCCTGTGTATATGCAGCTTTTACCAGAATAGTCCAAATCCAGTTTGGCTGATACTTTTTTACTAAAATAATTTATCCTCCTCCTCCTTTTCTCTCCATCAGCTCAGTTAGACTATTGATTTCTTATTGCATGAAATCTTCAGTTCCTTTAACTCTAGGGGCACAGAATGGCCAAATAAATTTGCAGAGTTCAGTGGCAGAACATGTCTTGCTTCTGCAGACTAAGATATAAAAGCTGTTAGGACCACATGAATATCTGATTCTAATTGTGTAATAGCCTAGTCATAATCTAGGTAATAGCACTATGAGCAATCATTGATCATTGCTGCAGTTTAACTCCAAAGACCCATGTAGCCTCAGAATTATCAGTAACTTGAAATATTTGGGGGAAGAACGAATGCTTTCAAAAAGTCTTTTTTGTTTGTTAATAGTTAGGCTATATGGTAGCTGAAGGCAGAGCTGTCACAAAGATTGTGACAGCTGTTCACAGTTGCGCTAGAACTTTTGGTTCAGCTTTAAGTATCTTCTGGTAAAGGTAGGCAGCAGCCTCCTTCTTGCTAACTTTCTTTTGGCCAGTGACTCTTGTGCTTTTCCTGTAAAAAGGCCTCGCTTTCCCAGGTGAGACTCCAGCCCAGTTGCTGTTCAGTGGTGAGAGAGTGACTGGAAAGCAGAGGGTCTGGAATTCAAGTTCCTCCCCTAAATAAGTGCTCCCGAGCAACAGAGTTGTGGTGCTGCTGCTCTCCTCCTTGTCGCACAGCAACCAGAGGTACCACCCGGGGTGGTCAACTCTAGACAGGGGTTCCTAGGGTGAAGCTTTCAGCTGGGTGCCCACATTGAATTTTTCCTTTTGGCAGGCTCCTTGTTCACTGTGAGCAAACATCAAATCATTCTACAAAAGTGCCTACATTTTTTCCATATGCTCTTTAAATATACCTACCTCCTCTACCTTGATCTAATGGAAGGGCTAAGCATCTATCAGGCACAGTGGAATTGCTCTGCTAAGCCACACGGTTTTAACTTGATGACTGCTGTAACTGGCCAAATTGGCAAAGCTGGTCTGAGTACCGCCTGTCTTACCCTTTATACCCAATGCCATTCTGCTTTCTGGGCTTCCATCTTCTAGGAATGGCTGCTGATAATGCTGAGGAGTAAAAACTGCTTATCCCAAATCGAAAGACCAGAATCCAAATTCCTCACAAAATTTTTGTCAGACTGCAGTTAAACCATATATGTTTCTAATAACAAATATTAGGTTACTTGACACTTACCAAGGCAAAAAATTCTTTCCTATTTCATAATTCTCAAACCCAAAAAAGATCTAAACCTTGCTTTTATGCTGTGTGAAGAACAAAATACCAACTTGCATGAAGCAATTCATCCTGACATGATCAGAAGCTCAGCTGTTGAAAGAAGAGTCGGATCGGAGAGAAATGGCAAAATGCAAAGGGAGTGACAACATTAACTGCTGACATAATCATTATTGATAATACTTAGCTCTGTGTGAAGTGCCGCAGTTGGAGTAAAGACATTGTGAATCCATTTACACTTTCTAATGTACTTCTGAATTCCCTAGGAAATCTATCCAGGACAGTTCCAGCCATCTCTCTGTCACAAGTTCATAGCTTTGATGGACAAAGAAGGAAAACTACTTCGCAACTATACTCAGAACATAGACACGTTGGAACAGGTTGCAGGAATCCAGAGGATAATACAGTGTCATGGTTAGTGGTTTTAGTTTCACTTATTTTATGTGTAGGAATGATTTCTGCTGGTGCATGTGACAAGGTAATCGCTATTGGAATTAGATTTTTTTTTTTTCTTGAATTGGTATCTCTTGGCAACAAATGTTCTGCTTTTAAAATGTTGAATTTTTTTTTAGGTAGCTTAAGTATTTAAACCAGAAGTATTTCAAGTGGAAATACTTCCTTCAGAAATTATGCTTGATAAACGGTGGTCTTTGTGTATCAGCAAAGATCCACACCCTGTTCGCACAAGCTTAGACCTTAACTTTTAAAATGTATTTGGTGCTTCTTTATATTCATGCATGAGAACATCGTGTGGAAATCAGTCTTTTCATAGGTCCCTCTCACTGTCTATCAGTGAAATGGAGTTTGGCTGTTATCTGATTCTCTATTTGGGTTATATTCCATTGAAATCTTAAAATATCCTGACGCTTCAGTGACTTTACCTCATGTATAAAATATTGTGGATTAATCACCAGTTCAGTTCAGTTGAACTGAAGATCATCTTGTTACACCTTCACTGTCATACACATTCTGTAATTATGATACCAAATTAAGTGGAATCTCTTAATTAGTTGCTTGATACGCTTTCCATTTCCAAGGACTTGCAAATGTCAAGCTGAAAGTCCAGGGATTCATTTTTAAGGAAAGGAGGCAGAAAATTAGTTCTTGAAGTGCACGTTTGGATCATTTAGTAGACTTCTGGCAAATAAATTGTTTGAAAGCAGTGTTGGCATGTTTGTAAGACCTGTCTGTCTAATTCCACCTTTTCCAGGGCCCACACTCACTTGGTTTCCTTATCTACAAAGCTTAGCTTAGTGCCAGATTCGTCAATTTTCTTTTTTGAGACAGAGAAACGTGGTGCTCTGTCGTGGTGACCAAACAGCACACAGTAGAATCCTACCTGTTGAATAACCCAAATCTAGTGCTAGCTTCCATTTGTGCTTAGTGTGTCATGCATTTTCTTTTGGCTGTCATTCCGTAGAAGGTATTTATCTTGAACTTCTTACATGGTTGTGTTTTTGCACATCACTGCCACACTCAAGCTTCCCATTTTTTCAGTCGCACACTACAGTAATTAGATTTCAGACCCTCTTTAGTGTATGTCCTGAATAAGTTGATTTTAAATTAAAAAGATTCTTTAAAAACATGCTGTGGCCTTTGAGATTTTGAGGCCCTTGGAAATTAGCAAAGGTTGTTTTGAGCATATCAAGCTTTATCTGACATACAGTTATGCTGCTCTTTAACAAATGCTAGCTGACACTGGCGGTGGCTAAAGAGAAACCGAAACTCTGTTATGTAAGGGTTCACACTGCTGTATTCTATTTTTTTTGTCTAGCTGTGTCAATGGCGAGTTAATCATGAGTGTGCCAAACGACAAGGAACCTTGTAATGATTTGGGGAGTTTACATACAAACCTCTGAACCCATTTCACACTGCAGACCTACAGTAAAGTTGCTACTATGAAAACTACTGTACCTTGGATGCATTTTCTGAATTTAAAATGGCTTTTGCATTCAACCAACATGTCTGGAATTAGATCATATTCCATGCCATTGCTGTAGCTGAGTGATCAGAGGCAGTGGCCTGCTGGCTACGCATGACTCGGGCATGGGGCAGCGTAACTTCTTGATCAAGCCCTTTTGATGGTGAAAAATAACTCACATAACAGAGTTGCAAGTAGGTAGCAACAGAKGCCTCAGACAGGATTAGGTCTGCTAGCTTGACAGACATGTACCTAACACACTGTATAAAGGATTAAATTACTACTATAAACAAATTATAATGAGCAAATAATAACTGTCATACTTCCTGTAGTCTTTGGAATCCCTCAAGTTCTGGGAGTTGCAATGCTGAGCAAGCATTTCAGAAGCCGTGCACTTTCCAGGCCAGCAGTGATTAGCAGACCTGAACTGCCAGTTGTTCATAAATTATCTGCTCCAAGTTTTTCTGTGCTTTCACTCTGTTTTACCCAGATACAATATCCCCAGAGCATATTTTGATATTGTACTTAGTCCCAGAATCCCTTCATTTAGCAGTGTACATGTTGGCTGGCTGCTGTGCATAGGTTATAAGCAGAAAATATCTTTGGTTTGAGTGGCTTAAAATAATACTCCAGATAAAGTTTTGGTACAAGAAGTTTTTAGCTGTTCCTAGCTTCTGCAAAGCTTTCAACATCTTAATGGTTACCTTTCTAAAAGTTTCCTTTTGAAGAAAGACTTTTGTACCCCCCTGTACATTACTTAGTCACAGGGCTTTCTTACTGCCCTCGTATCACCGTTAGAGATTAGAGAGCTCCAGACTTCTACTGTATGACTGCCACATTCCAGTGCAGGGTCAAAAAGATCTCCAAATTTTTTTTTTTTTTTTTTTTAAGCCTTTTTTCATGGTTAGGAGAAAATCTGTCAATTTTTCACTTCATTCTTCAGCATTCTGTCAACTTCCAGCATTATTCCTTCTGCAGATAAAAGGCCTTGTAGGCCTGTCTCTCCTGGACCTGTGCACACCAAAAGGCCACTCTAGTTTGCCGCAATGACTTTACACTCTGTATTTTCATGTGTGTCTTAGCCACCTGATAAATGTTCCCTTTAGACAGATAGAGACACAAATGCTCTACCAGATACTCGGGCATCAGCTGCTTCAGAAACAGGCCAGTTAGAGCTACCAGGTGGCTGGATGGAGCAACCAACTTAACATGGTCTTGCCAAATGATGAACATGGTAGCTAAGCTGGATACCAAGTTCAGAGCAGTATTTCAATTTGAATAATATAGCTCTAACTTCTCACTTCTGCTGAAAGGAACAGTACTGCTCTTTAGTTGCCTATAGTGAAGTCTTTACTAATGCATTTTCTTAGTATTTTGCCCTTTGATAACTACAGTTTCTTGAGTTCATGTGGGTTCCTGTCCTGCCGCTGCTGTTTGCAGAGCTGTCAGCACTACTGTTAATTGTGTGAAGAGGAAGAGGGAAGGTTCTGTTCTCCCCTCCTTGTATATGCTTGCACAGGTTGGGGGAATGAGAGGACGCGGTATCATTTTTGTTGATGTGCATGTGGTACATCCTACTCCTAAAACAAGATTTCTGCTGACTAACATCTAGAAGAACTACTTTTAGTACTACAAGTATCTTATCTTAATTTTAAATTACTTTTTAATGACTGATTTTTATAACACTGCAACATAACAGCCTTTGTGTCAAAACAGCTTGGGCAAAAAGACCAAATCTGAATGACTGAAAATCCTTATTTCTACTATACGGGTTTTTCCCCTCAGGTTCCTTTGCAACAGCTTCCTGCCTGATCTGTAAATACAAAGTTGATTGTGAAGTTGTTCGAGGAGATATTTTCAATCAGGTAAGAATTTACTTTAACTCACTGCAGCTTTCTGATAAGTAACTCTCAAAAAAACCCCTCAAACATCACCCTTGGATTGCTTAAAAGATCTGCTTTTAAAAGGCTACGTATCTTTGCATGTATTTCATAAAAGTGCCTATCTGTATTTTAGCATTTCCTCTAGTATTTAAAAGTATACTCAAATACTATACTGCAAAAATTAGGTAATGGGAAAAAGCAGAACAAAACCATGAGAGTCCGTTTTTAATGGCACCTCCAAGAAAAGTAGAGGTTCAAATGGTAAGTAGAAAGTTGGATTTATACCTGTTTTAAGTTAATCTGAACTCACAGTCACACTGAGAAAGCATTCTTAGCTCTTTATAACATCGGTTGTTCTTTGAGCATTTACCTACGTTAAAAATATGTTTAAACAGTAGATGACGCATGGAGAAATTGCTAACTACAGAGCAGCCTCTGAGCAAGGAAGAGGATCAAGTGAGATGTCCGACGTGCTTTTTAGGACTTCTGAACTATTCCATATTCCGAACTTGCCACATCTGGCAATGTGCCCCAGGGCCAAGGCAGGAGTTAGTTCTGCTCTGTCAGAGCAGATGAACCTTTGGGTTGGCGAGACCCTCTTTGCTCTTCTTCCCCTTCTTTTGAAGGAACAGAGATGATGATTCTCTGATCAAAAAGATCTTGTTTATACAAATGGAAGGGGACTCTTTTTCTGCATGCTCATGTGTTTTTGATAAATGCTTAGAGTCCACAGTTGCAACTTTAGATGAGAAACACGGAAGGGATGTAAATCTTTCAAGTATTACATTTGAAATGAAACCCAATGAAAGCCTTTCAGAAGAGATGTTTGAGTTAAAGCTTTAAGAAATGTGAACCTCATAAGCCTGAAGCTTTGTAACACTGAAATATTGAATGTGAAATCTGGTTTACTTTGCTATTAAGAATATTATTTTTGAGAACTTTTTATCTTACAGATGTTTGCTGCTCCTTTACCTTCAAAGCCAGATGGTTGGAGTTTAGGGTTTTTTCCTTCTAAACAACCATTCCTAAGCATTCTGTAATTTTCTGTTTTGATTGTTAGCGGTCAGGACTCCTTTTCCTAACAACACTTTAATCACTGTACATTTATATGCTGAACCAAACTTCTGCCCTGATGGCCCGTCCCTGCTAGTGGTCAGTAATGGAAGCGTGGKGAGTGGAGAGAAGCAGCAATACTTCTGCATAATGAGAACAAAGAGGGGTCTTACTCCCAAGATGAGACTGAAGGAGGTTTTTACACTCAATCTCTCAGCCCTAATCTTACAGTACAGTTGCCAGGTATATCTTTCCAGGGCAGGCCCTAGCTGTAATACTGAATTATTTTCATAATGCAAAATAAATATGGTTATTGCCAAATATAATTTCACACAACAAGAAATAGCACTATTGAAAGAAAACATACCGTTCCTCCTTTATGTCTGAAAAAAAAAATTGTTCTATTTGCCATCGTTATCTTTATTCCATAGCCTGCATTTCCCAAACCAGTGTTATGCAGTTTCTTCTTCTGTTCCCTCTCTAGAATACAGAATTTGGTTTCTTAGATATCAAAAGAAACCTTTTCTGTAGTTCTGAAACAAAACACTGTCCATTTCAACAGCTTTGTTCTCTAACAAGTCCCCCTTCACAAAAATGGTTTCAGCACTGGGGTCCCGATAGGGAGTCCCATTTCTTGTCTCTGCTGTCCTCCACTACTTAAAAGTTCAGTTATACACGGCCCCAGCTCCTTAGTTTTCCCTAAAAATGCTACCTTTCCTTTGCTCTGGTCCATCCTCTGATGGTTTTAAGTGCTTCAGCATCTTTCTGCCAGGATTTCCTTTCACCATATTATAGACTGAGAATTGTTTGAGATCAKCTGTTTAGATGTTTGTTGCTGCTCTTCGTTCTTTTGCCACTTCCAAGATAACGTGCTAGTTCCCTGTAGCATGATTCTTTCTCTTGGTTGCTGTACACAACCATCCTTCTGGATGAGAAGCAGCAGCAGTTATAAATCACACCGATAGAACTTCTGAGTAAAACAATTTTCAGTCATTTCCAAAAATACCACTTTTACTTTGCTTTTGACTATTTTAAGCAGCTTCAAGAAATAGTGAAAGRGTCCCAGATTTTGGAAGAAAAGGCCCAAGAAATGGAAAACATGCACCAGTTCTTGGATATACTTAAACCAACGTAATCTTTACTAATCTTGTTTTTGATATACGGATAACATCAATAGTCAGTGAGAAATTCCATTTCTCTTTCATTAGAGAAATACATCAGCAGAGGTGGTGGGGTTTTGGGGGAGTGCTACTTCTGGAGGGAAAGAGGACCCTAGGCAACTGAGTGGCCAATTATCTAGCTTTAACTTCTTGGTATCAATTTCAGCTCTTGGAATAGATCTTCCCCCTTACTGACGACCTTTCTGAGGATTAGCAGAGAAGCTGGTGAGTAGCGTAGTGTTGAAACGCATTTATGGGCCCATTACAGTGACTCAGATGATTTGGACAGGGACATCAGTTGCTCTACAGAGATCCATTAAGTCACAAGTCATTGGACTTCTGTGAGAAATGATGGAAACAGAGTTAATATTACTTGGTCTCTTTAAATCAAACGTTAGAGGTCTTCATTTCATCCTCCTCCTAATACAGAGCAAATTACTTTCCCTCCTTAAGCTTCCAACTGAAAGTGCAAAGGCATCACTAACATCAACAGAAGAGACAGCAGGGTAAAAAGCCTCAGAAAAGTTTAAGCTGTTTGTGTGTTATGAGCTCTCTTTCTAATATGTAAAGATCCGAGGAAAAAGTTCAAGATCCATTCTACCTGTCTGCTCCTTTTTGGGAAATTCTTTAGTTGGTTTCCCTTTAGCAGGGAGTTACTAGACATGCTTTACCTTGGGTATGTGGTGAAGGTTTCCTCCATACCAATTCCTAGGTCTTGTGCCATATTGCTTCTTACRCATCCCTCCTACAAAGTTTTCTTCTAAGAAGGATTGGATTCTTTGTTCAAAGACTTAAATTTTTGGGAAAGGTCCTTTGACGCTAGAGGAAGGCCTTTTACTTGTGACATTTTCTCATATGGAAGGCACTGTCTTTTGTCCTACTGCAGACATCCATAAACTAGTTCTTTGATTTAAACTTTCTGAGTTCTGTATTATTTTTTCTGCACATGTTCTATGTACAAGAGGGAGTTGTTATGCATTTAAATGTCAGTTTTCATATATTTTCCTATTTCAATAGGCCATATACATCTCTCTACACCTTTGCATAGCACTAATTTGCTTGTGATGACTGCTGTAGGATTGCAGCTACATTTAGCTCCTTAGGTTTATTCTGGGGTATCATATTTTAACACTACAGCTGAGARGACTTGAACTCTTTGAAAGAAACATTGCTCAGTAGGAATTGAAGTATTGTCTGTATGCACTCACATTGCTCATCTTCTTGTTTTTCTTCTCTCTGAAGAAGTCTTAAGACAGGAAGGAGTTGAAAGATCAGAAAATCCTCTGGTTTCAGGAGGAAAGGGAACCTACTTTTCCACAAACGTAACTCTTGTCCACTTTTTTTAGTGAACAAGGATTCTGCTCTGTTTTTGGAGGAATTGGAAAAGTTTAAAGGGGAGACCAAACAAAAGTTCTTTCCTATTTTCTTGTCCTGTATGCTTTTTGCTAGCCACCTGCTACAGTGCCGTGTTGCTTTGTGTGTATAACACAAACCCTTTTGGAGAGGAGAAAGTAGAGAGGTAAAGCTCTACAATATACTCTTTGATTAGTAAGGCTTTTATATCAGATCCTATAATGGAAACTGACAGTGAAATCTAAGTTTTTGCTCTGATCAAACCAAGAAAAATATATTCCTATCAAATAGGAGGTAATTACTCATTGGTGCTGAGCATGACTTCTGAACTTTGGCTTAGTTGTCAGATAAGAACTGTGGTGTAGGTCTGCGTGGTTTCTCCCTTTTGACTTAAGAGGGCTCCCTCTTTATACCTGCTGCAGTTTATTTCTGTGTGCAGGTGCTGCAGGCTAGAGTAAGAAATGTACTCGTCTGTACATCCACAGAAAAATGAAATGAGGAAATATCACTGAAACTTCCTTGTCTTTTGTCAAAAGAAGTCACTGTGAATTGCTAAAATCTGAGGTTTTTGAGGGCGCAGCCTTGAATTGTAGTAATGGAAGCTGTTCTAATGCAGGTTGTACCTAGATGTCCCAGATGTCCACCTGATGAGCCGCTTGCTATCATGAAGCCAGACATAGTGTTCTTTGGAGAGAACTTACCTGAGCAGTTCCATCGTGCCATGAAGTACGACAAAAATGAAGTTGATCTCCTTATTGTTATTGGGTCTTCACTGAAAGTAAGACCAGTCGCGTTGATTCCAAGTAAGTGACTATCTCTGGTAATACTTTCTTCCAAAAATTTGGATCAGAAGTGAAATTCTCAGTTAAGAGCTCTAAGAAATGCTTTTGCCTTGATTCGGTGAAGAAACTAGATTAAGCATCTAGTTTTCTAAGATGAAAACTGATTGCCTATGTAAAGCTGAAATGCAAAATAGAGAAAGTAGCAAATTCTAAGTGGTTTTTCTACACTCCAGGCAGATCTCAAGGTAGCGAAATGATAATCTGAAAAACTACTCTCCTAAAACTTGACTTTGTTCTGAGATTCAATTCATTTCTCTCCCTGCTTGCAATATGCCTTCAGAATTACTTGAGAGATTTAGAAAGGAATCATCTTTAAAAAGATAGATGTAGTATCAAAAAATCAGATGGAGTACATCAGGTGTCTGAGTTGTAGCTTATCTTAAAGTCAGTACTTAATACTAAATGATACGCAGTGGGCATTATATAGCGTGTCACCATTTGGGTCCTTAACTTTTAAAAGCGATGTGGAAAAACATCTCTGCTAATACACGTTATGGAAAAATGCCCTTCAGGAAGGTTGAGAAAATCCCACGACAGGTGATTTATTGGCCTACTGAGTGCAAGACTTACTGGTGCTAAAGAAATTCCTTTCACGTGTAAGCCTGAGAAGGACGTGGGCTTAGCACCTGCTATTAACTGGGAACAGTACTGCACCCACAGCCTTTGTAGTAACATCCTCTTCGCTGTACAAGAGGCAGAGCCTAGTGTTTAGGCTGATGGGAAATACATAAGGACTGGAAAGTTAGGATCCACTATGCAAACCATTGCTCCTTCTGCGTCCTAGAACTGGATTTCATGAGTTGGTTATCTGAGGAATCAATGCTAGGTTACCAAACTGGTGGGTTTTGGAAGCCTAAATGTCAGAAATGGGTTGAGCAACCCTGTACAGTGTAGATTGTACCTGGAAATATTTTGACCTAATTAATGGGATGTCATTTGCCAGCAGTATATTCTTCATGTGCACTTAAGAACATAAAATGAATGCACAAAATCAACACAGTTCTTCTAAGAGATTATAGTACTAATTTTAATAATCTTTTTAACACTTRACCAAACATGGCTGTCGTCAGTATATCTGTGCATGTGTTTCTCAGTGATGGAGTAGAAGAACACTTTTTACTGGAAAAAACAGGCAAAAAAATCTAGATAGGCTACAGTAGGCATAGCACCTCAAACTGCTCTTGTTAAATTTGAGATTTGTTTGTCTTCTTGCTGATCTGTCTGTTTTGGTCTTGTTGCAAGCGAATGTATAAAGAGAAGTCTGAGGAATCAAACTTTCTAAGTAGATCTCTGCTGAAAGTGAAACTGAAGTGACTACCTTTAAATTCTCTTCTCTCTATATAGGTTCCATCCCCCATGAAGTGCCTCAGATCTTAATTAATAGGGAACCTTTGCCTCATCTACACTTTGACGTGGAGCTTCTTGGAGACTGTGATGTTATTATTAATGAATTATGTCAAAGGCTAGGTAGCGAATATACAAAACTTTGCTACAACTCAGTAAAACTTTCAGAAATAACAGAAAAGCCTCCACGAATGCACAAGGAGCTTGAAATACACTCAGCCGAGCTACCGCCTACCCCTCTAAACATTTCAGAAGGCTCTAGTTCACCAGAAAGGATGACTCCACCAGACACTTCAGTGGTGTCTTCAGAACACCCAGCTGAATGTACGGTAGAAAACTGTGATCCTGCCTCAGAAACTAAAGGGACCTGCACAGAGGAACAGCTTCAGGACATACAGATGTCGTCAGAAAACCCTGAAAATCCTGCTAGTGAATTAATGAACTCTGAAACAATGAAGGAAAATGGATCTAACAATGGAGAAAATAAAGAAAAAAATGAAATATTGAAGAAGTGCTGGGTAAACAGATCTGCAAAAGAACAGATTAGCAAAAGGCTGGATGGTAAGTGTAACTCATTTCAGTATTTTGTATTTTTTGGCCGAGATGTTTATTCTAGACTTACTTTAAAGCAATAAGTAAGTTACCCTTGAGGGAATCAGTGGGGTTTGGTGGTTATTTTTGTTCAGACAAGTGTCTACATAACTCATCATTGTATCGTTTATTTCTTGTGGAGAAGCCGATAGGAAATTTTTTTGTAATTCATAATAGGTTTTATAATCAGTGATTACGTACTCCCTAAAAAGGTCAAAGTTTAGGAGGTTGAAGGTAAGTATCAAAAAATAAATCCGTTTCTAACATTTTCAAATGCATTTTCAGAAGAATTAGTGTGATCCTCAGGCGTTAAGAAGCTGGTCACACTAGGTCATAACTTGGTATGGCAGCAGAACTGAAAGACAAAGTCATGATAGGAGTTGAGAAGCAAATCTCACAGCTGGAGCCAGGCACATTTTGAAGGAAACTTTAGACTTCCCAAGGAAGCCTTCCAGTATGCAGTCTCTTAACTGACGTAAGGAGTTACCACACTAGAAAAATCAGTGTGGATGAAGAACCAGGTACTAAATTGCAACTTCCCAAAGCAAAGGCTGTTTTTCAACTTTGTCAAATACTCTGTGCAGTGGGTTCCAGTTCTGTTACAAATAATGGAAACCTAGCTGTGAATATGTGTACCAATGGAAAAAAGCTGCTAAACATTAAAGTTTAAATGCTCTTTTGTGTCAAAGGGAGGGAGGAGGAGGAATGCTGAGCTTTCCAGTGAAGCATTTGTTACGTGCTTTGTAATAAATACACATACATTGAAATAAATGCGTTTCTAATGTAATCTGATTTGTCAGTTAAGTTTCACTGTTGAAAATACATATATACAGGTAGGTACCTTCTAACCAGAAGTCTGCAAGACCTTGTATGAATAATTTATTTTAGCCTTTTATTGACTTTTAAAATTCTGTTTCAGGTACTCAGTATCTGTTTTTACCACCAAATCGCTATATTTTCCATGGTGCTGAGGTGTACTCAGATTCTGAAGACGATATCGTATCTTCTAGCTCTTGTGGGAGCAGTAGTGAAAGTGGTTCATGTCGTAGTCAGAGCATAGATGTGGAGGACGAGAGTGAGATCGAGGAGTTTTACAATGGCATAGAGGATGAGGACGCTCCTGAAAGGGAAGAGGAACCTGGATTCGGGGAAGATGGAGTTGAACAAGAGGAGTTGGCAGCAGATGAATCAGCTTATACAAATGAAGCTGCAGGGACTGATCATCCAAGCAACAAGTTGTAAAGTGATCACTGACTGGTTACAGGAACTTTCCACCAGCATTAGGAGCTTTGGCATGTCAGAATGAATGTTTACGTCTGAATTTAGAGCAACAAAACCATAAGGATGTAGTGTTTATAAACAACTAAAACAGATTTTCATGCTTAGTTTTTTACCTTTTTCAATAAAATTCTATTACTGCGCACTCAACACTAACTCATCYTTTTTTTTAAGGTACTAGGAATATCTAAACAATTGTCACTATGTTCACTTTTAAGTTCATCTGTCTGATCAGGCATCCATGTATATAATACATATTTTTGCTTAATGAATTTCAGCTTATATTATTTTTAAACAGTTTTGAAAAAGCCATTGGAATGTTAAACTAATATAAAGGGAACAGCTAATTTAGACCAAAGAATGGTATTTTCACACCTCTTGCTTTGTAACAGTTTGGTTTATTTAAAGCCTTCTTATGCTTCTGCTAAACCTTTCATCCTCGCCTAGTCTGTCATTAAACACTGGCATTTTCTAAGACCTACTGTGGCAGCTAATTTTTTGCTTTAACAGTTACTTTGTATGTTTGAGACATACTTAAATGTGAGTAGATAGTTGAATGGAAACAAGACAGCGAGCACTTGAGAAATCCTATGTTTTTTAGACTGATCAAGAAGTGCTGTGAAAATGCTTAGGTTACCGAGTTTAATACTTCCTCTGGACATGCAGCGATGCTGACATTGGCTCCTTAGCAATTATAATACTGGCATTTTAAACAAAACAGATCCCCCACAGTAGAAGTTTTTCATGTTGTATACAAAAGTCAAATATAGCGCAGCTTGCATTAAAAACAGTGTTTGATAAACTGCCAAGGCTCTAATGTGGAAGCTAGGCCGAGTTCAGAAGGGTGTTTCTACCGGCATGTGAGAAGGCGCAAAAAAATAAGCTCTTCCTTTATACTTATTGATGCAACAAAACCAGGAGAAACTAACTCAGATACCGTGAGCCTCTGCTTGCACTGCTGAGTGGATAAAACACAGATCAATAGCCTAACCTGGAAGCACGCTGTTTTGAGGTCACGTCTCGGGTTGGGAGAATAATTTTCCACCTGCTAGCTCCGCCTTGCATATTAAAAGCAAAGCAGCTACTCAAATTATTACATTGTATATTCAAGTGCTAGGCTGCCTTAAAACTGGACGTTGCAAGTGTTCAAGTACGGATTGTTTCCAAGCCTTTAGAACTATTTTGTAAAATTGCACAGTGCAGTAGTAAGTGAAACGGCATTTTTCTATAAACCACTTTTTCAACATTGGCCCAAATGAACTCTACGATGTAGATTATTCACTTTGCTTTAATATTTATTACATTTTGGAAGATGTATAGCAGCTGTTCTTTGAACATAAGATACATCAGTTAATAAATACTTAAGAACAGCCTCCTRTATTCATCAGAAAATGTTGGCGTGTTGTCTCATTGTCCAAATTTAATACAGCTCTTATTTGGCTACACTAAAGAATGCAATATGTTTAGTTTTCACTTGCATGTCACAATGTATTAGTTTGTGCTATAGGAGATATTTTAAATTGAAATACTTTGTTTTAAATTATTTTTACAGTGAGGATTGTTTTCTGCTCTTTTATATTGTATATAGTGTCTTTTATGTAATCTACTGGCATATGTTTTGTAGAAGACTGTTTAAAATGACTGGCTATCTTCCTGCAACTTTTGAAATACAAAACCAGTGTTTTATACTCGTACACTCTGTTCTAAAGTCTATTAAAATTGTCATTTGATTTCTGGTTTCTGTTAATTTCTAGTTAGATCTTAAAAACTTAACAAGAGATGCCCTATAAAGTCAAGGTATACCCTAGCTAATGTAAGGCATTATATAGTAAATTGCTTTTTTCCATCCGCCCCCTTGGAAAAAAAAAAAAAAGCCTGAATGAAGCTACTCTGCACTGTCTTTGGTAAAATGACCTCGTAAACCACAATGCAGCGTTGTCCTTCACAAAACTACTTTTCTCTTTCCAATCCCTATGTTAGCTTTAGATGTATTTGCTGAACAAGAGCGTTTATCTCTGCTGGTATTCCAGCACCTTGCAGCTCCGCTGCCCTTTCTCTACCCAGCCCAAAGCTCCTTTGACGTTTGGCATTTGCTGCTTCCACCCCAACCCTGAACAGCCACGTCCAGGAGAAGCTTCCTGTAAGGAGCCTGCACCGCACAGGAGTTCGGGGCATGTTTTGGCATCACATACACGAATATTTCACTTGTGTTTTGTCTTCACGCCAGTAATGCCGACAGGCAAAGCCTGTGTTTCCCTTTGGGGGGTGTTCTCGGCTGCCCGGCACAGCCACAGATGAAGCCCAACTGCAGAGAGCCCTGGGTTTGTCTTTGAGGCTTTGGTTTGTCCCGAGGCTTCCTGGGGGCTGCAGCTGTGCTGACCCCCCACATACTGCAAAGACCCACTCCTGTTCGCCTTCAAGGGCCAGGGCCCAGTTTAACTGGTTTTCCACTATGATGTAACACCTTACTATTCTGATGATTCTGCTGTACTTCTGAACCACCATCCCTCAAATATAAATTACATTTGTATTAGGCAAGAAAAATTGAGACATGAAACGAAGTATTAAAAATACTAAGAATTTTTTACACAGATAATGTTTCCCTATCAATTGCTTATTACTCTGAAAGGACTTGAAAACATTTTTCCTCTAGAATAAAACAAACAAACAGCTGCACCTTTTTCTACACCTAGATGAAGAAGTTCTGCTTTTTGTTCTTTCTTCTGTCTTTGCCAATATTATCTGAACAGAAGAGGAACCCCAAACTACAATATGTGCCGCCTTATTCCTCCATTTCACACACTATCCTTTCCCTGTAGTGAAGATGTCATCTTTAAATATTGTGTAAAACAATCATAAGGCAAATGATGGTGATGAGGCAACATTTGCTATCACAGCTCTTTGTCAGCCCTAAGTATTCAGCATCTCATAAGAAATTTGTCTGGAAGCACGGAAGAGCATGTTCAGTCCCTGCTGTAATTTGTAGAATCTCAAAAAGGGTGATTACTTATTTTTCTCATAATATGCATTACTACCCCTATGAAAGCATCTTAGCCCTCTTAGTATTTATATTAAATAGATGCACTGAAAACAGCAAAGTACCAGCATTTGTTTAATAAGATGGTACCATTCCCCAGCCCCCTTTTAGCCTGTTTTGATGCATTAGACACAATAATGACCTTGCAAAAGTATTTCAAGTGATGTAAAAGTAGTCCATACTTAAAAATCTTGTCATTGCTTTTCCTTAATGGACAGGTATTCTCTATGGGTTTATCTTGAATCCAGTACATTTTTAATTAGTGTTTTTGATTATGGAAAATACATAATGTTTTTGAACGCATGACAGCGAAGTGTCGAACAACATCAAATTGGGAGGGGCTATGAGAGTACAAAATTTGAATGAAAGCAGCATTCAGAATTGATCTGAAAAGTTGAAAAAAGTTTGAGGAAAAGGAAGACGCAGTTCAGTACCTCAAGGTCAGTATCTATGCTTAAATACCGAATCAGAATGGTCAAATCTAAAGGCAGTTGCAATCATTTGCATAATATACCTATCTACAGAGTGACTGGAGAATAAAACCCAGTTCAAAAATGCAGCATTTCAGGCTAAAACAACTGGCCCTGTCTATGTAACAAGGGGTTCTAAACTAGCTATAACTAATCAAGAAGAGTCATGGCGTCATAACAGTACCCTTAGTAGAGTCACTCTTTGCTCAGCGGTTTTGAGAAGACACACAGGCTGCTAGGAGTCAGTAGGAAAAGTAATAATAATGTTAATAATGGTGCATGAAGGGAAAAGAGTTGCCATTTACTCTCATGAGCCCCAAGGACAATTCAGTTGGAGATGCAGGAAAGCAGAGGCAATGAAGTAAACCATCGCACACAAACTGTGGAACTCACTGCCATAGGACGCTGTGGGAGCTCAAAGTGGCCTCAAAAAGGGATTCAGGTGGGACAGGACTACCGAAGCTCCTTGAGGAGGATTCCAAGGAAAAGAGTATTTTCCTCTCCCTACACTCTCCTGTAAGCACCTGGACTAGCTACAGGCGGAGACAGTTTGTACCTCAGATTGACCCAGTACAGCAGTTCTCAAGTGAAATACAGAAACAGAGTGCTTCCGAGAGCTGTGCTACAACTATTTATACTTTTAAACAACAGACTAAGCAAATACTTGTAAGGCACACCCTAAGCATATATTCACCCTGCCTTGGAGATAGTGGAAGCAGATAGGTGACCACGGGTCTTTAAAGGACTAAGTTTCTTAAGAGACACAAACCTGAGTGCTCTGTGACTACAGGACTGTTGTTTTGACTCTCACAGAGCAAGAGATACTCTGCCACCCCTGCAAACCCCACTTCCCCACCGCCCAGCCCCTCACAGAGCAGCCCCTGCACCAGCATCACCTGCAGAGGAGCTGCTGACAACGCAACTACACGCAAACTACAAATTAAGTTACAGATTTTATATATTCCTAGTAAGTGAACAAGTTTTTGAAAGCCACAAAGAAACACAATTCCAAAGTCCTTAAAAACAACATACAAACACTTTTCAGCGGGGTTTTGTTGTTTGGTTGTGGTTTTTTTTACTCTTGTGCGATTATTATTCTTAATACGGTCAAACAGCAAAGCGCTGCTTCCAAGCACGAGCTTCAGCTGAAGGAACTCTCTTTCCAACAGCACGCGGACGGCTTACGCGGCGTCTCGGATAACCGGATCCGAGCTGGAGCCCAGCACCCGCACACCGTGACAGCCGCCCGCACCGCCTGCCCCACTTACCGCCTCCGCAGCAGCGCCAGGAACCGGCGGGAGAGGACGGGCTGCGGCGCCGGGACCCCCCGCCCCGGGCCGGGCCGCCCGCCGCCGGCCGGGAGCGCCCGCCGCCGCGCAGGGCCCGGCCGGGCCGGGGTCCGGCGCTCCCTCCCCACGGGCCGGGCCGGGCCGGGCACACGTGCTCCCGCCCGGGAACGAGCGGACGCTTCACGGGAGGGGCTGGGCGGCCCCTCCCGAAACTAACGCCGCCAGCGCGCACCAGCCAGCTCCTCGCGGGGTTTTAAGTGCGCTCTCCTGGCAGTTAACTCGGGGAAACGAGGGTACTTGGCGAGAGGCCTTTTGCCAGCAAGGGAAAGCGCTTTAAGGCTGCATTGCACCCTTCGGATGCGCATGCAACGGCTGCACGGCTTCAGCTCCTGCCGGCTGCAAGGATCTGTCAGTTTTAAGATGGGACATCGCAATACAAGCTAGCCTGCAAAGCTGCGCGCACAGGTGAGCTGCAGCTGCCGAGAGCCCAGCTCAGCTCTCTCGCTTGCTGCTGGGAGCTCCGGTAGCACCGTGCCCCGGAGGCACTGACACCAACTCAGCTCCTTCTCGCTCTGCAGCTGTTCGACAGAAGCTGCTACGCATCCCTGCGCTGGGCTCCATGCAGCAACTAGCCCAGAAACCCTGTACGCTAAAGAGGAGGTGCAAGGATTACCCTTAGTCCTTACTACATTCTTATCCCAACCTTAAAAACTTCTCTAGGCATTCACTACCTGCCACTGGCTGAGGTTACAGAAATCTCAAACAAACAAACAAATCTCAAAATCTCACTGGGCTACGCTGACCTCTGCATTAACCCACCCTGCTGCAGAGCTGCAGCCAGAACGTGGCCAGTGTGTGGGCAGCAGGGAGCTCCTCCGAACTGCTGTAGGTCTCTTCAACTACTCCCTCATCTAAAGATACTATGGACCTCCCTTGTCTCCTCAGGTACCCTCTCCCTTTGTTTATCSCCAATTTAATCTTGGCACCTCAGAGTGCGTTAGGATATTCATACCTTGCCAGTGGATAGCCTCAGGCTTGTTGAGATGCTATATGTAGCTCCCAGAGTACTCAAGCGCTGCTGCTAGCAGGTCCACCCACAGAGCCTCTGTGCAGAATTAAGCCACAAATAATTAAATTAGTTTCACCTTTAAAATTATTCAAAGACATGGCAAATACAATTTCTACAGGAAGTTCGTTTTTAGCTGCAGCATGCCAGCTCTGTTCCTTCTAATGGAAAAGCTGGTGTATTTGCTCAAAAAAGGGAAGGAAACTTAAGTTTTGCACTCTACTCAAACTGAAGTCTTAACGTAACATTAATCTTTCATTTCCTCACTGAAATTCCTCACGTAATCAGGCACGTGGGGGGAAGCAGTGAATACCTGTAGACATTCACAGCCCCCCAGGCACTGCACAGCATAGGATTCATGTGCTGTGGGCACGACCCGTTGATAAGACCAGCCTGCAGCCTTGGCGAGATAAAGATCCCCACTAGCACCATACACACTAACTATGCTGAACATAATAGCTCTGTAGTTTATATGTGGAACAAGATTCATAAACCTCATTTTCCTTTCTAATAATCTGAGACTGATGCATGTGCCTCTGGCTGGAGGAAAAAAAATAATGCTGACTGCTACCCTCGCCCACGCCAAGTTCTTTGATCAACACTCCTGGCACCAGGAACACATTATTTTGTTGCTTTGTAAAAGATCGATACAGTATGTTCAAAGCCAAGGGATATGCAGGAACTCAGGCTGTTCAGTCTGCTGGTAGTAAGAGACCAGCAGGTCTGTACATATGATACTTTTACACAATTCTAGTACGCCTACAGTATTGCCACAGTTGGTTTTAGGTGCTTTTTTTTCCCCCTACTTGTCTTGTGGTCAGAAGATAAAAGACATCTTTCTCATTCAACAAATCTGCATCGGTGCAGAAATGGAGGCAAAATTTTGCAGTTAGAAAGCTTTAGCTTACTCCACTTGCAGAAAAGAAGTCAGTGTAACAGAGGTAGCACAGAGTTAAATAACGTGTATAGGTATGAACAGGCTCCTTTCCTCAAGAAAAAAATTGAGGACTCAGCCAAATGGTCAAGGAACTCAAGTGTAGAGAAAATACGGCTGGTGGGGTTTATCTTACTGATTAAGTGTGTACGTATTCCAGGAAAACGTCAAGGGGATTTCTTGGGGCTCTAAGGTATAGTATTAAATCTGGCTATGGCAGGGGATAGAGGATGCTCTAAGCCTTTTGAGGTCTAGGTAAGGTTTTTAAAGTTACTGCTCCAAATCGGATCAACACAACCTGAACAGTACATTGAAAGTGAAAAATAGCTTCATGACACTGACCTACCAATTAAGAAATACCCACTTGGTAAGCAATGGGAACTGTCACTTATCAGGAGAAACAAATATTTTGTTCTTCCCCCCCCCCCCCCCCCCCAACAACTAAGACAGTTGTACATAGTACATGTACCTGGTTCTGGTTGCACGATAGAGAAAGTCAACACAGCCATTTTTGTGGTGCTCACTATATACCGTCTGTCATGCTGAAAACTATATTATTAAAAGAAAGCTTTTATTCTGTATTTATCTCAACTGCAGAACCTCATGTGCCTTTAAATGAAGAGCTCCCTTTTATAGTGGTTTATATTTGATTACATTAAACTTCATTTATTCCTAATAAATCAAGTTTATTGCAGCAGAGAGCAGTGCAATGAATTAAAACCCTTTTTAAAGTAGCATATAAACCTTCTTGAAGGGAATATTGTGGCTTGATGCTCTACTTTAATAACAACCTTATTAGTAGTAACTCCCATAAAGTGCCAAAGGAGACAAGTCATTATGCTTAAGCAGGGCTCACAGCTTTAATAGTTCTACACTGGTGCTGGGCAACAGCGTTCTTAAATTTTCCCTGGAAAATAAGGGAGAAACTTCTGTGGTACATGGTAGTTGAAAGAGCCTGTGTAGTTCTGTCATGCAAATTCAATCTTCAGCCCTGTACTAACGCGACAGGTGCAATAAATCCAGTACATGACTGCACTGCTGTGACAAGAAGTCCTCCTTTAGTAACCACGACGGAGATAGATACAAGTGATAATTCTGAATCTTTTATCAAAATGCTAATCTAATTATCAAATACAAATACTTTCTTTAAATTATGTAAAATGCTTCCACTGCAGCCCAAACTACTACTATCCCCCAGCTGCTTGCATTATCCTTTTAAAAAAGTGGTATGCAAGCTTTCCTGATTAATTGGAGATCTGACAAGGAAGAAGGCCCTAGGCTTTCTTCATTAACACCATGGCTATTTTAGCTAAGCATAGAACAGAAGGGATTTTTTTTTCCCCCTTTCTCACACAATGCACAGCATCAAATATTGTATGCAAAATGATACGTGATCCAAGAAAGACAAAGCACTTCCTGCTGCCCACCTTTTTCCAGCGAGAGGAAACACTTAAGTGTAAAACTTCTATAAAGATCCTTCACAGGGCTGTTACGACTGTTAACAGAACTAAGGGCAACGTAAGTATTGCAGAAAGTATTAAACTGCTTGACAGAAGTAATATAATGACTAGTAATTGTTCTAGTACTACATAAAAGTCTTTTACCTTGTTATGTAGATAATGTCTGTTCTGCAACAGGGCACCTGTCTCACTGCACAGGCTGAGCTAACACCTGTAAGATAATCAGGAACATTTAGCGCTGTAGGACCCAACTCCATTTCTTGCAGAGGTGGATAAAACCAAGGCCAAAATTGCAAAAATAAGTCTCAGGTGAATGCTGTCCTGAGGAAAGTGACTCTAGCCCTGCTCTGCCAGTGGGTTCTTAACACGACATTTAACCAACCATCCAACACTCCCCACCCTCCCAACGCTTACTAATGTCCACTAATGTTCCAAGAGAGTCAGAAATATGTCCTGCTGATACTGGAGAAACTTTTGCAGCAACATGAAGTAATTGCCACAGCAGTTTTAGTCAACAACAACTGCACTTCAAAGATAAAGGACATCTAAGTTCTCTAGCACATCCTAAATTGGGCACCAAAAAATGGCAAGTGTTACTAACTATGGCTTGGATTCTGTCTCAGACCCCCTCATCTACAGAATAAGGCTATTACTCATCTTTCAGATTAATATTGATGAAAAATCCAATACAGCAAAAAAAAAAAAAATCAGAGGAAGTCCCATAGGGAAATTAAATACATATATATAGTGCTGGTTTAGATGATACGCACCAAATTAGACTTGGATCTGCACAACTGAATGTAAAAAAACCCTATTATTCAGTGTACACCATCAACTGTGTACACTGAATGAAGCAAGAGTCCCACAGGAAAAAAACAGCCCTTGATCATGTAATAATACACAAGGGAAAAAGGAAGAAGACAGCTTTACATTAGCCACTTCCTAATTTTTGAATATTTGCCTTTGCAATCTTGGTGTTTCATAATTTAAAAACAGTGTTTTAATATTACCTGGTAAAATGAAGGCATAATACTTTTTTTTTTTCCCTTTTTTTTTTTTTTTTTTTTTTTTTTTTTTTTTTTTTTTTTTTTTTTTTTTTTTTTTTTTTTTTTNTTTTTTTTTTTTTTTTTCCTTTTTCCTGTTCTCCTTTTCTTTCTTCCACATATAGTAAGATTAAGCTGCTTTAGTATTTGTTGGTTTCTTGTTTTTCACAAGAGAAAGAATTTCCCAGCCAGGTTACAAATGTTGGAAAAGACAGAATATGGGCTGCATACAAAGAAATTACTAGAGGTTACACTGCATGAGAAAGCTGTAAAAACACAGTGTTAAGGAAAAAAGAATGATTTTAACTGTACTGACTGCTTTGTATTATATCCACGTCTACTGCCAGCACAGAAACTGCATGTTATACAATTTATTACAATGAATGAATTTCCCTGCTTTTCAAGTGAGATCTTGGTATCCTAGCTGTACCCTCGATTTACTGCATGCAAAAGCTGCCCTCCAGTTCAAGAAATATGCATGATGCAAGCATCCATACACACCAACCAACAAAGGTTTTCATTCAAGTCTTTTATTATAGCTTGAATTTTTTCACTGCATTTAAAAATCTAAAAAAAATAAATATTTGTTTCACAGCTGCAAGTCACATATGCATTAACACCACAAAATCTGGAATTTAACCAGAGAAGGAAAGTCAAATCCGAAAGTGTCCAGCTAAGCACAATCGTCTCAGGGCAATTATACTAAAAATAAAATCTTAAGAAAAGGGGAGAGGGGTGTTAAAGAGTTATTTCAAATGCATTTATCTGGAAAAAAGTGAAAATTCTATTAGAAACCATAAACTAAGCTTTCAGCATTTAAAAATAAACATTTAACCTCTTGACAGCAACAATTGTCTGGTGCATCTTTTTCTTTTAAGCTGTATTCTTGACACATGGCTGCAGAGGTTTCAAATGATAAATTAACCTCTTTTATAATTGTGTCCACTTTATTACAGAATCAGTCCTTAAAAATAAAACAGTGTATTAAGTCAGCTTGTGCATCCACATATTAAAAATGCCATCGTATGCAGTTTTGTATCGGCGCTAAGTGACTGCTTCATGGATTGTACATTGTGAAGATGAATGTCTCTTAAACAATCACTTTCATTATTAAGGTTCTTAAAACAAACCAGAAAAATATATCTTCAGAAATCAGAGTAGTCACTTTTTGTTAAAAGCCATAAAATAAGCTCATATTCAATTACAAGCAATAGAAACCATACTGCTATTGGAACATAATTATTTTATCACAAAAATTTATTATTTACAAAATGAAAAGTTACCAAGTGAATTTATCAGGGAAAAAAGTTAACTGTTCTTACTAAGTGATTTGAAAAACTTAAGCAAGTCTCTCATGCACTCACACGCCAAATTGTTTGCATGAGGTGAAATGTTAATACATGTTAGTGAAACTTGACTCCCATTCACAATACTCTCGTTTTTATTGTAAGATGGCAAAATCCACATGGTTCTGTACAAGAAGGTATGTATTAAGACAGTTCCTCATTTTTGTAAATGTTTTTTGGCTCCCATGAATATCTGTACCACTGAACGTTTTTGCAAATAATCAGTTATATTATCAACTCCATCATTTAATCCACTGAATTTACCACCACAAGAAAGACACAAAAAGTTAGTTTAATGATCCCACGTTACACAGAACTCTCATTTCTGAAGTTATACTAAACTGAAACCTTCGTAGTGATCTATAGCCTGGATCAACTTAGATTTTAGGGTTTCTTTATCTGTGTATTTTGGAAGATCAAGGAGATTAAAGCAAGTGTGAGCTACCGGAAGATAATCTTCTCCACCTCCTGTTGGTTGGATGACTAGTTTAAGACACTTCATTCCAAGAATTGGAATACGATCACTGCCTGTCAGAAACACTGCCAAGAAAAAACAAACAAACAAAGTCTTGAAAGTAGTTTAAGACTAACATTGTATATGTCATATATGCAGTTCTAACTGTTATTTGCATTTTTTAATTATTCCAGCAGCGGTTAGCTTTTCACATTGAAGTTGTTCTGATAAGTTTGAAAAACAGGGAATAATGACTTAACCCAATCTCCAGCTTACACATATGAACTCTTAAGTGCAACACCACAAGTGATATATAAAGGAAAACATTTCATTTTAGCATATGAAACCAAACAGTCCTCAAAAAGAAAAAAGTAGGAAGTTCTTCACCCATCAGAATTTGTTATTTAAAATCCATTGCCTATACCTTCACCAAGCATTTGCAATACACAGAATTAGTTTGTTCAATAAGAAATTCATCTGAATTGGAAACTAATCTATGATCTATTCTCAACAAAAGCTCGTTCACAGGAAGCGTCCGTAACTTTGTTTTTTCCCTGTACATTTCCATTCATATCAGTACCCTGAGGTATTTACAATCAGTTATAACTCCAAAATTCCATCTATGTGCAATGACAAAACTGGAGGATGTGAACCTTATGTCAAAACACAGAAAAAAAAATCCTAGTCATCAGATAAATGACACTTGCAGTTTAGGTTGTTTGGTTTTTTTGGGTTTGGGTTTTCTTCTTTTTTTTTGTTTTGTTTTGTTTTGTTTTTTTAATGCTGCTCTGGTGTACTGTGATCTTGTAACTGCCCACCACCCAGAATTACTCAGGACAACCCCAGCAAAATCAGAGACGAGCTCACAATCTATTTCTTCTACTATGATTTTTTTTCTTCCAAATAAAGTTAATCACATCATTATAGACAAATACTTACATCTGCCCTCTTATAGCAAGAGCCTGAAATCACAGTGATCCTGTTCAGTTAGCAACTTCTGCGAAGTAGTTTCAAATACTTACACAAAAACTGTTTTTTCTTCTCCAAAGACAACTCATGAAAAACCTCCCAGAATATTTTAATTGTAGGATGGTCTGCCCAGTATTCTCCTTTGTATTCTGTATTCTAAAACAAGCAGGAAATTAGGTTAATGTTCACACATAGAACCAGTAGGATAATCTGACATTAAAGTAGACTGAATGAGGTTTGTGTAAAGGGATACTGCAAGTGAGATACTACTGTTTTCCTTGCTCAGTTTTCTTCAGCTGTTCAGTCTGACTTCAACTATATGGACAGATGCATATACTCCAAAGCATTTTCAATCCCAATAAAGTAGTGACAAAGTCTCACAGTGAGTTTTGGCAATCAAGAATATTTACTTTTATTAACTGTGTACATTTTGTTCACTTTCCCCCCTTCTAACATGATACATTGTATACAGCTGCCTTTTGGTTCTGTGGATTTTCCTCCCTCTCTCTTCTGATTTCCTTCAGAAATTAGATGGGAAAACTTTAAGCAGGAAGGTAAATAATATTTTAGTGCCTTCATTCACTGACATTTTAAAAAGAAGCTCCTCATTAGAATCATAAAGGTTGGAAAAGACCTCTAAGATCATCAAGTCCAACCGTCAACCCAACACCTCCATGCCCACTAAACCATGTCCCTAAGCACATCTACACGTCTTTTAAATACTTCCAGGGATGGTGACTCCACCACTTCCCTGGGCAGCCTGTTCCAATGTTTAACCACTCTTTCAGTAAAGACATTTTTCCTAATGTCCAATCTAAACCTCCCCTSGHRCAACTTGAGGCCATTTCCTCTCGTCCTATCGCTAGTTGCTTGGCAGAAGAGACCAACACCCACCTCGCTGCAACCTCCTGTCAGGTAGTTAGTTGTAGAGGGCAATAAGGTCTCCCCTCAGCCTCCTCTTCTCCAGACTAAACAGTCCCAGTTCCCTCAGCCGCTCCTCATCAGACTTGCTCTCCAGACCCTTCACCAGCTTCGTTGCCCTCCTCTGGACACGCTCCAGCACCTCAATGTCCTTCGTGTAGTGAGGGGCCCAAAACTGAACACAGTATTCAAGGTGCGGCCTCACCGGCGCCGAGTACAGGGGCACGATCACTTCCCTACTCCTGCTGGCCACACTATTTCTGATACAGGCCAGGATGCCGTTGGCCTTCTTGGCCACCTGGGCACACTGCCAGCTCATATTCAGCCGGCTGTCAACCAGCACCCACAGGTCCTTTTCTGCCAGGCAGCTTTCCAGCCACTCTTCCCCAAGCCTGTAGCGTTGCATGGGGTTGTKGTGGCCGAAGTGCAGGACCCAGCACTTGGCCTTGTTGAACCTCATACAGTTGGCCTCAGCCCATCGATCCAGCCTGTCCAGGTCCCTCTGCAGAGCCTTCCTACCCTCGAGCAGATCGACACTCCCGCTGGTGTCATCTGCAAACTTACTGAGGGAGCACTCAATCCCCTCATCCAGATCATTGATGAAGATATTGAACAAGACCGGCCCCAACACTGAGCCCTGGGGGACACCGCTCGTGACCAGCTGCCAACTGGATTTCGCTCCATTCACCACAACTCATTCATGCAGTCAATCCAATCAAAGCTGGAAGTTGCATTAATTAAAACAGAGCTCAAAAGGACACTTCAAGATTTTGCTTTTGCATCTTGAAATTAAAAATATATGAAACAAATAGCTAACTATGGTTCTCACCTTCTCCAATTCTTTCCAATCATAATTTGTGTTCCCAATCACCATTGCCTGCAACTCGCTGGGCTGGAAGAGCTGAAGAACTTTACCTCCACATACTTTGTGGAAGCCTGCATGGAATGCACTGAATAAGGAAGCCACAGATTTATTGAAGATGTAATCCACATATGCATCTACAAAATCTTGCCTGTACAAAGAAGAAAAAAAAGAATTATGTTGAGAGGCAGAAGTAAAAAAAAAAAAAAAACAAAAACAAAAGGCACGTCACCCTTCTATAAATAAACCAGTAGCCATTTCTGTATAGAACACAGCATTGAAAGTTAAGCAAAAAGGATCATAATATATTATATTCTCTGCTTCATGTTACAACCACAGTGAAGATAACCTCAATGAAAAYGAAAAGATAAATGTATTTCCCCTCCACGCCCCACAAGACAGAGTCCGTAATGTGCAACGGAAAACCAGTAACATTTAGTGGTATTTATTTCAGCCACTATAAACATTTCTCTTATTTGTATGCATTGCAGTGAACTGGACCAAATGGTAACAAGCTTAAAGGCTTGAATTACATGCAGTGTCCTGAAACCGACTAGTCAAACTCGCTGTTGTATTTTTTTAATTAAAAAGATTACCATATCTGCACTGAAAATGCAAATCAACTTCAAACGGACATTTGAGTCCTATACAGTAGAAAGATCAGTGCAAAGGAGCTAGGATACTGAAAAACAGACTGCCTGTTATCTGTGCTTCGGAACAAGGAGTTCTCATATCTTGTTGGAAACATCTTCTTTCGCAGCATTTAGGGGGAGAACTAAAATTCCTTGATGTGATACAGTATTTATGATTATGATTTTTTTTTTAATTACCATTTTAATCAATCCTCGTTAACACTGTTCATTTCTACACTGGCAGAGTGACTTCACTTACAGATTACAATTATCCTACCAACATACCTTCTCTGTGGAAACCCACAGTATTTGAACAACATCCACAGTATTTGAATAACATCACCAATAATTTAAAGAATCATCTAAATACATTTTGACGATACATTTATTAAAATTGTTGAACTGAAAATACTGGAGATGAGCAAAGTGGTGAATCACATTCCGCCTCTTCCAGCACTCAATGAGATATCCATTTTATGCACACTATGTAATTAGCAGAGAAGCAGGTAGCTTGTATAATACTAACAGCGGAAGGAAAGGCTGCTCCAGAGAAAATTCATAGTAATAAAGTAATTAGCATTATTATACCCTATGTTAATATTTTTAAAACTGAATTAAAGCATCATGGAATATTTGGATCTTAAGAAACAGGAATTCTTCATTGCTGCAAGGCAACTGGTGATGACAGTGCAGCATACATTCCATGGGCACCCTGAAACACCTTGAAACTTTTCTCATAAATCAACTCCAATTTTACTGTCACTTTGTGACAGAACACCAAACCACCACCAGAGAACTTCAAAACTATCACATTTAAGATAAAGTATCACAAATCCTCAGCTATGAGCCAACAATTAACAAAAAAACAAAACAAAAAAACCCAAAGCAAACAAAAAAAAAAGTGGCGACAGCTATAGGTGGTGATTGCAGTTGTTAATGGTAGGATAAGTCAGGAAGATAAAAATCACTCCATTGTGGGAGGTACTGTCACTGCACATGGCTATGTGCGGGTTTATGATAGCCTCAGAATCTTCCCTCTACAACAGACCTAGCTAGTTACAGAAAATGTTGCCCAAAACATTTGCCCTCTAGGAACATGCCTAGAGGTACATTTTCTCCCTCGTTCCTACCATGCACGGCCTAGGTACATTCTGTTCTCATAGAGCATGCTCCTTCCATTCGATTCTCCCTTTGCTCTGGGAAAAGTAAAAGCACAGAGAATTCATGAAGATTAAAGAACCGACAGGAATACATGAGAGGAATGGACAGAGAGAGATAGAAAAATGGTAGTATTCTGCAAAAGGGGACAAAAGCACCACCAGATATATTCTGCCTATCCTCCAGGAGCAGAAAGGGAACAAAGGGTGGGAGAGGCTGCTTTTATAAATAGAAGTAACAGAATCCTTGACCGAGGAAAAAAAAAAACCCACCCCTCACACACTCTTTGACAATAACACTAGGTAACACTAGACTAATTTATCCACTCTACAAAGGGAAGACTTCTCTGAAATAATATTACATATGTGAATAGTTGGCACATGATGGCATCTAGGTTGAAGTTTTCATCATTACTCACTAAATTCCAATTATATATAACTTCCTGCAGAACCACAACCATGAACACCATGTAGCCAAAATGGGCCCTGAAGAGCTTCAAAATACTTACAAGCTCAAAGTGAAACAAAAGTATTACACGTTCTGAGTAAAATTAGATAGGCTCTCCACAGCTGGCAAATCCTTAAATACAATAGCTATTTTAACAATACACATGAGAACAACTTGGAAAAACAACCAAAGTAGTTTTGCCTCCAACGTTAGTGTAACAGCTTGGCAAAGAATATTTATAGCAGCCCAGTTACATTCCCAAGGCAGATAGCAACACTGAACTACCCTGTAACCCATAAAACTCACCTATTTTGTTTGACTACAGGAATGTCAGCACCATTAGGAACAAGCTCTTTAGTTTCTGTTGTACCAAAGTTTTCCACAGTGATCTATTCAAAACAAACAAAAATAGTATAAATCTTATTTACTGTGTAGAGTACTTCTTCCCACCACTGAGCTAACAGCAACATGAACGGCAGACACAGATGCTAAAATTCATGGGAATCAGCAGCTGATGCTTTTGCTCAAACTCTCCAACAGAGGCAGTTATAATAGATGGTATGAGGCTGATAAGAAATACGTCAAACACTATATAAAACTTACAGTAAAATTAAGACAAAATGCTTCTTCTATGTCATCCTCTGGGTAGTCCAGTAACTGTTGCATTCCCCTGCAAAATAAATTAAAAAAAAAGAAAGATGAACTTACTTTCCTGAAGTATTCTTTATGCTTTGATGATTCAAGTTTTTAAAAAAAAAAAAAAAAAAAAAAAAAATCTTTCTACTATTATTTCATTTATTAGCTCACTGACTTGCACCTTGTGCAGTGTTGGTAAATCTCAAGCAATCGTTTTGCTGTTACTTGTAGTGTTATTTCCTTTTGATTATCTGCAGGTGTGAAGAGAGAAGATTCATATCCTAGTCTTCAGCTAAGGGATTCCCAAACCACAGGCGGTAAGTACTTAATAACCACTGATGGGCTCTTCCATTAACTTGTTTGACTTCTCCTTGAATCTATGAAAACTTTTAGCATTCACAACACTGAGGCAATCAAACATCCACTTCCCCTCGTTTGAACCTCCTACCTGTTAGTGCTATTCAAATCCCTACAAGGGCAGATATTTAGCATGTATTTGTTCCTGAAATAAGCAAAAATGTTTCCTTGAGGGACTAAATAAGCTGTTCAGAACTAAAACTATGTTCACACTTACACTTATAAAATTAATGGCTAAAACTCAAAGGTTTTGAATTTCAAATATTATTTTCCCCTAAAATTCTTGTAGGATAATAAAACAGAAGACACGAATACTAAACCCAAGCGTTTAGAAGCATGTGTTTAACAATAACATGTATCCTTTCTCAAATGGCATGATGGCTGCAAGTTACTCTGAGCTGTTTATCCTGTTAGTGTGAAAATAACACATTTTCTTTATGTTCTTAAAGGAAAATGTTGAATTAAAAATTAGTTTCTAGTATCACTCATTTTTCTTTCTTGCTTACCTGCCAACATCTGGCATCAACTCTTTCAAGTCATCCAGGGATGGCTTCTTATTCAATAGCTTTTTGTACAAAGCCAAAGGGAAATGAAGGTCTACAATAGTAAAATTATATATTGCTAGCCCACAGACAACACCAATCAAATGAAACAAGTCACTGTCTTCAAAGGTCTAAGAACAGAAAACAGACAAGATGGTTTAAAAAAAGGAAGTTAATTTAATCTTGCAGAGTCCAGAAGAAAGTGTACAGTGCAGTATAATCTGAGTGATTTTCATTTATATTTTCCTTAAATATGTATGTATCCGTAAGTACTGAGGAAAACAGGATAGTTTTAACCAGCTGAGAGAGACTGAAATCCAAGGAAACAGAACTCTTTCTACTTAACAAAAAAAAAAAAAAAAAAAAAAAAAAAAAAAAAAAAAAAAAAAAANAAAAAAAAAAAAAAAAAAAAAAAAAAAAAAAAAAAAAAAAAAAAAAAAAAAAAAAAAAAAAAAAAAAAAAAAAAAAAAAAAAAGAAAAGAAAAAAAGCTGAGATGTAACACAAAATATGTTGTGACGCATACTGCTGAAAGTACTGCAATAAGATTGTGTGTTTGTCAGTGACTTACTATTGCACTATTCAGTGCTTAAATATATGTCAATTTTTAAAAAAATTATTTTTGGGAGGAGGAGGGAGGACCTCATTATTGACTCCCTTGGAGTTAATAGCCAAGGCTTAAAACACAACTGTGGAAATGTTAACATTCAGGTATTTGTGATATAGTCACCCTAAGTCAGTGTTTTTCTCTGAAAGAGGACTAAAAAGTCAATGAGCAAAACTTTCCAGAAAGTATGACCAGATGACTACCTACGAAATGGACCCATAAATGTGACTGAACACAGGAAAACATGTTCAACATGCCACTTCACAAATTTTTCACTGCCTCATTGATTTACTGATTCTGCTCTTGGAATCAGTTTACTCTGGCTGGCATTTCTTCCTACTAAACTTGTCTGAGTTAGGGACAACTGGTAAGGAGTAAGTGAGGAACAGGGAAAAAAGGAAGGGGAAAGTTTTGATCTAACAATGACAAAAATAAACATTTTTTGAGAATACTTATTTCAGCTTCTCCTCTTGAAATAAGACTACCACAAACTACTATGTTCATACACTATTAATATAAATATTGTAAGTTAAAAGAAAATTAATGACTACAGATTGCACCCTACCTTATCAGAGAACCAGATCAGCCTGGACTCTTCATGATACCTGAACATTCCATATTTGGGATCTAGCAACTCCCTCATGATGAGCAAAAAAAATTCTTTGCGAACACCTCCAGCATCAACAGCTTCTTCCCCTACAAAAATAACCTGAAACACACAATTCAGTTAGCACTGAAACAAGATTTGTCCAAAAATATTCTCAATTACTTGCATGACAGTGAAAGACACTTTGAGCAATTATGTACTGATAATACCTTGAGTGGCTTCTTGTAGTCTACATTCTTTGTTTTCCTTAGGACTTCCACAGCATCTCCTACAATATTGTCTCTCCGTACCATTAGTATCAGGCATGGGTTGACAGATTCAAATACTGGCAGAAAGAGAGAAGACAAATTCTGCCTGTGAGCCTGATCAACAGCCATCTGGAAAAAAACCAAAGTGAAAGTGTCAGTAGGTAACAAGATTCCTGTCAACATTCAATGTCCATCAGTCTTGTCTTAAAAAGTGCAGAAGACATGAACGGGAACAGCTATTATAAGAGCTACTGAATTTGCCCAAATTTCCTTCATATTCCTTTTATTTCAGGAAATGTTTAATCTCAGGAAATATTTTTCCTTTACCCATTAGCCTCATCAATTCTAATGTTCAGGGAAGTCTTAGAATACATTTTTGACATTCYAGTCAAAATACTCTGGATAACAAAAGGAAGCAAAAAAATACTGCACTTCATCAAATGAAGAGTAAGCTGTTTAATATAAAGCTGGCATGAAAACATCCATTAAAAACTAATTCTCAGAATGAAAAGTCATTTGTTCATCTATTTCATTTGTATTATAATTTTTGTATTACAACTGTTTAAAAACAAAATATTGTTGCAAATGTTCTGAATATGGCATAGAACTCTTGAAAGTTTGTGTGTTTTGATACTATTTAACATTGTTAATAGAAACATTCAATGTGAACATTTCCCTGAATTCATCAAATGTTGGTATTGACCGTGTATATACATTTTTAAAGGCATAAGAAACTATGTTTATTATGAACTACAAAAGCAAGCCAGTATTTTTCAACATGAGACCATTACTTGAGCATGACTTATCTCTTCCGTTTAATTTCAGACTCAGAACAATAACTTTTATTATGTTAAACATTATAAACATGGGGGGGCTGGTGCTCTTACTGCTGTTACTTTTGCAGTAGCCTCCCTTCATTCTTCCTTTCCTTTTTTAAGAATATGATTTGTTACACCCTTACAGCAACTGGACAAGTATGGATTATATTTATTAAAAAAAAAAAATTCCAAACATTGAACAAAAGTATAGCTCACCATATCACACTGGTTTCAGTTCTACCTAGAGAATCATGAAAACACATTAGATCCTCTCAGTTGCTTTAGGGTTGACTAGTGTGTCTATCTCTAGACAAGAGATATGGGTCAAGATATAGAATTGTTTGTATCAAGTATCTAATTTCGAGGAAAGTCTCTAGTTAAAACAGAAGTGAACAAATTAGGAGTAATGTATAATTCCACTTAACAGGAAAAGAGCCAAAAACTACTGCAAACTGCAAGATCAGGAAACCTGCTCCCACTATCCCAAGCAGATGCTAGATTTTCAAGATAAGCCTCTTTTCTACTGCCTTGCAGACACCGATCAGACTTCAGAGTTTAGCAGCATTTAGAAGGTGGCATGACAGATGAAATGAGAAATTAGGTATGCAGTAGATATTCACATGGTACCAACATGTTGTCTCTCTGATACTACCAATCTTAAGAACAGCACTAGCTCCTAAGTCCCATCAAGATAAGAAATTAAAAGCAACTGTAACTGGCTGCTGCCTCTAACAAGACAGATTGACTTCCAGCTCCAGGCTCTACACATACATCATTTAAAGTCTGCTCATATGGGAGGTGCGGTTGGTTTTTGGTTTTGTTGGGGGGTTTTTTTGTTTGGTTTTTTTTTTTTGGTTGGTTGGTTTGGTTGGTTGGTTGGTTGGTTTGGGTTTTTTAACACCTGCACTGTGGGTTGTTAACACCTCAAAAAATGCATCTCATTAATGAAAGGAAAAGAAGTTCCTTAGAAATTTATGCGATTATTAAACAATCTAATTTCAATGAGATCCCAAACCCACAAAACACTAGCTTCTATCATGTATATACCCCGAGATTAAAACTAGATCCCTCATTCTTATGGAGAAGAGATTACAAAGAGTTTAAAAAAG